>CAXITT010000195.1:820043-841934 GCA_964033795.1 Lymnaea stagnalis | reverse complement strand
GATTTGGTATGGGACAGGACTCCAGTTTACCTGGGGATTAAGTTGGACCAGAAACTCCGACTCCATCACCACGTACACGAACTATGCGCCAAGGCTTCACAAAAATTGGGCTTGGTGAAAAAGCTGGCTTGCACCAGATGGGGTGCAGACGCAAGCCTGTTAAGGTCGCTCTACCTTAGCAGTGTGAGAGGAACAATGGACTACAGTTTGCCCGTCCTAGCCTTCGCAAGCCATACGGCTTTAGAGGAACTGGACCGCATCCAAAACCGTGCTCTAAGGTTTGTATGCGGGGCGATACGGACCACACCCACGGCGGCGGTAGAGATCATTTCCAATGTCGAACCGCTCGAGGTCCGGCGGGAGAAGGCGGTCCTTGCGACGGTAGAGCGTTACCGCCGCATGGACAGAAAGGATCCCTGTTTCAAATTACAAGACGAATGGGAGAAAAAGTCCAGATTGAAGCGACCATCCTTCATGGACATGGTTCACAGTCTTGAAAAAGACGTTACTCTGCCCAGAAACAGGGAAAAAGTGAAAGTGATCCTTGTTTCAAATTACAAGACGAATGGGAGAAAAAGTCCAGATTGAAGCGACCATCCTTCATGGACATGGTTCACAGTCTTGAAAAAGACGTTACTCTGCCCAGAAACAGGGAAAAAGTGAAAGTGATCCTCGCGCGGGGGCCACACAAAAGTCTTCCCCTACCGGACATTCGACTGGAAATGGTTGATGTCAAAGCCAGCGAAGGCAGTCCTCAATTAGACCCATCAGAGGCTGTACGACGCACGATTGAAGCCTACCCGAATAGCTTGGTTAAAGTCTTTACAGACGGCTCATGTTTCACGGAGGTAAAACGTAGCGGCTACGGTGTCCTCATCCAGTATCCCGCAGAGATAGCCCCACCCGAGGAGCTATCTGGACCATGCGGCAGGAATGCAACGAACCTCGATGCGGAGATTGAGGCGATACTGGTAGCTCTCAAGAGGTTGAACCAACGGCTAGCTAAGCGAAAGTCCTTCCCGGACGTTGTGGTCTTCACCGACTCTCGTTCTGCTCTCGAACTCATGGGGAGAGATCGGTGGGCTCGACAAAGATCACTGCTATTTTGGAGACAGTAGGCTCCATCAATGCACATGGCTCCAAGGTAGTCTTCCAGCTTATCACTTCGCGCTTAGAGGCGTCGCTTCCAGACAGGGCCGATTTCCTAGCCCAAGAAGGCGCAGCCCTACCTCAACAAGACAATCCCATGACTCAGCTCGGAGTCACTGTCTGGTTGAAAGACAATTTCAGGAGAAAATGGCTTGATAAGTGGGACACGGCCACTACTGGACGACAGTTTTACCAGGAATTTCAGCGACCGAGCAAAAGCGACCCGTGGTGGAAGCTTAGTCGTAGAGAACAAAGCCTTATCACTCAGATGAGAACTGGGCACTGCGCTACGCGCAGTTATCTCTACCGGCTCGACAACAGAAGGGAACTTTTGTGCCGATTTTGCGGACTTGAAGAGGAGACAGTAGCCCACTTGGTTGTCACGTGTCCGGACAGTGGGACGGGGGCCGACGGTAGGAATCCGGAGGCCTGCCTTAATGATCTCCTTTACGGCAGCGCTCAGCAGATGAAGCAGGCCGTAGAAATCATGTCTAGGGCTCTAAGAGATTGAATCTCAGCCCTTTTGAGTATTTACCTTTAATAGTGTTAGTGCGCCGGCCCGTTTCTCACATTCTCATATCTATAACGTGACTCTCCGGGACGGTTTCAGTCGAATCTCACTGACTAGTCTAATTATAATTCTTTTTTTTATGTTTCTATATATTTTTGTATGCAACAGTGAGTAAGTAGGTGGATGAAAGTGATTTAAAGTTCCTGAGAACCCTTAATGATTTTATTGTTATTTATAAAGAATCAAATGATTGTAACAGTTGTAATCGCTTTTTTGTGGATTACTTGATGCGGCCCACTCTCATTCAGACACTACCTCCTGCACCCCCCCCCCTGATGATTTGAGATTGAGATCCTTGAGCTAATGAATACTTTGGATTTCAACATTTTAATATGAAAGTAATTTAAATTGCTTTACAATGTTTTAGTATGGTAGGAGAAAATTTTGCAAAAATGGGGGGGGGGGGGGGGGCAAAATTAATGTAAGATATTATTTTTTTAAACCGGGTCTCTAAAAATTATTGTTCTAAATTTGTTTTTAAAGATAGTTTAGTTGGTTGTTATTGATCGGTTAGTTTATTCTTAAAGATCGATGAGTTTGTTCAAGATCACTTAGTTTGTTCTAAAATATCGCTTAGTTTATTGTTAAAGATCGTCCAGTTTTTGTTAATGATCGCTTTATTTGTTCTTAAATATCGCTTTGTTTGTTGTTAAAGATCGCTTAGTTTGTTCTTAAAGATCTTTTAGATTGTTCCTAAAGAACATTTAGTTTTCTGTTAAAGATCGCGTAGTTTATTCTTATAAATCATTTAGTTTACTATTAACGATCATTTTTTTTTTGTTCTTAAAGATCATTATTTCGGGCTTAAAAATCGTTTAGTTTGTTTTTTTAAGAAAGTTTAGTTTGTTATTAAAGATCGCGTAGATTTTTTCTTAAAGACCACGTAGATTGTTCTTAAAGATCGCTTAGTTTATTTTAAAGATCGCTTAGATTGTTATTGAAGATCGCTTATATTGTTTTTAAAGATCGCTTAGTTTTTTTATTAAAGATCGCAAAGATTGTTCTTAAAGATCGCTTCGTTTGTAATTAAAGATCGCGTAGATTGTCCTGTAAGATCGCTTAGTTTGTAATTAAAGACGGCGTAGATTGTTCTTAAAGATCGCTTAGATTGTTCTTAAAGATTGCTTAGTTTGTTCTTAAAGATTGCTTAGATTGTTCTTAAAGATCGCTTAGATTGTTATTAAAGATCGCTTAGTTTGTAAATAAAGACGGCTTAGATTGTTGTTAAACATCGCTTAGATAGTTCTTAAAGATCGCTTAGTTTGTTCTTAAAGATTGCTTAGAATGTTCTTAAAGATCGCTTAGATTGTTTTTAAAGATCGCTTAGATTGTTCTTAAAGATTGCTTAGAATGTTCTTAAAGATCGCTTAGTTTGTTAATAAATATCGCTTAGATTGTTCTTAAAGCTCGCTTAGTTTGTTATTAAAGATCGCTTAGATTGTTATTAAAGATCGCTTAGATTGTTCTTAAATGTCGCTTAGTTTGTTGTTAAATATCGTGTAGTTCGTTCTCAAAGATCGCTTAATTTGTATTTAAATATCGCTTAGTTTGTTCTTAAATATCGTGTAGTTCGTTCTCAAAGATCACTTAATTTGTACTTAAATGTCGCTTAGTTTGTCGTTAAATATCGTGTAGTTTGTTCTCAAAGATCGCTTAATTTGTACTTAAATGTCGCTTAGTTTGTTGTTAAATATCGTGTATTTTGTTCTCAAAGATCGCTTAATGTGTACTTAAATGTCGCTTAGTTGGTTGCTAAATATCGTGTAGTTTGTTCTCAAAGATCGCTTAATTTGTTCTTAAATGTCGCTTAGTTTGTTGTTAAATATCGCTTTCGCTGGGTATTAGATGACCGAAAACCTGAGTCACTTTTCCTGATGGCCGAAAGTCTAAGTCCATTTCGGCCGAAACCGAGGAAAAAACGAAAGTTAGCTTTTCTCTTTCGTTCGAAACCGAAATTAATCCGAAAGTTAATTATTCAGTTTCGGCCGAAATCGAAACTTGGCCGAAAGTGATAAAATGCCCAGTTTCGGCGCCGAAACCTATGCCAAAGCCGAAATTTGGTCGGTCTCTAATGGCAAGTACGTATAATTATAATCGTCTTAGAAAGGTCTTAACACACTCCTACTTTTCAGATCAGTGATGGGGCTCAGGCCACCTTAACGCGGAGTTGTTTCTGTGGTCACTAGGCAAGGTGCCGAGGGTAACGTCCTTAAAAATATTTTAGCTATACAGATTAACTTTTGTGGAGTCAGAGGGAAAATAACAACATAAATCGCTACGTCATAACCAGATTTCGAGACACCCTACTAAAAGAAGTAACCCTTGCCCATACCGAACTGCTCTGTTTACCGCGGCACTAGTGCAGAGTGGTGTGGGCATGCAAACCTCGTTGGAAAACCTGCTCACAGTGGAGCAAAGCAAAGTGCAAAAATGTTGGTGGTGGAGACGCTCTGATCTGTATGGTGGCTTTAGCTGCTAGGCAATTACCATACTAAATATTTATATTAGATCTAGGAACACGCTGGGCCATGCCTTTTAAATCAAAGCGACTTTTAAACAAATTATTATAGAAAAAGAACTTTTACGTCCGTATTTGGAAGGGGGGACACGATAAAATGTGCTGGGTTATAAAGTCGTAAGTGATGACGCTAAGCTATGTCAAAATGAATACCCTCAAGGTCACCATAATTAGAATTAATTTAGCTCATATATGACTCCGGTTGAGTTAGAGTTTTCCATAATAAATGCTATTGCTAATGTGTGCATTTTAATCTTAAAAGTCTGAAATGATTATTACAGAATTAAAAAACGTGATCAGATTAATATTATTTCGAATGTAGCAACCATTTTCTAAGGGGTCAAATTGTCTCACGTTTGCTCCAGCATCATCGTCCCCTCAGTTTCTGCTCCCCACCCCCCTTCTCTCTCAATGTGAAAGCACGGGGTAAATCTAAATTAGTACCAAATAATTACAGTGGGGTGCGCTGCAACCGGAGTGAATTGAGGTTATACATGGCACATGGTGCCATACTGCCCTTACGGGAACCTTGAAATAATCCTTCAGAAACATTGCATTTAGGCATAAGGCACAATGCACTCCTTGAGTTTTATTTCATTAAATATTTTCTGGGGCGGGTCTTCCCAGGCCCACTGTTTTATTCGAGAGCCATCTCGATTTATGCCACACTTCCCGAAAGCTACACTGTCTAGTGGAGTAAATAGTTTTAGTGCCACCCTGGTGACATAAACTAATGTCGCTCATTTTGACGACACAAATTCTGCTGTTGCCTAAAAAAAAGCTAGCAAAGAAAACATGTTGGAATACCAGCCTCTCAACCAACCCTTCAACGCTATTTGCAGGGCCGTAGCTAAAGTGTTTGGCTTCAGAAAAAAAGCTTTATTTGACACGCCCCTTCTTCAAATATTAAACTCGTTATTTTCATCAATTCTTCCCCATTTTCGGGGCCATCGTTTAACAGGAGTAATCTGTCCCCTTCGTGGATGCTCTAACTTCGCCCCAGCACACTTAAAATATGAAATGCCTCCTCCCACCCTCCAAAGATAATTGTCTGAAAGTAACACTGCAGGCTACAGGATCAATTTTGCTTTTGCTATTTTATTCCCGCTTTTTTTTTTTCGCTACCTCCACATTCCTAGTTGTGATTAACGAGTTTTCGATAAAATGACAGCTTTTGAAAAAAAATTATTTTTAATGGTCGTTTACGGAATGATTTTTTCAAACTTTAACGCAATTGATATGTTATAACAAATTTCCACTAATTGTTAATGTTAAGAGTTGTATTCTTCCTGTTACATGCAGAACTTGCCTTAAAAACTAACTCATTTTATGAACAAATAGTAACAGTTATATTTTTATTAACTACTGTTACAATGACTTAATCGACAAATTAAATGGTGATAAGACTATCAGCAAAGAAAATCGAAGATACAGTCTACAAAAGCACACAAATTATTCATATAATAAAATAATTTTTTTGTCTTTTGATGTGACAATGTTAGTATTTAAAAGAATTTAACAAAATAATTCATTTAACAATCAGTACTTGATATGTATTTTATTAAGAAATGTCCTCGATCTTATCTCTCTCTTTCTCCTTCAGTATATGTATATACAGTCGAACCGGCTAATCTTGACCTCCTCGGTTAACTCACAATCCATGTTATGTAGACGTTTTTGTATTGGAACCGCCAAATTCTCTCTTTGTCTTAGCATTTTCTCTTCTGTTACTCTTTTATGTCGCCGAACCCTAATATCTCGAGCACAAAAGGCAGCCGAATTTGCTACTAAACCTCGGTTATCTCGATCCCCATGACGAATCGCCGGCTTTTGAATGGCTATGCCGTGGTACAAAGTCAGAGTTTCATTCATACGAGTTTGCCCTGGGCCAAAGCTATTAAACCATTGGTAAGGGAAAGCTTTAATTAAATGGTCATGGGCCAAAATTGAAAGTTCAAAATAAGAATTCGCTAAATAGTTTGTCAGTAATAAGGGGATGAGTTCGCTTATATAAACTATTGAGTCATAGCACAGGACACGATCAGCAGAATGAGGTAAAAACATGTGGAGGCTTCGTCCATAGCAGAAAATACCAAAGGAAATCGCACTTTAAAAATAAGAAGCTCTAAAAGTACTAAAGGTAAAATGTTGATTATGGTTACATTTTTTTTTAAAATTTGAAATTTTCACTAAATTACAATTAATATATATATATTTTTTTTTAAAGTATACATTCGTATTTTATTGATGTAGCTGCATTTCTTAACGCAACTCATGTACATACACAAATGGCAAGCACATGTTAATTAAATAGTACACAAACACAACACAACCTTTAAAAATCCGTCAAGTCTAGCCAGTATAACACATAGGAGTGAGCCATGTACTATTGAATGGTAATATCTTTTTTACAGTTTTCTTTTTTAGAAAGAACAGTTTTTAAGACCGTTTTTATCTCCAACATATAAAACATGTTTAAAATATAAGGTGCAAATTTAAATTTAAAAAAAAAATATATTTATATTTTTTTTTTTTTAAATTATTAAATTTTAAACAAAAAATCCAGCATATTCTCAAAAATTCGTTTAAACTTTCCGTTTAAATTATTTTATATTCAAAACAGATTTTAAAAGTTATGTCCCATTCTTTCAACACACTCATATTTTAATAAAAAATATTAAATTGAAGAAAAAAAAACATAATCGAAGCATTAACGCATCATTCATTTTTAAAAATATGTAATGCATGTGTGTGTGTTGGATTTAAGTTGTAAATAATCAATTTTCCTCAAAGAGAGTATACATTTTTTAAAATAAATCCTATAACTGCTAATGTTGTGATTTTAACTACAATTAAAAATACTATACAAAAACATTTTGAAATTTATACAATATTTTTTTCTTTATGTGTGCATTTTGTGTGACTTATTAGAGGAATGATAGGACCATCATAACAATTTTTCAATAAATGTACATGTTGTGAGAAACAAATGCATCAGATTATCAGCACTTTTGTAATGTTATTGTTAAACGATCTGTTTGAGGAAAAAAAATAGCCTACAAGATATTGTTTCTTATCATAAGCATACTACTCAATTGTCATTATGTGTATGCTATAAAATAGAGCTTTATCTCTGATGTTTGTATATAAATGAAAGGGAAGGAAATCTATTCAGTTTTGACATAAATCTTAGAGAAACGGAAATATGTTACAAGGTATGAATCGATGTCGTTTTTATTGCATTGTGTATGAAGGTATTGATAAACATAAAATGTAAGCTTATAAAGTATTTTAGTTGGTCGGGAGTGACTATTAAAATTATGTTCACAAATATTTCATTTAAAATTAAACAAAAAACATACAAACTTTTTTTTACCTTTCATGAAGAAAATTTGAGAAAAAGAGATTCAACCTTTTAAATGATCATTAGCAATGAATAATTTGACTGGCATTTTTTAAAGGTTCATAACACGAAGTACTTTCCCAAATTTTGTTGACAATGTGGATAATAAATGAAGGCTTGCGTTCAAGCCGAGTGAAAAAAAAAATGTAGTAGAACACGGTATTTAAAAGCTTGTATCGAAAGACATGTAATAATATTAGAGCGTTTTGGCTAATAGCCTTGCTAAGCAGAAAGAACAAATAAAAATTTCGACAAGCAAAGAAGCTTGTTAAAGACTTAACTTATCGCTATTGTTAGTGACTGAATTTTGATTACCAAGATTACAGGAAGTGAAAGAAAAAATTTTTTTTTTGGTGAAAAATATGATCCTAAATCTTAACAGAGAAAACTATTTGTGAAACAAAAAATAACCCATAAATATACGGCAATGTTATATCATTAGTAAGAGAGTATTAGATCAACTCCATATGGTGATATTGTGCCGAAAAGCTGAAGCAATTAGTCTTCCATCCTAACGTCCTGTGTTGTGTTGGTACAGGTAACCAGTAACGCGATGGCTATTTCTAATGTCCCTTAATAATTATATCCGTTGAATTTTGATGAGAACGTGGAATATTTACCCAGTTCGATATCACAATAATAGTCAATAAGCCTTTCTGATAATCTTCTTCCCGTTTCACGAAAATTACAAGAGAGGCATCTACGGTACACGATCGCCTAAATCAATTTAAAATTTCACACGCCAACCCTATTTGATGATAAACGTACTTTAATTGAGACTAAGAGTGTATATTGACAAGTCCTACAACAGCTTCTTAAGCATGGTTTGGTTTCAACATAACAATAGAATGTTATTACACACAATCTATTTTTAAAAGTGACTCATACATTTTAGAAAGGCACTGGGCGCCTGATGGTTTTAAATCAATTATTCAAAATTAATCCCTTTTTCATTGCAAAAATATCAAATAATATTCCAAAATGTTCAACGAACCGTAGACTTAGTGAGACAGTCTATGAAAAAAAAAATAACTAAATTATTTTCATTTTTTTTTCTTCTTAATTCATGATTCTAAAAATTAGACTTAAATATTATTTTTTATTATTATTATATATTGTTTTATATAGCGTGGTACCCCAGCCTAGGGCTGGGCTTACCACGCTGTACATACAATTTAATAAACATAATACAAATCTGAAATAATCAATTGACATACATTAATTAAATGAAACAAAACAAATGTATATATAAAACTGTTTACATCTCAAGCAATGGACGACACTCATTACTATCGTTTTTCGGTCAGAGGTAGGAATCAGTCAGGATATCCTAATTTTAATAACGTTTTAAAATATCATAATAGGAGATGAAAGTTTGGATTTATTCAAGCATTTATTGCTAAAAAGATATATTTGTTTGGAACAGTGTTACATTTGTTCAACATTATCCTGTTTATATATAAACTAAAAAAAAAAAGATTATAAGAAAAAAAAGAATACTTGTATGTTTACAGCTATTATCTAAACGAAAGATTACGAGTAATCCCCCCTCGATTATTCTTAGTACTGTATCAATACATTTCCCTTTATATTGTAATAAAATTAACTATTACTAGATCTGAGTTATTACATGTTTTATAAAACAAATATTATTACATGTCATGTAAAGCGGGTTTTGACCTATTTATTCTTAATGATCCGCTACTAGGAAGACATCAAATATAATATGTTATTAGGCTCAATTGTGTTAAATAAATTTTGAGAAATACTTAGTTATAGGAAGTAGGCCCAGGCCTTTTTAACAACGTGCAGTTATATCCCTAGCATTTGTTAATTTTACGCAGGAACTTCATCATCTTCTAATTTAATATTTTAAGGTAACACAAGTTGTGCCAGAACCTGGAGGGAAAAAGGTGATAGCTGCATCTCGCCAGTGATGAAAGCATCAGAGTGGAGGGAGGCTTTACTAGAATGCAGTCGACGAAACTCGACTTTGATTTGCCTTGACCCCATTCTCACATCTTGTAATACACAATCATAGTGGATAAAACCGTTAATATATTTGTTCCCTCCTTTTTCTTTTTTTAAAAAGAAGAAGAAAATAAGGCCCACTACTTACTGACGTTTCCAAAGTTATTTTCGAATTATTAATGTGCATGATCTCTGATAAAAAATATAGTCAAATGGATTTTTTTTTTTTTTTCTTAGCTGTCATTTTGGGTCTTTCAAAATTGAGTTTTGTATGTCTGTAGTTGTGCGCGCGTGTTAATGCATGTGCCTGTGTGTATGCTATAAACGTTTTTTTAAAGCATTATTGTGGTAAACAAAATACTTACCACTATATAACGGAAGCAATGTTAGCTTTGGTTTTAAAAAAAAGGAAAACCTGCTTGATACGTTATATTAATTTTAGTTGAAATACCATATGTTTCAGTTCTCAAATGATCTTTACACGCAATGTTTGCCATTATAACAAAAAACATGCATTTCAATTATTCTTATATGTTTTTTTTTGTTACTTTTACACCGTAATATTTGAATGTAATATACTTAGACAAGAAAAAAATGTATTTTCATGCGAGAACAATAAGTATAAAGAGACGAATTATAAATGCCAAATGTGTTATTTTAGCTTAAGTTGATTTATTAACCATACTTTGCGTATCATTTATTGTTAAAAAAAATCTGTATTTGCAGATGTTTTCGACATTTTTCCCGGAATGATCAAATTCCAAGAAGGCTACTTGATCTCATACAACATTCTCCTAAACTTCACCCAGTCAAATGTAATGAAATGATTGACATATTATTTTGTATCGAAAATCATATTTTTTTAAAAACTTGTTCTAAGGTCTGTTATCCTCGCTAAGCCTGATTTGTGGATTGCTTCCAGTAGGATAAGTTGTTGTTGTGGTATAATAACATTAATCGAATGCTACTACAATAAAATGGATACCGCCATTTTCTTCATTAAAATGTAGGTCTTGTGCATTTTGAGCTACTTGAACTCTTTACAAAAAAAAAAAATTACTTTAATAAGGGTTAATCTGGTATCTTATTGACACAAAATAATCCCGCTTTGTAATATTTATGTGATCGACACCTATTCCAACATAATTAAATTACATATAGATAAATAACCCACGTACATTGATAGACTGTTACTTAACTATATCAAATGCCCTCACATTAAAAAACTCTTTAAATAACAAAGTGTATACATTTATTTTGATCTACAGATATAATTGCTTTCAAATATACATTAAATTAAAGGACAACTTTTGATATTCAAACGGTTACTTTGTTTGATGGTCTCCATTACATGGTATGGTTTTTGATCAAGACATTTGTAATTGGAATAATATTGTTGTTGTTTTTTTTTAGCTTAATACAATACTTCAAAGGAATGTTTGAAATGGAATTATAAGAAAAAGACTTTAAAATATTTTTTTTTTTAAATGCTCAGTCATTTCTAGAAGAGCATTGCACACTAAGCTGACATTGTTTTTTTTTTCCTCCCTGAAAGCCAATGGTTTTAAACAAAAAGCAATAGAAACAATGTTGTTGTTTTTTTATATTTTGTTCATTACAAGAAAGTAGCAAGTTCAGAGAATATTCTTGATTATTTTACAATAAAAAAGAAAATCTAGTGTATAAATTGTATCATGTTTCTATTTAATTATTTTTTTTTTATTGTTATTTTTCAAGCAACTTTTTTAACATGGGTAAAGATGATTGAATTATTAGAATAATTTTTTTGTTCAATCAGACATTTTGTATGAATTTGTTTACACTTGGCCGTCAGTTATCTCCAGTCAGTTCTGAAGTTCCAGAACAGATTAAAAAAAAACATTGCTCGGTTCTTGCAAAGCCCTGGTGTGTTTTAATCAGTTTAAACGATAACCAAAATAACAAAAAATATCGAATTATTTTTTTTTTTGCTTACATTATATTTGTACAAAATAAATTTAATTTATTTTAGTTAATTTATTGTTTGTTTTTTCTATAATTGACACTGGACTTCAGACATACACTAATTTAAAATAGTTATGAAAATAATTCTCATAAAACATTTTTTTTTTAGATTATAAACAATTTATAATCATTTAATGTAATTAGTAAAATTAAAAGATTTATATAATCTATTCTTATATTTCATATTTGCAATAAGTTTGGTTTGGTAGAGAATAAACAGACTCGTGTTTTGTATTAACACTGAAGGGAAATGTCATAACAATAGAATGTTTTAATGTAGCTTCACCTCTTTGTTACTTGGGTAAGAAGTTTTTGTTTAAAAATATTTTATTTTAATTGTTAATTTGAAAGCTATTTCTACATGCCTTGTCTTTTTTGTTAAAATAACCGCTTTAATATTATGTGTTTACGAAAAGCCTAAAAAATAAATTTTAATAATGATGAAATAATATCATTCCCTCGTTCACATATTATGAGTGTAACTTTTTTACAATAACAAAATGAATCAAGATGAATAGGACATTAATATTGACTAATATATTTATGTGTCTATCTGGTAGAGTCAAAAGATATCCAGAGAAAACCGAATACCCTTTGTTTGGAAAGGGACACATTACGCAAACGAAAACGTATTGATAAGCTTCGACATTGAGCTCACATTTGAGTCGGCTCAAGTGAGATGTATTTTAAATTCAATAGTGTTAGATCTTAGTCAAAAGAAAATGTTTTAAAAAAACATATTTTTTTGGAGTTGTTATTATTTATAAATGATTCCCAATCAAACGAAATGTAGAATTAACCAAGCACTTTCAGAGATTTATTAAATAAATAATATCTGACTAAAGTTTCTATAACATAATATGTATGGTTATCCCTCATTTTAATGTATCACATATATAGCATATTTCTCCTTTCAAACAGGAAATATGTGAAAAGTTATCACCTGGTTCTAAATTATTAGAAATATTAACCAATGAGGAATGGTGCATGACAAGAAATGTCAGTTTTCTCAATGGTATGTTTTTATTTACTCTCCATCTTTCTCTTTCTTTAAACGTTTGCCGTAGAAATAATATATATTTTGTTTCTTAATGGTGTATCAAGACTTTCAAAAACGAACATCAAATTCAGTTTCTTTGCGACACTTTCAATATTGTTATCAACGCATCAATGGAAAAAAAAATGCTAATTTTTTTCATTTGAATACAGGTACTTTAACAATATCTGATAATTTCATTGCCCTTTTATAATTATATATATATATATTATTTGTATATATATATATATATATATATATATTTTTTATATATATATATATATATATATATATATATATATATATATATATATTAGATGGTTATTATAATATGCCAGCCTAGTGCTAGGCTTACTACGATTCACAGAAATTTAGCAATACAGAAACTTTAAAATTTTTAACAAAAGATTTCTAAAACGCTTGACATAACTTAGCCGACAAGGAGAGAATCCCCTTGACTTTAGTTACCGTAACTTATTGATGAAAGTAGTCCGGGCGTGAATGAGAAAGAGTGTCGGGCATAGGAACTCATGTGAACGATAGGTGCGCGCGTTTTGCTAGCGTGGGGGAAACGACAGAACGACTCAGGGAATATAGCGACAGTGTTTTGGTAAATTATCATACCCCAAGACAACAGAGTAACACCAACTAAATTCGTGACATTGGGGGCTTGCCACAGACCTGGACCTGGAAGGCGAGTTGTGCATTAATTTCGTTTACATATGTGACTTCTTTTTGGATAATTGAAAGCGAAGATTTCAGAGTCGAGCAGAGACAAAAAGTTATTAGACACAATTTCTGGGGCTCCTCTTTCATCTTACGATTTGTGCGATTAGTGATTTGCTACTTCATCTACGGCATACCAAAAGATATCATTTACTTATTTATCTTGTATGTTCACATCCTACTGTCACTGAAAAAGCCAGAGATAACATTATACATTCACGCCAGTCAGCGATCCAGATTAAAGATTGGAACTAAAGGGACTGCGAGTGCCTTTCAGAGCACCTTTTTTTAACCTGAGAAAGCCTGCCAGCGTCTTAGGGTTGGAAAGCAATGACCTGAGACTGCCCGCTACACCCTCACCCCGGTGTGAACTTCATCGTAGAGACCGCTAGTGACCATTGTCTGCGTGCATTTTTTTCCCCACACACTGTATGTAGATATTCGTCTGTCTGACTTATCAAGGAAAGTGCTAACCATAGCCTTGATTGGAAGTGAAAAATACATGTATTAGCAGAACAAATCTATAGTGCCTTAGTCTTAGTATTATTAATAATTACAGGTGTACAACTTTCCTTTGCTTATGTTCATTGTATCGAATCTTTTCTCTTTTTAAATTGATAATTTCTCAAATCATTGTTAGATAATATTGGTCTTGGTTAAATTTAACTAATATTTCTGAATGCTTATATAGTCTATGTATTACATTTATATGCTGACGAAAATTTAACTCGGGGATGTACCTTCTCATTAAGTCAATTATCCTATCTGTTTAAAGGAATAGTCTAATAGTTTGATTGATTTTTACAATAGTAGGACTAGATACTTTTAGTTTAGGTCAGATTACAAGTGGTATTAGATATGGACACCAGGAGTAAATCATCAGACAGGAAAGCAGCCCAAGCTGCCGCCATTAGAGAAACTGGAACTATCATTGGGTTAAAAGGGTCAGAATTAATAGAATATTGTAAAACTGAGCAAGAAAAAATCAGATTTGCCGATATAGAGACCGAAAATATTCGATTTCGAATACAATTTGAGTCAAAGGAGAGAATTAGGATAGCAGAAATAAATGCCAGACAGATGGGAGAGCTACAGGGAAATAGACAAGAGGACATATGGCATAACAAAAACTATCACCTAATGAAAAATCTCCTAAACGACGAAAACAAAGACCTAGACGAATTGATAATTATTTTATAGCACATAGCTACACAGGTCAAATTACCTAAGGAAGAGTGGGTACCGCAGTTGAAAAGTAGGTTAACAGGAAAATTTCAATCATTTCTGATGACAGAGGACATTAGAAAAAGACAGACGGATTATGACTCAGTGAAGCTGTTGCTTCTGTAACGGGCTTTAACGCAGAAAAATATAGAGCCATGTGGAATAAGGCAATACCAGTGGAAGATGACTTTAGGGCTTTTCATTCAAACTTTTTTCGTAGCTTTGACAATTAGATCGCTAGCACCGAACACGAACACCGAAAAAACTTTTGAAGCATTGAGAGATCTCGTCTGTCTTGATAGGTTGCAAGTTAACATAAATGAGGATACAGTAAGGACAGTTTTACTTTAAACCCCTCAAAATGTGAAGATGTTTTTGTTGCATATCGACAATATCAAAGCGTCGTCTGGTCAAGTCAGATTGTCAAAAAAGAACACTTTACCGTACGTAGGGGGGAGCGCGGATAGTTGGGGCCGCCCCGACGGGCAGCTTAGAAGTAGGTCAGTGGAACAAACGACCGACTGGTCGGTGTTTTCTTTGTGGCACGGAAGGTCACTGACGTGCGGACTGTAGAAGACTGCAGGCGTCTGGTGTAGCGTCACACCCAGGACAAACGGGGAAATAGATGGGGGGTGGGGGCGGGGGGGGGGAGAACCATTTAGATGGAGCAGTCAGACTGGACAGTACGGTACCCAACCAGCACCTCATATTACGTGGTGACTATATAAAAAAAATAAATAAATAAATAAAACAAGACATGGGGACAAGGCAAAGGGGCGGACACTGATTCAATGCCAGATGGAATTCTTTAATAATATTGAAGCAATAAAGAGTAACTCAGGAGGATGTCTAAAAATAGAAATAGGTCAGTTATTCGGAAAGACGTCACAATCCTTAAGGACACAGGGTGCACGATAATAGGATTTAGAAGGAATTTAATACCTAGTAATCATAAAACTAAGCAGACGTTCACACTTAAACTTATTGATTGGACTATAAGCCAAAATGAAATTGCTTATGTGGATATAAATACAAATTTATTTGAAATTGAGGTTCTTGGCGGCTTTATTTGGGAACCCTGTCGACACCATTATTATTATAAATCTAAAACATCATGATAGAGCTAGAGTTCAGTACGGAAACGTGGTTATGCGGGCTCAAAAAAAAAGAGACATGACAGGAGACTTACCGACGAAAACCGTCATACGGACAGTACCCAAATTACTAAACAACAGAACTTTTCTAAAGGAACAAGCTAGGGACCCAGGTTTAAAAGTGTACTGGCAGAAAGGGACAAATAATTTGGTGGATAAGACAAAACATGGTGAAATAGGGTTTGAAGTCAGAGACAATATTTTGTATAGGCCTTTTAAATATAAGTTTGGAGATAAAGTAGATAATATTACCAGAAACGTATCGCCAAGTAGTTTTAAAAACAGCCCACGAATCACCACTAGCAGGCCATATGTCTGTTAGGAGAACTCAATATAGAATTTTCTCAGAATTTTTTTGGCCACATATGAGCAGGTTACTAAAGAAAGTACCCTGTTTGTCAAAAGGCACGCCCGCCTGGGAGTATTAAATCCATAGAGCTAGGCTAGATGGAAGTTTTTGGAAAGCCTTTCCAAAAGGTGGCTATTGATATTTTAGGACCACTCCAACCAAATAAGTGAAAACCTCCTCATTCTTATGTCTCTTAGTCCTTGGACCGTTGGGGCGCCACAGGTGACATGTGAGCCATCCTCCTCCATTCCTCACTGTCTTCAGCACTACTCACTGCATCACCCAGAGTCAGTCCTGTCCACTCTTTGATGTTATCCTCCCAAATTTTCCTTTGTCTTTCTCCTCTTTTCCCTCCTATTGTGGTGCCCTGCAATATTTCTTTGGCAAGCCATTGTTTCCTTGTTACGTGGCCGTACCATTGTAATTTGCTTATTTTCACAGTCACCAGTAGGTCATCGTACTCCCCAATTGCCTGACGCACCCTTTCTTTCACTGTATAATTAAAGATATATAGCAGATGCAAAAAGTGCTTCTGAAGCATCTCATCTCCATCGCCTTTATTTTCCTTTCAAGATCGGCTGTTAATGTTAATGCTAAGAGAAAACAGAATTATATCCTTACCCTAAGAGATCTAGCAACTAGATGGCCAGAGGCTTTCCCGTTAAAAAATATGTAACTGCTAAGGATATCCATGAGACACTATTAACAATATTTGCCAGCCTGGGGTTGCCTGAAATTATCTTATCTGATAATGGTCCCCAATTCTCATCAGAACTCTATGAACATGTGTGCGAGCTTTTCAATATTAGAATAAATAAGTCATCAATGTATCATCCCCAGTCCAACGGAATGGTGAAAAGACTTAATGGTACATCAAAAAAGATGTTAATGAAAGTATCTAATGATGAACCAGAAAACTGGGATAGGTTTTTACCTGCTAAACTGTGTGCATATAGGGAGGTCCCGAACGAGAAAACGTCTTATTCACCGTATGCGTTAATGTTCGGTAGGAAAGTTAGAGGACCAATGGCGATTCTAAAAAAATAATTAATTTCAAATGAAGACATTACAGAGGAAAAAAAAACCATCTATGAGTACTATATAGACCTCAAACATCAACTACAAACTAGGGTGTTAGCAACTCAGGCCAAGACGAAAGTTAAGGCAGCACAAAACCAAAGTTACTATGACCGCAAGCACTTTTTTAAAGACATTAACAAAGGGGATCTTGTGCTAGTTTGAAGCCTTAAAAGGGAAATAAACTGAAATTACACTCGGGGGTCCATTCGAAGTTATTAGGAAATTATCTAAATAAAACATCGAAATTTAAAAGGGACGTAAGCATAAAGTTTATCACCTCAATAGAGTAACAACATTTTTAGGCAGGGGGAAAGACAATAATAGCAAGGGAGAAAACGAGGATAATGTAAGCTACTGTGGGGTGGCAGCTGTTATATAATGGTAACACAGAGGATTATTAGAGGGAAAGGTATATGATCCTACCAAGAGTAAACAATAGTGACAACACTGACATAGACATCAATGAAGAACTAAACAGTAGGCAGACTGAGGCACTAAAGGACATTGTACGAGAATTTAAAGAAGTAATTTCTGATATACCTGTTAAAACTTTAGTTGGATCACATAAAATAGATTTATTACACAAGAGGCCTATTGCACTGAAACCTTATACGGTACCACTTCATATGGTAGACAAGTTAAACAAGGAAATCAAGACAATGTTTGATTTAGGCATTTTTTAAGAGTCGAAATCATCTTATTCCTCCCCTCTTATATTAGTTTAGAAAAAAAGATGGCTCTATACGGTCATGTGTAGATTATAGGAAAGCTTAACGCGATCACTAAAACAGTAAGCGAAGTTATGCCAAAACCAGACATCCTCTTTGCATGGTTATTCAAAGCATCTTATGTTAGCAAATTGAACTAGCCAAAGGATAATGGCAAATACCTTTAGATAGTGCTAGCCGAGAATGCACTGGGTTTCAAGGCCCGATCGGGTTGTACCATTATAAGTATATGGCATTCGGGTTAGCAAGAGCGCAAGCTACATTCAATAGCATTGTAAGAAAGTTGTTTTCAGGGTTGAATCCATTCATTACATAATATGACGATGTCTGTGTTTATACCGACGACTTGGAGACACACTTGCAAGCACTTAGACAAGTGTTTTCAATCCTGAAGAAAGCTGGACTTACTGTCAAACCCTCGAATTTAGAGCTAGCAAAAAAATCCATAAATTTTCTAGGACATTTAGCAGGTGCAGGTTTGCTAAAGCAAGATAGTGACAACATAGATACAATATTGACAATAGATTGCCCTAGAACAAAGAAACAAGTCAGAGGACTAGTGGGGCTGATATCATCTTATAATAAGTTCATACCTAACTTTTCAACCATTTTCAGCATCACTAACTTACCTGAATAAAAAGGGTGAACCTAATAACAATTCATGGACAACCGAATATCAACTGGCCTTATTTTCCAGTTAATGCATAATGGCTGTGTTGCTCTGGGTTGAAATGGGTAGAAAGACTTTGACAGTGTATGCTTGTAATTAGTTTTTGTAGTGTTGCGTTTGTTTTTTAAATGTGGTAAATAATAGATTTGTTTTTTGTTGGCTTTGTACAGCGCTTCGAGCCTTTGGGGATGAAGCGTGTTTTTGAAATGAACTTTATTATAATTATTATTAGATGCTATTCAATGATACCTAACTAACTACCCAATCTTGATGTTACCAAATAATGAGTAAACATTTATTGTTAGAACGGACTCTTCAACAAAAGGACTAGGAGCATGCCTACTAAAAACGGAAACTTTTAGACAGAGAGACTCGCTACTCAACAATTGAGAGGGAATGTCTAGCAATAATTTGGGGGAATCCAAAACTTATCCTATTATCTAATCTGGGCGAGATTTATATTACAGTGTGACCACCAGGCTCTCAAATTTCTTAGGACGTCTAAAATTTCAAATTCTAGAATCACAAGGTGGGCCTTAATTTTACAGGAGTTTAACTTTGAGGTTCAGTATATTAAAGGACAAGAAAATACGATAGACGATTTGCTATCTAGACAGAACTAGACTTGATGTATTTTACTTTGATAGAAATAAACTAACATGATTTCAATGGCAAGACATGTTTTGAAACATGACACCTGCTAGATACCAGAGACAAGTTAAAGTGATTGTAATTCCTATTTTATTTTATTATAATTTTTTTTCTGCTCTGCTGTAACTTAGCCTAATAACAATATTTTAGGATGATTTTATTAATTACGCTATATTCCTTCTTGCAATAATTTAAATAATGTATTTGTACTTTGACGTTTGTAAGACATGCTTTTAATTATTATCGCCATACTACTAATAACTTCTTAAAACATGTGTATGATTTACTTTACTTAGTATGTTTATGTCATCGGGAATCAGCACCTCAAAATTAATATTGCTTTTTGACGGTTTCATTCCCTGAATTAAACCTAAACGGAAAGGAGAGGGATATGATGAGGTGAGAATCCCTGATGACTTTAGTTACCGTAACTAATTGATGAAAGTAGCCCAGGCGTGAAGGAGAAAGAGTGTCGGGCGTGGGAACCCATGGGAACGGAATGTACGCGCGTTCTTCTTGCGGGGGGTGGGGGGGGGGGGGGGGGGGGGGGGGGGGGGGGGGGGGGGGGGGGGAACGACAGAACGACCCAGTGAGTGAAAGGAAAGACGGTGTAGACCAGTGATCATTAGTACCAGGTCTTTTGGCTAAGTTTTTTAGCAAGACTTACCGCACTAATTAGATGGGTTATTGATAGCTATGCTGGGCGTGTGTTAATTGTGTAATGATAATAAATTTATTGGATTAGAGAGTAGTCATTAGTAAAAAAAAGTTCAAATTAATAACTGAAAGAGCTCTTGTCAAGTCTTTATGTACTCTTGTGTACTAAGGTATAGTGACAGTGTATTGGTAAATTATCATACCCAAAGACAACGGAGCCAAACCTACTAAATTCGTGACATCAGCTAAGTACTATATACCTTGTTTATCTATGGACAGCGCCCAGCAGAATCGAGCTTTGTTTATCAGTCAGAATGGATGAGAATGTGTCCATGTAGTGCAGTTTGAAGAGATTGGACTTGAGGGCAGTTTTGAAGGCTGGGATGGTCTTTATATTGTGATGTGTAATAGGAGAAAATTTCATTTATTGGGTGCACAGAAAGAGAAAGATTGTTCACCATATATTTCAAAGCGTGTTCTGTGAACGGAAAGAACACGTGTGTCTTTTGAGAAACGAAGCTACCGAAGGTGTGAATCGACATTAAGAAGTGTATTAAGATAGAAAGGTAGGAACAATATATTATTCTGTGATATATAATAGACAGCTTGTAATCAATGAGTGCCTGTATAAGGAGCAAATGATGTGAGTAAAGTATTGCAGTTGCGTGATCACATTTCTTTCCCTTTAAAACTAACCTAGCAGCTGAGATTTGAACTTTCTGCAGCTTTTCTATGACATGTTTTGGTGAACCTTACAAAAGAGTGTTTCAATAGTTACGGCGAGAGAGAACGAGTGCACAGATTAGTGTTAGTGTCATAGATTTGTTTTAAATCTTTCATAAAGTATTTGTCGGAAAAGTTGTAAAAAGCCTTGTGAACGATTTATTCAACTTTGTGAATTAAATGTCCAACCATGTTAAAGAGATTAAAAAAAAATATTGTTTGAAAACATGCTAACAAATATTTTCTCCAAAAATGTGTTTTTTATATTAAAATATGTTTACGTACATAGCAAAGAAAATCTACTTTTATATAATATCACGATAGATTGGATAGGCGGAAAGGACTTTGCGAAAAATCGCACCTTCGTTTGGGCTCATAATCGTGACGTGGAAATACACCATAATCTATGGCAAGAAGATGTGTTGAATTTTAACAAGGGCCTTTGTGTAGCACTCAACAATACATCAATGCGTTTGTTGAATCGACCATGTGATGATGGACTGTATGGGATATGTGAAAAATGTAAGTTGAATTTAACAGGCTTACAGACTATAAATAATTGGGCTAATTGGAGAATCATTAAGAAAAAAAATTCGTGATTTCCTTGCAGGCCAATGCACTAAATTTGTAATGATTAACAATGACTTAAATATAAAAGCAACTTAGAATGTATAAGTAAGATGCTATATCAATATAAAACTACAGACAAATTATAGAATTATATTCTAAATAGTCAATTATTAAAACCTAACAGTTTTATGCCCAAGTCCTTATGATTTGTTCGTTAACAAAACTGACCTTAAATTTGGGCCTGCGCATACTAAAAATGTTGCCATGTCAACATGTTGTATGACTCAAACAATAGGTACTTAACAAAACATATTTTTTTTATACTTTAACACATTTTTTTCAAAAGTCCTTTACGGAGACCAAAGTGACGTGGAAAGTTAATGATGATTGCATACACTTTGCAAACTGCTTACTAGGCATATGTGAAGGACATTTGTTACGAATTTTTTTAGGATTGCGTTTCTTTCCATTTTTGTTATTTCTATAGCATTATGCTCAGACAACAAATGGATTAAAGTCGACACAAAATGCTACCACGCATATGGACACCAAAACTGGGAAGGAACAAAAGTGAGTAGATCTTAAGAACCTTAGAGTACACGCATGTTGAATTGGACTTTTCATAGTGAATAAGGCTTTAAAAATAAGTGTCTTTCGAAATTAGATATACATAGATATATAAAGATAAAACAATTTTTTTTTATTTG
>CAXITT010000195.1:794698-816525 GCA_964033795.1 Lymnaea stagnalis | reverse complement strand
AGATAGATAGATAGATAGATAGATAGATAGATAGATAGATAGATAGATAGATAGATAGATAGATAGATAGATAGATAGATAGATAGATAGATAGATAGATAGATAGATAGATAAATAGATAGATAGATAATTATTTATTTAGACATGTACTTGAAATATTTGCTTCGATGACAATACTGCTCAAGACATTTGTTTATAATTTTACAACATTTGTTTTTTTAAGGATAACTGATCTCAAAACTTGTTTTCAAATGTTTAAAAACAAATTGTTTTTAATCTGATCATATGCAGGAAATGTTGATATGTGGTACTGGACTGATGCACTGTATGATAATATTAGTAATGGATTCATTTGGCTTAGAAGTGGAAAATCAATCAGAATTAACTGGTGGAAAACTGATCATTTTGATGATTTTCGTAACAGTGAACAATGCACACACATGCTTAGAGAGAAGTTGTTAAATGACAATTTTTGCCACTTGCCTTTCCCATTTGTGTGTCAAATACGTAAGTTTTTCAAATAGACATAAATAATGCCTTCCATTGTATTGCTATACCCTTGCCTCGAATTAGTTAATCATTCTTATTAATTTTTCTTTTGTTTATACATATTTTTTTTTCCGTAATAGGCACAAGTACTTTAATTTTTGAACTTGTTACTTATCTTATATGCTTTTAACCAAACACAATATCTGTTATTTTGACTGGATTTTTTAATGATTTTTTTTTTTAAACCATCTCCATTATTTATTTTTACAAGGCAATTCAATCAAAAGTGTTTTAATGCAAGAGACTTTACTATTTTTTACAATTTTATTGGTAGCTAAATTATTGTTAAAATGTACGCATCTTTATAATTGACAGCACCTGTAAGTTATTGGACGTCTGCCTTTATTGGTCACAACAATATGTATTTTGAAATGGAAAGTTTTTTGGTAGGAACAAATTTTGTTCAGGTCTTATAGGTTTTTAAAACTGATTTTATTCTTTATTGGAATAAAACGTATTATATTTTTTATTAATGCAGTGATTTATTATGAACTATTTCTTTTATCATAAACCATTTTTAAAAAGATATATAATTACAGCAACATCTATTCGGTTACATGTAAGATGTACAGTTTTCTAGAAAGAAAAATGTTTAAAAAAGTAATTCAAATTTTACACTAAGGTTTTAAATTTCTTTTGAGTTTATTAGTTTTCAAAAAGAACTATGTATAATAAATTTCCCAAATCTGTTTCCATTTAATTTTTTGTTGGTATAAAAATGAGATTAATTTTATAAGCTACACACAAAACATGAATCAGTTCTTTTTCACAGGCAACATATTCCAACTGGCGCTCAGGCCAAACAAATCTAAATTATAGATGTGGTTTATTAAATACATCAAGCAGCTTTCATTGGGAAGGCCATTCATGCGATTATTTGGAACACTTCATATGCAGAAAAGAAAGAAGTAGGTTCGAGAAGCATCTTTGTTAAATCGATTAAACATGTATAATTTCCTCTGCTAATCTTTTAACTTTGAATTTCCATATTAACATCAATCAGCTATATTTGAGCCTTATAGTACAACAATCAAAGTCAATAGAAATGTGCCTGTGTTTATTGCCTCATGTATTGTAGCCCAATATGAGACGGACATCTGCCTTGGTGTTGAAGAACATGGACTGACCTTTAACCACACAGCAGCGGGGTCGTCGTTCAATGTCAGCTGCCCCCTTAATTATAATGGTATGTATCTTTATTGGATGGAAAAAGCTGGATAATTTATTATTCCTTATTTTTAAATATAATGTAACCTTTTAATGTATTGGACCACACACATATAAATATATATATATATATATAATTTGAAGTCATTTGAATACTATTCTAAGTATTAACCTAGTGAAATAAAACTCGAAATACTAGATAACTTATCAAAGATAAATATTTACTTGTATATGCATCTGATTTTTAAAAAAAAAAATCGACGCATGAATAGAAGTTATGATAATAATTTTAATTCATTAATTTTTTTTTAACTTTTTGGGCAATCTGGTAGTGACCTGTGCACCATTAAATATCGAATTCATTGTTGTGTCTATTAGTTTAAGTAACGTTTACGCTTGATAGTCTTGATGACAAACTTTTTCTTCCTTTAAAATATCTTTCCTTTATTTTATTAGGTATATATTTGAATGTAGTGATGACTGGAAAACTCTGAATCGCTCTATGAAAGGGACAGTTAAATATCTTATATTATTCACATAATCACTTAATTATTAGTTCTTGTTTTTTCTCAAAGGACGACAAGAGACAAGGAATTATTGAAAATATGAATGCCAATGGGAGTAAAACAATGTTGTTGTTTGTTTTTTTTCAAATAAGTATAATTTTAAAAATGAAATATTCAATATTTTCTATTTTATAAGCAATATTGTTATAGCATCCGTTGTATGGGTCATTTATATGTTGTATAATTCCTTGGTGGATCTGTTGATTTTTTAAATGATTCGTGTGGCTGCGTAACTCTATTAGGCTGTGGTTGCAGTCTCTTCAGAATGTTAAAAGCAGAGGAAAAAAATGTGAGATCATTTTGTAGAATAAAAATTTTGGTAATAATATAACTGCTCTGTTGAAATATATTTCAATATATGTCCATCATTGTTAAAGAGGTCGTAAAAATACATGTCGAGATAGATGTATGAAAGCAACGGTTACTTGCAGTCAGGAACCAAATCGCACGGCTGCTAAGAGACCCACGAATAAAGATACATACACGCTGACTGAATGGTAGGCCTATATGTTTATCTGCTTCAAACATGGCTCTGAATTATAGTCTCGATAGAAAATATTCACCAGCACGATAACATGTTTAAGGAGAACGGCTACAGAAAGAAAGAGGGACGACTTTTGAAACCAGAAAAAAAAAAATAGTTGGTTCCATCTGAAACACAGAGTATATATTATGTCCCAAAAACAAAATAATTCTTTTTTTGCCAGTTGGTCAGAATGAAGTAGGCACTCAGCGTTCAGGGACAGGGGAAGGCCTTGCGGTTGGTGAATTTACTTGATAAGGACATCCTAAAAATCCTCAATGTTAAAATCTAGCAGGCCTAATATTTTGAGCCAATATTAAAATTTAGTTAGTGCTCCACGATATAAGATGACATTTGATGAGGAAGTTTAATTTTAAATTATGTCATAATTGCATGCAAAGATCTTTTTTTAAAAACGTGCATACTATGTGGGTGAAAGTTTAAATTTCTGTTTCACCAAAGGTGTCTTTTCAAATGGTTCAATTGCTACAGGTGTAAGTAAATAGACTTATTTATCTTTTTTAAGTTCAATAGATATGGATGTTTTAAAAAGAGAATCAGAACGTTCCACATTCGGAACAAGGAAATTAGCAAAGCGTATGGTGACATGCTATTTAGAATAATGTGTGTAGCTAAGCAACAAATTATATTGTTTTGTCGCTTAATCAAAATGCTTATTAAAAATTCATTATGGCAAGCGATTAATTGCAGTCACTATTGTTTCTTGATCATTAACAAGAAGAGACCCCCCTCCCCCCCACCCCTAATTCAAAGTTGACAAGTCGTTTTGTTTCATAAATATAAAGAGGTAATTTTAAATTGATCAATTACTTTATTCAAACCAGAATAGCGCCGGGTATACTTTTCAGTTACTTTATATTCATAGGTCACATAATAAGATATTGTACGGCTAATGGAATATGGTATGATGTCAACTTGGAAAATTGCACAAGAAAAGATCTAGAAATCGTGGAAAAAACTGTAAGTATGCTTTAACAAATAAGATTTTAAAGCAGTTTTAGTCAATGTTTAATCCTGAAAATTAATTATCCAGTATTAAATTATTTTTTTTTTTTTTTTTTTTTTTTTTTTTTTTTTTTTTTGTTTGTTTATATTTTTTTTTTTTTTTTTTTTTTTTTTTTTTTTTTTGTGTGTGTGTAAAGTTATTTTCATCATATTGCTTTGATTTTTATTGATAAAATGTACGCACAGTTTAATTCAGATTTTCGATTCATAATCTAAGCTATCTTCACTCATTAAATGTGTATTTTCTATAAGATGCTCTGTCGAAAAAAATGCGAGCTCTAAATAAGTCACATTAATTTTTTTAAATCTCAAATTGAATATCAATACATTGCTGTGAAAAGAACATCTGTATCTTTTTTAAAAACTAATGTGTTAGCATTGAATTGTAAATTATTTATTCAAGTTGCTTTATTTACATTACATCGATAATGTTACATATTTTTTTTAAAATAGCACTTTTATTTTTTAATTTATTTTACTATTGCAATAAATGGTTAATTTAGTTATAAAAGGGGTATGAAATTATATAGTCTCTCAGGAAGATGATAAGAGACTTCATAAAAGTGTAGGTGCTAAAATATGTAACTATATTTTTGAAAATATCTGAAGAGTGATAAAAAACAATCCAATTGATAAAGAGCATAAAAAATGATATTGAGCAAGGACTTAAAAAAAATGTTTTGATTTTGATGAGTGAAAAAAAAAATTATGTTCATGTCATTAAAAAATGAAGACAATTTTATTGTTATTCAAGATATAAATCTTTAAATTCTAAAGAAGAAAAAACAAACAAGTTACACATTAATTATCCATGATATTCATTTTTTCTTAGGCCATCAGACAAATGATTTCATTAAAAAAATGTCAACAACTTGTCTTTTAAATGTTAAGTTTCCATAATTCATTTTACATTGCAGGTCAGTGATCTCCAATCCTCAAATGACACATTACAGATACAAAAGTCAGTCGAGACTTTTGCAACGCTTTTAGCTTCATCACTAAAGAATGATCCCAGGTTGAGGACGAATGAAATCGACAATATTGTTAACACTATGCAATTGGCTGCAGAGAGAATAGCATTATCTGAGTCATTCATTAATGTTGAAACACTTCGGGTAACACTTGTATCTGTATTTTAATTACCGTCTTTATTGGCGTATAATACGCACTCTTTCTCCCTGAAATTAGGGGCAAATGATGTGTGCGTATTATATGCCGATATAATGTTTAATTGTTTTTTTCCCCTGAAATTTCCTTCTTAAATTGAGGTGCGAATTATACGGTATATTTTGCTCAGAACTACGCTTTATGTGAAAATAGGAATTTCAAACTAATTTGGTTTGGTTCAAATTTATTAATCTAGTAAAATTAAAATTTAAAAAAAATAATTATTTTTTTCCATTAAGTATTTTCTTACATTTTGTTTTGAAGGCAAGCGAAATTAAACCATTTTACATTTTAAATGTAGATGCGTTTTATATCAACACGTTTGTTTTGTTTGTGTTTTATTTAAGGCCACATGTATGTATAATAATTATAAGCAAACAATTTTTTTTTTTTTATTCAGAACCTAACGTACGTTGCTAACTGCCAAATAGCGTCAAACGACAACAACACTGTGGACACGATCATTACACAAGACACTGGACTTAGTTTGATTACAACAATGGACATATTAACAACTTAAGCCTTGAAGAGTATCGATGGAAACTCAGATGACATTAAAATGCATCGTAGTAACATGAGTAGGTTTAATATTTACATAGGACATGATTTTTTAACAGACATAAACACAATTAATTTATGTTGCTTTAAAGGTGCCTTTTAAATGCAAAGCATGAATAACTGTGATTAAGATTGTAAAAATAAAGGTTTTACTCTATTTCATCTCTACTTATTACAATATATTCTTAGATGAGGATTTTAATAAAATTAATTAAATTTGAGTTCTTTTAAGTAAACTAATTATAAAAAGTGTTGGACTGCAATAAAGCTTTAAAATATATTAATAAGACACGAACAAATTGTGTCAAAAGAACAATATGAGTTACGCTTTAATAATAATTGTACATTATACAGAATTAAACGTTTCGGCACATGCCTTCATCAGTACAAACAAACACAACACATTTAAATAAGAATAATTTAAATTTACATAATGTCAATATATATATCCTACCTAAAACAGAAACAAATATAGGAGAGGGCGCTTAAACCAGACAAAAACAAAGTAAAGAGAAGTAGAAAGCTTTTAAGTAATGTGGGCATTAAAAATGTGACCTTTTAGGTTTTAACAAATAAAAATACTTGTTAAAACTAGAGTAAATATAAAATTAACCTTTTTAACTTGAAATTTTATTTAATTTATATGCATTTTTTTTCACTCTCCCTGAGTCGTTCTGCCATTTTCACCCCCAACCGAAACGCGCGTACCGGTACCTTTCGTTCGCATGAGTTCCTACGTCAGCCACTCTTTCTCACTCACGCCTGGACTACTTTCATAATTTCGCTACGGTCACTGAAGTCATCAGGGATTCTCACCTCGTCATATCCCCCTCCTTTCCTTTTAGGTTTTATTCAGGGAATGAAACCATCGAAAAAATCCATATCAAATTCGAGGTGCTGAATCCCTATGATATACACATAAGTAAAGTTAATCATACACATGCCTATAAGAAGTTATAAGTAGTATGGGAATACTAATTAAAATCATATCATACAAAAGTCAAAGCAAACATACATTAATTAAGGTAAGCAATAAAAAATATAACGTAATTAGCAAAAATAATTTTAAAAATATGATTGTTAGTATCAAATTACAACGACACAAAACAGATATAATAATAATAAAAAATTAAATAATAATAATGTTAACTTCTCTCTGCAGTCTAGACTGGCAGGAGTCATAGTTTAAATACATGTCTTGCGAGAAAAGTCATGTTGGTCTATGTTGATCAGATTTCAATACGGTATATCAATTTCAGTCCTGTCTAGATAGAAAATCAGCTATCATATTTCTTGTCAGATAGAAAATCAGCTATCAAATGTTCTTGTCCTTTAATATATTGAAACTCAAAGTTAAATTCTTGTAAAATTAGGGCCCAACTTGTGATTCTAGAATTAGAAAATTTAGACGTCCTAAGAAATTTTAGAGCCTGGTGGTCACACTGTAAATAAATCTCGCCCCCATTAGATAATAGGATAGTTTTTGGATTCTCTAAATTATTGCTAGACATTCCCTCTCAATTGTTGAGTAGCTAGTCTCTCTATGTAAAAGTTTCCGACTGATATAATTGACTGGATGACGTATATTGTATCTACTTTGTAGTAAGCATGCCCCTACTCATTTTTTTTTTAAGCGTCTGTTCTAACAATAAATTGTTCATCATTATTTGGTAAAATCAAGATTGGGTAGTTAGTTAGGTATCCTTGAATAGCTTCTAAAGCCAGTTGACATCCGGTTGTCCAAAGAATGTAATTAGGGTTACCCTTTTTTGTCAGGTCAGTTTGTGGTGCTGAAAATGGTTGAAAAGTTAGGTATGAACTTATTATAAGATGATATCAGCCCCACTAGTCCTCTCTCTGACTTGTTTCTTTGTTTTGGGTCAATCTATTCTCAATATTCAATCTATATTGTTACAATCTGGCTTTAGCAAGCCTGCACCTACTAAATGCCCTAGAAAATTTATGTATTTTTTCGTTGGCTCTAATTGTGAGGGTTTGACAGTAAGTCCAGCTTCCTTCAAGATTGCAAAAACTTGCCTGAGTACTTGCAAGTGTGTCTCCCAGTCGTCGGTATAAACACATATGTCGTCATAGTACGTAATGACTTGTTTCATCCCTGAAAATAACTTTCTTACAATGCTATTGAATGTAGCTGGCGCTGTTGCTAACCCGAATGGCATATTCTTATAATGGTACAGCCCCGATGGGCCTTGAAACGCCGTGCATTCTTGGCTAGCGCTATCTAAAGGTATTTGCCAATATCCTTTGGTTAGGTCCAATTTGCTAAAGTAAGCTGCTTTGTGTAACCGTGCCAAGAGGATGTCTGGGTTGGGCATAGCTTCGACCACTGTTTTAGTGATAGTGTTAAGCTTCCAGTAATCTACGCATGTACGTATTGAGCCATATTTTTTCTTAACTAATATAAGAGGGGAGGAATAAGATGATTTCGACTCTTCAATAATGCCTAAATCCAACATTGTTTTGATTTCCTCATTTAACTTGTCTACCATATGAAGTGGTACGGTGTAGGGTTTCAGTGCAATACGCCTTTTGTCTAATAATTCTATTTTATGTGATCCCACTGAAGTCTTGCCAGGAATATCAGAAATTACTTCTTTAAATTCTCATAAAATGTTCCTTAGTTCCTCTGCCTGCCTACCGTTGAGTTCTTCATTAATGCCTATGTCTATGCTTGGGTTTTCGCTGTTGTTTACTGTAGGTAGGATCATATCTCTCTCCCTCTCATAATCCTCTGCTTCTTCCTCTGTTATAACAGCTGCCATCCCACCGTACCTTATATTATCCTTTTTTTCTCCCTTGCTATTATTGTCACTCCCCCTGTCCAAAAAATGTATTACGCTGTTAAGGTGATACAATTTATGCTTACGTCCCTTTTTAATTTCGGTGTTGTATTTAGTTAATTTCTTCATCACTTCGAATGGACCCTCTGAGTGCAATGTCAGTTTATTTCTCGTTTTAGGTTTCAATACTAGAACTAGATCCCCTTTGTTAATGTCTTTAGACACGGTCTTTCGGTCATAGTAACTTTAGTTTTGTGCTGCCTTAACTTTCGTGTCGGCCTGAGTTTCTAATATCCCTTTTTGAAGTCGATGTTTGATGTCTATTAAATACTCGTAGATGGCTTTATTTTCCTCCGTAATGCTTTCTTTTGTGAGTATTTTTTTTTTAGAATTGCCATAGGAACTCTAACCTTCCTACCGAAAACTAACTCGTACGGTGAATAAGACGTGGTCTCGTTCGGGACCTCCCTATATGAAAACAGTATAGCCGGTAAAAATCTATCCCATTGTTCTGGTTCATCATTAGATACTTTCATTAACATCTGTTTTAATGTACCATTAAATCTTTCCACCATTCCATTGGACTGGGGATGGTAAATTGATGACTTATTCATTCTAATATTGAAAAGTTCACACACCTGTTCATACAGTTCTGATGAGAATTGGGGACCATTATCGGATAAGATTATTTCAGGAAAGCCCATCCTAGAAAATAATGTTAATAGTTCCTCATGAATATCCTTAGTATTTACATTTTTTAACGAAATAGCTTCTGGCCATCTAGTTGCTAGATCGATTAGTGTAAGGATAAATCTATTTTTGTTTTTACTTAGTAGGAGATGACCTACAATATCAACAGCCACCTTTTGGAAAGGCACTCTAATAACTTCCATCTGGCCTGGCTCTATGGGTTTAATAATCCCATGCGGGCGCGCCTTTTGACAAACAGGGCACGTTCTTGCGTTACATGCAATGTCCCTGCTCATATGAGGCCAAAAAAATTATGAGAAAATTCTATATTGGGTTCTCCTAACAGACATATGGCCTGCTAGTGGTGATTCGTGGGCTGTTTCTAAAACTACTTGGCGACAAGTTTCTGGTAATACTAGTTTTCTATCCACTTTATCTTAGCCTTATATTTAAAGAGCCTATACAAAATTTTGTCTCGGATTTCAAAGCTTATTTCACCCTGTTTTGTCTTTTCCACACCAATTATTTGTCGCTTTCTGCCAATACACTTTAAAACTTGGGTCCCTAGCTTGTTCGTCTGAAAAAAATTATGTTGTTTATTACCGTGGGTACTGTCCGTATGACGATTTTCGTCGGTAATTCCCTTGTCATGTCTCTTTTTGTTTGAGCCGGCGTAACCACATTTCCGAACTGAACTATCGCTCTATCATGCTGTTCTAGATTTCCTATAATAATGTCGGCGACCGGGTTCTCAAACAACGCCGCCAAGAACCTCCCTTTCAAATATGGTGTATTAATATCAACATAGGAAGTTTCATATTCCTTTATACAATGTCCCTGCTCATATAGTTCCATCAATAAGTTTAAGTGTGAACGTTTGCTTTTCTATCTGTTTACTAGGGATTAAATTCCCCCTACATCCTACTATCGTACATCCTGTGTCCCTAAGGATTGTGACATCTTTCCCGAATAACTGCCCTATTTCTATTTTAAGACGTCCCACTGAGTTACCCTGTATGTCTTCAATATTATTAAAGAATTACATCTTGCAATCTATTGGTTGTGGGATTACCCACAGCGTCCGTCCCCTTGGCTTGTAACCACGTCTTGTTTATTTTATCATACAGTCACCTCGTGGTATGAGGTGCTGGTTGGGTACTGGGCCGTCCAGTCTGACTGTTACGTCTAAATGGTTCTCTCCCCTTATTTGTCATGGGTGTGACGCTACACCAAACCCATGCGGTCTTCTACAGTCGGCTCGCCAGTGACCCTCCAAACCACAAAGAAAACACTGACCCTTTCGTCTTTGTTCACCTGACCCACTTCTGACCTGCTCGGCGAGCCGGCTACCACTGTCCGCGCTCCCTCCTACGTACGGTAAAGCCCTTTTCACCCCCAACCGAAACGCACGTACCGTACCTTTCGATCGCATGAGTTCCTACGCCAGCCACTCTTTCTCATTCACGCCTCGACTACTTTCATAACTTTGCTACGGTCACTAAAGTCATCAGGGATTCTCACCTCGTCACCAGCTGAGATGTGATGACTTCAATGACTTTGTTCTCAAACGCATGCGGAGATTCGCCGTGGGGGAATTTTAATGCGAAGTGTCTACACGTCCGGCGCGCCGGACATGTAGTGCGCAAGATACACGTCCGGCGACTTGTCACGTGACCGCCGGACATGGCCGGACGGCAAGTAGTTTTTATAATTCCAAACGTAGTACGATTTAGTACATCTTGTCTGGTCTTGTGGTAGAGTGGTTGCTTGACGATAGGAATGTTTGAGGATCTTTACCGGGGATAGGGTCGTTTTTTTTCTTCCCATTTTAATTAAAATATTTTGTATATATTTATATTATCATGTTCCTCAGCAACAGTAGTTTCATGAGAAGTATTTAAATATTTTGTAGCAATTGAAATAATTTAAAATGAAATCTTTAACTTTTATTGGTTGCCACACTGGCCCCTAATTTATTTTATGGATTACTGGTACACAAAAAATAACAAACTAAACAAAAATGTCATTACTTGGTAGAGAAATAGATTTTAAAATTAACAATAGTTTTGAATTATTCGCAGTCACGTGACAAGGCTGACCGACACGATATCTCTCGCCACTTTGTTACGGCGGTCATGTGACTTGGTCGCCGCCGGACACGTAGTGCGGGAGATAGACGTCCGGCGCGCCGGACGTGTAGACACTGCCATTTTAATGGGTCTCGCATCATCGGTCGGCATTTCGTCTTTTTTATTGATGTCCTTCCCACGCCAAGTGATGAAGTTGACAATATTTTCCAATTGCGCTCTAACGAACAACACACTTTTTCTCGCTCTTACTCACCGTTTCCTATTAGTTTTTCAAAAAGATTTCTCACAAATGAACAAGACTTTTCCTGTTGAGTTACTGAATTTACATGTTTTGTTACTACAAGCACCTTGTGTCTATGTAGGTTTAAACCCATTTTGATTGAAAATGACATTGGAAATCGAATCCTAGGTAATCATCGTAGAATATATCTGCGATACGCAGTGTCCACGGATAGATCTTTTCTCAAATAAGCAAGTCTAGGTCGTAGACTCAGTGGAGTTTTATAGACGTGCAACTGGCTGACTGTATACGTAGTGGGACGAGGTGGGTATTCAATGTGTGTCTCTGCTCCTTCCTATTAACAACTCCCTCTGACAAAGTTGTCAAGGTCGCGCCAGTGTCTAATGAAAACTGGGTTTCGACACCACAAACGTTATTTGTTACATACACATCACTTATAGCTCGTTGTCTTTTCTGGATTGCTGGGTTTCCTGGATTCAGCCATATGTAGTTTAAAAGACGAGGATTTCGTTTTTATGGTCCTGTTTTTGGGCAATTCGGTGAAATATGACCGATTCTGTCTCACCCGAAGCACCTGGGTTCCACTCTCTGATAACTTCACCTTTCTCGTGCCTGCAGGTTGACTGACTCTCGCTGTGAGGCAATAATTGCCCTAAGGTCATTTCTCAAACCGCTTATCTTTCTATCCAAGTGGTCGGTACTTATTGATGCAAATTGCTTTCGTGGTACATACATTGTCCCTCAGATATATGATCTAGTCCAGGACAGCTCTCGGCTTGTCCACGGTGGGAGGGACAGCTATAATGCCAACTTATATCACCATACACTGTTATGGCAGCCCACAAAGAAACTGTTTAAACTCAATGGCATCACGTTAGCCTGATCAGCCATTGAAAAATTTTCGCTACCATAATATTCTTTAAGGGAATAGCGTAGTCTGTAGTGGTCCCGGTTCTCAGTAACGTGCTTTTGTTCGAAACATTTTAAAATAACGCTGGTGTTTTATTGTTTCTGAATCGATAAGCCAGGGCATCTTTAAGTTTCTCGTAACTCTCTCTCTCTCTATCTCTCTCTCTCTCTCTTTCTCTGCTTTACCTAAATCAATGTAAGTGAATGTAAGGAGTTTATCTTCCTCTATCAACTTGAACATTCTAGCCGAAGTTTCAAACGGAACGATGAATGTGTGCCACGTAGAAGTTCCACTGCACGTTGGAAGGCTATATAAGTACTGGAAAGTCATTGTACTTGCTATAGTTTTTCCTCACCTTGTACTTTTCATCTCAGACTAACCAAATATGTGTCCCTTCGGAGCCGTTCCAAGGTTAACATCCCACCTCTGCCACCATTGTAGAGAAACTTGGACGTCTCTGTTCTACCTTCGTTCTCTAACTACTTTTTTCTGGATGGCAACCACGTTCACTATGTCTCTCGCACTGCAACATTCATATAATAACACTTGTATGGTTAACCTTTCACTTTAGTTAATCTGCTAGAGTATACGTCATGGGAATATAAATCATGTGAATAAACAGAATGTGAATATACAGAATGTGAATAAACAGAATGTGAATATGTAACATGTGAACTTACAGCATGTGAACTAACAGCATGGGAATATACAGTATGTGAATGTAAAGTTTGTGAATGGAGTCAGTTTATAGGTTATTTCTCATTTTCTTGATGGGATGTGAGTCGGTTAAAATGCTATTTGATGTATTTTCTTACAAAGCATATTCACTAAATTTACAATAGTAACTCAGAGTCAACAAAATGTTTAGACATAGGATTATATTAGTTCAATTCAATTTTAATCCACCCAATTGCAAAGTAACAATTGAAGTCTATTAACACCGTCATTTTCTGTATGACGTGTTTTATTTTAATGCATTTGCTATTATCTGTTTCTGTTTTAAACAGATGCAACAACACTGGACCAACATTTTTGTTCAATACGCTTTATTTGTACATAGCACACTACACACCTCGTAGTTGACGCAGTGCCTGGGATCTTTTCTTTTGTATATAACAAATTGTTGAATCAATATTTATGTCGTTAAAAGGTAGGTTTTACCATTAACGTGATTTGTCCGATTTAAAAAAAAAAATATATATGTATGTCATTTGCATTCTGTTCAAAGACACACACAGCAAGCTAAGAACATGATAGCATAGATTTGTATATATATATATATATAAAATAAAACAAAAAAAAACATCTTCTGTATGAAGTACTTGTTACCATATTTTTATAACCTAAAATACTAACGATTAATGAAAAGCTTTCAAATATGTTTGTTATAAACGTTAATATTAAGCATATTTATAACAACGTCTACGTCATGTTAAAATTTTCGTACGCATAAAATTTAACCCAGTGGCGTAGCTAGGAGTGGTGTCACCCGCTGCGGTGAACTGATGGTGTCAACAGCTGCGGTAAACTCATGGTGTCACCCAGCGCGGTAAACTTATGGTGTCACCGCCTACCACGACTTCAAGATTGATTTTTTTTATTGTTAAAATAAGTCCGCAGTTTAACTATGAAAAGAATAAAAAAAAATTGAAAAAGAAAAATTAAAGGAATTTTAAAAAAATTGAGAGTTAAATGTATTTAAGAACTGTATTAAAAATGTGGATGGGGCAAAAATGATCAATACATTGATCGTGGGCCCTCAAAATATATAAGAAGAAGTAACGTTAAGTTATAGTTATTTTACATTAAATTTACTTTATTAAAAAAATTCTTTTCCTGGTCTTCAAAGCTGCAGATCTGTCAATTACTTGATAAAAATCAATGCCATTCACAGTACCACTTTTAACTGATAAAAGAGCCAGTTCAGAAAACCTAGACTGTCTCATGGGGGATTGTAGACAGGTCTTAATAAGCCTTAGTTTTGAAAAGCTCCGCTCACTTGAATCAACCGACTAACAAATCGTAAAAAAAAACAGTTGAAGATTTAGCGAGAGTATTGTAAGAGATTTTAGAAAGTCTCATTCAGCTATGAATTTCAAAACCACAAATACTTACCAGTCCTTAAATTTGTGAATGTCAATTTCAAGTGCCTTCAGTGTCTTCTAAGCCTAGGTATTTCTTGTAAAAGTTCATCTTCTGTTAACTCATAAAATACAGAGGATAATTTTGGAACGGACACCAATAACTCTTCTGAACTTGCTGATAGTAACCTTTTGAGTTTAACAATTCCAAACATATGTGTTCTGCCACTTCCTTGATAACTGATGATTTGATTTTGAGTTCAGAATTAAAGCGAGCAATGCATAACCGCATCTCCCTTCTCTTTTTTTCGTCTTCCAGAGTGAGTTTCCTGCATCTATAATGTGTTCTACCTCCCGTCTCTCCTTAAAGCTTTGTGTTCTGTTTACCGAAATTCCATATAGGTATTATTTTAAACGTACATTTTCAATAGCATGTTCCACAATTTGAAAGTGCCTCGCAGAAAAATTCTTTAGGCCTTTAGACTGGTCATGACTTTGTCAAGAGTAAAGCATTTAGTCTGTAGATACTTCTGTGTAAGATTACCTTAAAAATAACATGATTTTAAAATATTTTTTTGGCCCTAAAAATGAGTAAACATTATTTTTTAATGTTTTTATTTTTTACCGATTAAATTCATTAACTTAAAGTCTTCCGATCATATCCTATTTGGATTCAGTGTAAAGCTTTATTTCTCTGAATTGAGATGAATATTGATTCCTATCTTTTATGAAAGTTAACGAACAGTGTAATCGGCGTCGGAACCAGCCTTCCAAATGCAGAATAACTGGGTGGGCGGCAGGAGACTAAAGAGGTCCTCTTTCATGCACCAGGTCGTAGAGCTGGAAAGGACAGTCACCCTGCCCCCAAATAGAGAACGTCTGACCGTAATCCCAGTTAATCCGCCATATGCGGAACCCTCACCTCCCTCCATACATTTGGCCTTGACTGATGCAGCAGTGACGAAACGCAGCCCTGAACAGGTTCAGAAAGCGGCTGCCCTTGAGACCATGGATGTGTTCGCATACATACCAGTGAGAGTGTTCACGGACGGCTCCGCCAACCTAAGAGAGAAAACTGCTGGGTCCGGTGTGCTCATACTCTACCCAGTGGGAGGAGCACCTACTGAAGAACTCTCGGGGCCTTGTGGGACTGCAGCATCAAATTTTGATGCGGAGCTCATAGCTATACACAGGGCCTTGGAGAGAGTTTATGACACGTTGAAAGGGACGGAACATGCAGGGCTTGAGATGGTTGTTTACTCAGACTCAAGATCTGCTCTTGAGATCTTGGGGAAGAGGTAAGGTACCACACGCTTGGTCGACGTCATTACCAACGACGTATGCAAACTTGGTGAACTAGGGGGAAGGGTTACAATACAGTGGATTTCAGGGCACGTCAACATCAGTGGCAATGAGAGAGCGGACACTCTGGCGAAGAACGGGGCTGCCCAGCCTCAGCCAGAAGTACCAATGACTTTCTTGGGAATAAAAAACTGGCTGGCAGACCACTTCAGGCTGAAGTGGTACAGGCAATGGGCTGACAACACGACTGCCAGAGGCGTCTATTCAAACTTGCCCACTCCTAGCAAACAAGACCCATGGTAGGGGTTAGGACGCAGATCGCAGAGTTTAGTGACGCAGATGCGCACCGAGCACTGCCCCTTACGCACATATTTCTGGCGGCTGGATAACAACAGAGATCCTACCTGCCGGCACTGCAGCCTGGCCCCAGAGATCCTAGAGCACCTGTTGACTGAATGTCCCTCACTAGATCTCCCGGGGGAAGCCAGGGATGTTGGAGGATCCTTTGTGAGAAAAATGTTGTATGGCTCAGCTCAACAGATGGAGTTGATAGCCAATTTACTAGCCGGGGTCATAAGAGAGTAATCTCAGACCCTCACCAGAATATGTGTGTTAGTTAATCGGCGTTAGTTACAGGTGTGGAAAATGTACCAGTGATCGGTTATTTTCAATGAAACTTGATTGGATCGAGCGTTTTGTGATTTGTAAATATACAATTTTTCAATTTTTTGTCCCCTCTAGGATAGTGTAAGCCCCTGGGTTGACGTCACCTATTGCTGTCCGCACCCCACACCCGCTAGCTACGTCACTGGTTAACCCTATTAACGGAAAAAAGGCATTTTAAACTGTGTTTGTCTGACCTAATTATAGGGTCACCTCACTTCTGACGCATCAACATATACCTTTTAATAAAGCACGCATTGGAATTGGTTACATGTGTAGAAAATATATGTGTGATTGGTTATCCTTTTATGAAAATCGATTGGACCGAGCAGTGTGTGCCTTGTAAATATGTAACTTTTCATGTGGGTGTCACCCCCTGAGATGGTGACACTAGGTGTGGTCCGCACTCCCCGCACCCCCCTAGCTACGCCACTGAGTTTAACACAGGCTGCAACAATGATTGCCCAAAAGAACTGTTAAACTCCTGTTTATACTAGATTGGTTATTTCATGAAGTTCTTTGAACCATTGTAATACGCCGCATGTGTTGGTAACCTGATACGAGGCAGGGCGTTTTAACCTCTCACAGGGCACGGCGTAGTTAATTGACTAGTACTAGACAGGACGTCGACAACTAGATACCAGTTCAGACTAAGTTGACCTGATGCAGGTCAGGGCATAAGCACTTCTACTAGAACTGGACACGACATTGGAAGCCCAATACAGTGCAGGGAAATGTGATACTCGAAATGGCGTAGTTCGTTCACTGGAACTTAACCCAGACCCAGTAACGTTGCTAATTTTTGAAAAGCCCCATATTTGAGGGATTCAATTAGTTCAAAAAATAAGTCAAGCTGTGTTACAAGCCGCAGATAATGCTTTAGAAATGGGTAAGGACAAATCCGTTACCATCTCTCAGTTCAAGAAAGCTAGAAACCAACAGCATCATAACCTGGCCCGGTAAACGGCTTGACACCTGTTGACATCAAGCGAAAAACTTAATGATAGAAAAGCCGGGACGTTCTTCAGCTGCTTAATAATAGCATTTCTTTTGCTTTTTTAAATGTAAGGCGCTTAAAAATGGGAAAAACAGCATTGGATGTGCACTCATTTTATGTTTCTAGCTTACATTGTTTTACAGAATTAAGATTAACTTAATGCTAGTGATGATTTCTGACATAAACATTCCTTTGTAGATCCAAGATATTTTTTTAAAGGCAGACGCAGTTTGTTCCTAATTCTTGGGTATCGAAATGTTTGGCTCCAATTAGTTCACAGCATCAGTATGGGAGTCTTTGCAGGGTTTCTTTCAGCTTTATCTCCGGGGGGCAGTGCCCCCCGGGGAAAGCCAAGTGCCCCCCCCCAGCAAAAAGATGTCCAACAATAAATAAACTGGAACTTCTGGCCCTCCCCCCCCCAAAAAAAAAATCTGATATGCCTCCCCCCCCCTCTACTTCAAATATTGATTTGGTCTGTTGTAAGTGCGGCAAGATCCCACAGCGGCAGCTGATACGAACAGCGCACGTTTTTTTTGTATGCGGATCAAATATTTTGAGATCATTGTGACATACAGGAAAAATGGACGTGCTGCTATTATTAATCTAGCTCTTACCAGAGGCGTAGCAAAAGGAGCTACAAAGGGTAGACGTATTTAAGCACCAGACTAGTGCTTTTATATTATTTTATTGATGCAAATAACGGGTTGAAGAATTTTAAAAAATGTTTGAAGCGTGTCACTTAAAAATGAAACATGTCCCCTGGTGCAAAACACTCTAGCTACGTCTCTGGCTCTTACACTTACATGCTGGAGAACGAATATACAAATTGCAACTGCTTACTATTTAGTGAATGATCACTTCTTTAACAATCCTAGTTTAGAAGTGGCTTACGCGTTAAATTTTCGGTTATGTTTATAAAGGCGAAAAATCTAGGATGACATGCCTTTCAAAATTTGAGAATTTATGATTCACTGAGTTTTGTTCATCAGATGTTTCCCAGATCATAACGAAACATAGCATTATGTAGAAGTTATTTGCCTATATTCAGTTATGAATACAACTTTACTATCATGTTTTCAACAATTGTGTGATTTATTTTGTTACACAATATGTCAACGATATCGGACTAAAGGCTCGATGGAAGATCTCCTTTGTTGCTACCTTTCCGGATTGGAATTATTCATGACTTTCCCCACTTTTTTGGAAAGGTCCCTGTTGTATAGAGTTGATTTATAAAAAAATCCTAAAGCGTACGTCTCGCCTGAATGCAAAGATGCATTTCATTGATTCATTTCACCTTCAATTCAAAATAAAAGTTGCATAGATGACTGATTATTCGGCTTTTATCAGTAGTCATTCATTTATTGACCTATTATCAGCCTTATTTTTTCAAGCTCTATAACTCAGTTATGAATAGTTGTTGGCCTGGAACCGACTTGTCGTTCATTAAATTGACCAAGCTGGATCGCCATCAGAAGCCAGGAATGTCGGGGGAAGGATGTCCGCCAGCAAACCCTCCGCAGTAAAATCTGTATGCATCATCCTGTCTCCGAACAGAGACGAATAGGGGACTTGAAAGGGTCCCAGTGCTGATATGATCGAAAAAGTCGTATACGACATAATTGAGAGGAAGCTGACGTAAAATATTGTCGCCTAGGATGCCTTGACGAGTGAGTCATTTCTATCGCGTAGGTAGCGCTCCATATTTACTAATCTCATTCACCACGCATTGAACGATCCGTTGCTGGAGCCAACCAATCAAAATAACGCGCGTTATCTCCATAAAACAAGGTTCTTGAATACATTTATTCACAAATGTTGAATTGGATTACATTCAAACAAAATTGACTTATTCAAATTTAATTACATCCACTTAAAATATATTGTCTATTTTGGCCAAGATCCATTTAATATGTTGATGTTGACGTCGTTATTAGCGCTGGCGTGGATCAACTCTGGTGACGTTCGTCACAGATTTAAAAGCAGTTCTTTACCTGCAATAACTGCAGACGCAGGCAGAGAAACGACGAAGTGTTCATATTGGTCCTGGTATGTATTATGCATTTTAATCGTGTTATTGAATTGGTTTGGGATATTAGAAGTCCGAAAGTTTTATTTGTAAATTTGTTTTTTAGTCAATGGCATTATGTCCCTAGGTATTTTAACAAGGTAATGAATCACACGACCCCCAAACATTAGACTTTAATTCAAGGGTAACAACTGAAATAAGTAGGCTCATACGCAGGAGAGACAGTCAGTACAAACAAATGAAGAACAATGGCTCGGTCGAACTGAAAGCCGAAGTACTGAGGCTCCGAAGAATCATCCAAAGCTTACTGCGCAGATCCTTCTGGAACTACCTGAACGGCATCTCTTCAGAGGAAGATAGAACGGCGAAAGGGTGTCAAGAATAAGCGATTCTAAAGCTACGTCAAACACTTAAATTCATCAAGCACTGGATTTTCCCACCTTTTGCGGGACGGCCATTTTGCGCCTGAAACAAAAGCGCAGGCGGACATACTCAATCATCAGTTCAAGTCGGTCTTTGGTGATGGTAAAGAGTATTCAGAGGTTGAGTTCCTTCTGAAGACCAAAATATTTAGCACTGTTTACCCCGTCATGGAAGATAACCAGATTTCAGAGCAGGGTGTGCAGGTCTATTGCCTCAAGCCTTCAAACCCCCAGTGCATGATTCCCTCACAAAGTGGCACTGGAAATCTGTGAAATTTCCTCATCACCACCAGTAACAGAAACATTGCAAATCCCATCTACATGCATAGGAGCCAAAATGATCAATAAATTGATCGTGGGCCCTTAAGATTTAGAAGAAGAAGAAACAAAAAACAAAAGGAAAAATTACGCACCAGAAGCACGTGCGAAATTTAAATTTAAAAAAAGAAAAAGAATCCCATCTAGCGCAGTTATCGGGAATTTTAGTTTATCTCCCCCTAGAACAAGAAGAAAAGAAAATTTTTTGAAGTTGTGATGTGGGGATGAAAATTTAAATGAACGTGTTTGTCATCGGCCACGAGTCTATGGGTCCGAGTTCGAGTTCGATAGCTTGACGGGAAGTGGGTCAGTTAGCCATTCCGAAGATTGTTGTCACCCACCAAGCCATTCGGTCAGCCAGCCACAAACAAGAGCGAATTTAAAATAAAGGATTTTTTAAAAAAAGGAAATACTCTGAGACGAAATGTTTTTTAAAAAGGGAAATAGATTTTTAAAAATTGTGTATATATAACAACATAAGGAAGCTTTAATAATAATTATACATTATACACAAGTCAACGTTTCGGCACATGCCTTCATCAGTTCAAACAAACAAAACACATTTAAATAGGTATAAATTAAATTTACATAATATAAATATACATATCCTACCTAAAACAGAAAAACATATAGGAGAGGGCGCTAAAACCAGACACAAACAAAGGAAAGAGGAGTAGAAAGGAAGTGATTTTAACATAATTGTAAAGGTCCTGTTTGTTTTTTACAATTATTTTTTTTTTAAATTTTTTTGTTGATGTTTTTGAACAGCCAGTAAATTCAGAATTGTCCTCTGCTTAAAATAGCTTTCATTGCCCCAGCCAAACCACCTGGATTTTCGATAAACTTGATTTATCTAACGCGAACCCCAGACACTGGAATGCCATGACAGGTCATGCTGCCCTGCAATGACGAATTATGTTGACATATTATAATGACCGGTTATGTTGATCCCCTCTGACCTGCTTTGTTCGGGTACGCAGAATGACATGCCCACGTGGACATACATTGGAAAAAAAAAAGTTAAGCTGACCCGCAAAAAAGACAGGTCATGTTGACCCTTTCTCCACTGACCTGTTTTGTTGATGTACACGGTCCAGGCTTTGATCTGGACATCGCTGCTGTGCATCCAGGTGACGTTGCAGTGAAACGCTTGGTCGATGTCCGACCGGTACCCGATAAGAATAATTTCCAAGTACGCCGGGCTGAAAGGATCTCTGTGGACAGTGGACGTGACACAGCACGTACAATAAACAATCAAGAACAACAGTTTAACACCCGGCGAAAAAAAAAAAGATACATTTACAAGCTGGCAACACCGTTGTTTTTTTCACAAACATTTTGGTGTTTAAGTAAGGCCAGTGAGATTTCAAAGACCTTCTGCATGGGTCAGTCATTGATGACATCAACACATCTTTTTGTGCTGGAGTCACCACAGGTAATCGGTCTAGGATTTCGCCTCACTCCTTTTGAATCATGCGCACAGATACTCGTGCATTAAAAATCAAAGAAACTCATCTCTTTTGCACATATCACTAAGAAGAAATCGAGGGCGCTGAAGTCTCCCGAGCGAAAGGATCTGACAAAAAGGGTTGGGGGTGATCTGAGGAGAGTGGGGGACTATGTGATGTTGTTCCTCAGTGATTTTCAAAGGGTTATTACTAGTAAAAAAAATATGATAAAATACCAATTTTTCTTTTCCACGGGGATTCTCAAATTAAGATCTAAGG
>CAXITT010000195.1:777198-792198 GCA_964033795.1 Lymnaea stagnalis | reverse complement strand
CTTAGAGAAAAAAAGATTGGGGACAAAACGAGAAAATGGGGAGCAATTCACGATTGCTATCAAATGCTTTCAACCTACTTATTCGTCACGGTGAAGCTACGTCACACGCACGAAAGCGATTAGTGGACATGCAGTTCAAATACAAATGGCATGCCTTCAAATCACCCACGCCCCTGTCTGTTATAACGAACAACCACAAGAAGAACAGCACTAAACAGACACAGAATATCTACAACTTTTCTTGGCTGATGTTGTGGCAAATGTAGTAGCAATTAAGCGTGTCTCCTACACCTAAAGTTAACCAGTGGCGTATAGGTAAGGGAAGTGCCGAAAGGAGGGGGGGGGCTGAAGGGAAGGGGGTGCTGAAGGGAGTGGTCCTCCACGCGTTCAAAGTTTTTCTTTGGCTAACTGCTGAGGGGTTTTCAGTTTTGTTTTTGTTTTGTTTTTGAGAAAGCAACGCGGGGAAATATCTTGGTCCGCCCCTGATGGCACCAACCCTAGCTACACCGTCAGAAGGATTAAGTTTGAAGACATGCGTGGTAGCCAAAGCCAAGATTTTTTAACATGATTATTGTTTTTTTTGTTTTTTTTGTTTTTTTTTGTTAACAACCTAACCCCTGTACCAAGTCATTAGTTCTATAGGAGTCAACGTACTCTGGTTTGTAATCCATCCACGTTTTATAATTACGTATTATCGATAAGGACAGTTTTCATTTAACACCATTGTCCTATTATAGGTGCGTCCAGGGCATTTCGAAAAAGGGTGGGGGGGGAGGTTTGCGGTGGGCGCACGCCCCGGGGGCACTAAAATCAGGTGATCTTATCCGTGAATTTAACGTTAAAATACCACGTCATCAACAAACACAAGGGGCGCCAGATTCGTTTTGTTTTTTTTTCTTACTGGTTGAGGGGACTGAATTTTCATGCTTGGCGCCCGCCGCGCTACCTCTCCTCGACACGGCCCTGGATGCGTCAAGTCCTCAGAGCCGTAGACGACGGCCCACACACACTGGCGACAAGAGCTATGACAGTGACAACTGTCGCTGAATGCCGTGGCGTGACAGCGCCCTATGATGTCCCATGTTGACCCCACTTAGTCCCAAAGTCTGCACCGATCCCTAGTATCAACCACACCCCCTCCCCCCTCTCTCTCCACAGTAACACGAGATCCATTAAGTCTGCCGTGGCCATCACGCCAGGTCATTGCTATTGTAGGTCTTCAACCTTGTATTGGTCGCACGTCTCTGGGCTGTACGTGCTTGTGTGCAGTGTTTGTTTTTTCTTCTTCCTCTTCTACTACAATAAGCGTGGGAGATGGTTTTTTTGGTTTGTTTTTTTGTTGTTGTTGTTGAGATGCAGTAGATATCTTTCAACATTTACCATCAAGACCACAGGCCCGCCTCCTATGAAATTCTGGGCTCCAGGCAGCTGACAGAGTTCGGGGCCCCGTTAATGTTTCAAACATGTGCGTGTATTTTAAAACTCGAAATCGGGCGGGCCCCTATCTAGCTCGGGCCCCGGACAAGTGCCATGGTTGTCCCACCGCCCCCTCCCCCAGCTACCCCAGGTGCGGGCCTGCCATGATATTTTTTTTATAATTCGTTAGCAGAGTGAACGTCTGTATTTATCATAGGGCCCGGTGCACAGCATAGTGCCCGGTGCACAGCATAGGGCCCGATGCACAGCATAGTGCCCGGTGCACAGCATAGTGCCCCGTGCACAGCATCGTGCCTCTTTTACATGCAGTAGGTGTGTACGTGTCGTGGTATAGCTTGGGCTCCACTCAAAACTTCTACATATATATATATATATATAACAGGTGATTTCTTCAACGATAAATATACATTCGGATTTTTAGAAAATAAATTTTCAAACTGTCTATCCAAGTATCGATTCCAAGTCTGGCCACACCGCCGAACAAGACCTCAACAGTACCTAATAAATCGTATGTGCTAATTAAAGATAGAGTCTTGGCTTCATTGGCCAGCACTGTGGGAACTGGGTTCAAATCTCATGAGTAGCATTGATGTAATAAAGCTAATACAGTTGATCATGGTTAGTTTAGGGTGACAAGATCGATTTCAATCGGCTTATATGAAGTCGTGTTATCAATATTATTGAGACGGGACACTTTTGTAAAAAAAATATAAAAAAAATTCAGTGACTTTGTGTAGTATGACTTGATAGTCTCGTCATGGGGGGTGAGGTTTGGCGGGACTAAAAAAGGGCACTTCAGTGAGGCAACTTGGCATAGCAGTGAGGGCTAGCAACCTTCCGTGCATTTATGGACAGCTCGTAAACAAAAAACTTGAATAAAAACGATTCGTCCGTAAATGACCGTAAGAGTTTTAGGATGTCCGTAAAAAAAAAAAATTAAAAAAAACTTGAACAAAAATGACTCTTCCGTAAATGACTGTAAGAATTTTAGGATATCCGTAAAAAAAAAAAGATACAATGTATGCCAAATGTTTTCAAGGGAAACGAACCTGGACATCTCAATTTTTGTGATGTCTGCTAATTACTAGTTTAAAGCGTGTGTGACCAGAAGCAGGAGAAGTTCATCACCGATGAGGATGGTATACGATCAACATGTATAATTTTCTGTGAAACAGTGTTTTTTTTTAACGGCGCGCAAAATGAAATTCCCGATAACTGCGCTATATGACATTTTTTGAAATACCGCAATTGCGTTTGTTGCTCAATGTTTTAGTTCGTATTACGGGAAGGGGTCTCAATTTAAATATGGCGGTGGGACATTAGAATATTAATTTAGTTCAGGGGCGGCAGCGTCTCACGTGTGGGGGTGGAGGTGGGGGGTTATGAATCAAGTAATAGTCCGTGCTACAGTCATCACATAGCAATCGTCACGCATTCATCACACAGTCATCACATAGCAGTCGTCACGCATTCATCACACAGTCATCACGTAGCAGTCGTCACGCATTCATCACACAGTCATCACATAGCAGTCGTCACGCATTCATCACACAGTCACCACATAGCAGTCGTCACGCATTCATCACACAGTCATCACATAGCAGTCGTCACGCATTCATCACACAGTCATCACATAGCAGTCGTCACGCATTCATCACACAGTCATCACATAGCAGTCGTCACGTATTCATCACACAGTCATCACATAGCAGTCGTCACGTATTCATCACACAGTCATCACATAGCAGTCGTCACGCATTCATCACACAGTCATCACATAGCAGTCGTCACGCATTCATCACACAGTCATCACATAGCAGTCGTCACGTATTCATCACACAGTCATCACATAGCAGTCGTCACGCATTCATCACACAGTCATCACATAGCAGTCGTCACGCATTCATCACACAGTCATCACATAGCAGTCGTACGGATATTTGGAAGAAACCGTTTATCTTTGAAACTCCATTTGACAATGTTTCCGTAAAAGTTTTTGATTTGCCCATATAATTTGTTAATTTATCCATACAATGTTTTGATTTGTCCATGACAGTGGAAAACTTGGTTTTAATAGAGGATGTGTGGTTAAGTAATTCCTTAAGACTGTTTGGCTGCACAGAAATTCCTTCTCCGAATTTTGTAATTAACTAACCATACGCAGATTTATTTCACCAACTATTTCAGGAATTACTTAACCACATGCATAGGAGCCAAAATGATCAATAAATTGATCGTGGGCCCTTAAGATATAGAATAAGGAGAAGAAGTAATGACCGTGGAAGAAAGTTTTTGAAGAGTGTGTCGTGGTTAAGGAAGATTATGTCAACATCGGTCCTTTTTTCACTATACCATACCTTTTTTTGCATAATTTCCTTTTTACTTTAACTTACAGTTATTAAGTGTGAAATGTCCTTACCACAAAGTCCTACTTTGAAAGCCATTCAGTGGCTTATTCCCATTCAGTGGCTTATTCTTCTTAAATTCCCACCTTTTCTCCCCGCGATCATCTTCGTCTTTATTTTTTTAAAAAGAGAAATGAATAAAAAAAAAAAACAACTTGAAACTGTTGTTGAACGAGCGCAGTTAATTTATTTTCTTATTTGTCAAACACTTTACCTGACACCTGTAGCTGAACCAGAACAGGTGAAGGGGCTTCTCGTCTCTTCAAGATTTTGGTGCGGTGATTCCTTAGTGCGCAGAATGATTTTTTTTGTTTTGTTTTCAAAGCTGAGTTTGAACTATGCAAATTATGGGATGTCGATCATCATGGGGACACACATTATTGATATATTTATTACCCGTTCTCTTTTATAACATGGGTTGAGTGTAAAAGGCAGAGGAATTGCTATAGTGTACAATTCTTAGGATCTCATTCCTGTGTATAGATCGATAAATATACCCCAAAAAAGTATACTTTTGTGACTGACTTATTTTTAAAGTTTCATAAAGTACGGAAAAAAACCCAACAAATTTGGAGTCATACCCAAGATCAGAGTTTGAGAATCAGTGAGTCGTAGACTCAGAGAGTCAAAGTGTTAAGTTCCAATGAGCCCGCGAGTCGGGTTTTGAGAATCGGAGAGTCAGGAAGTTGAAGAGACGGAGAGTCAGCGAGTTGGAGAGTCAGCGAGTTAAAGAGTCAGAGAGTAGGAGAGTCAGAAAGCTGGAGACGCATGGAGTCGAATTTGAAATTCAGCGAGTCGGAGTTTCAGAAAGCTGGAGAGTGCTAGAGTCCGGGAATTAGCAAATTGTAGAGTCCGAGAGTCTAAACGTCAGCGAATAGGAGAGTCAGAGGGTCGGAAAGCTGTGTAGTCGAGAGTCAGCGAATAGGAAAGTCCGAGTGTCAGCGGACTGGAGAGTCAGAGGGTCACAGAGTTGGAGAGTCAGAGGGTCACAGAGTTGGAGAGTCAGAGGGTCACAGAGTTGGAGAGTCAGAGGGTCACAGAGTTGGAGAGTCAGAGGGTCACAGAGTTGGAGAGTCAGAGGGTCACAGAGTTGGAGAGTCAGAGGGTCACAGAGTTGGAAAGTCAGAGAAATCAGAGATTCAGAGAGCCGGAGATTCAGAAAGCTGAACAGCCGGATAGTCCTTGAATTGGAGAGTCAGAGATTTAGAGAGTCAGAAAGCTGGAGTGTTATAGAGGCGGAGAGTAAAAAAACTTGAGAGTCAGGGAGTCACAAAGTAACTGAATGGGAAAGGTCAGAAAGTAGGAGAGATGGCGAATCTGAGAGTCAGAGTGCGCGGATTGGAGAGTCAGAGAGTCGGACAGTCAAAGGGTCAAAGATTAAGAAAAGTCAGAGAACCAGAGTCAAACTGATGTCATTTTGCCAAACTCTTTGAATTCGCTGGTGAAAAACGGAAAACCTTGTTGTTGATGTTTTCGTTTTCTCCACAAAGTGTCGATGTATTATATTTTCTGAATTAACCTCTTGCCAAAACCACCATTAACCAAAGGTTTGAACTCAGCCTCCCCTCAGCCTCACCACGTCGCCACCACTTACATCTAAAGACAATTCCCCGACCACTACCCCTCTGCCAACAGGTAAACAAGAAAGGGGGGGGGGGCAGTCAGCGACGGGTTTCGAAAGGCGTGAAACAAGCTGATGGGTTCCCCACCTTCGGTTTTTTTTTTTAGTGTTGCTGCTTCCTCATCATCCCCTTTGACGTGAACGTTGTACCAGAACGGCTAACATCACCCCGAACACAGAAACTTGGCCCCGCAACAACACAACCGACGCTAAATCTGCCCACTTGCAAGGTCACAGTGGAAACGAAAAAAAAACTCTTTAAAAAAAATTCTTACTTTTTTTTTTTCGTTCCTTTTTGTTTCGTTGCTTTTTGAACAAGATAAAAAAAAAGTAATAATCGTTTCACTCTAAGACTGTTTGGCTGCAGAGAAATTCCTTCTCCGAACTTTGTAAATAACTAACCATACGCAGATTTATTTCACCAACTATTTCAGAAAAAAAAAAAAAGAAAACATTACGCACCAAACGCACTTGTGATATTTAAATTTAGCGCCGTTATAGGGAATTTTCCTTCATTTTCCCTTTGAATAAAAGGGGGGGGGGAACAATTTTGTGGGATTGGAGTTTTGGTCGTCGGCAGCGAGTCTATATACCAAGTTTCAGCTCGATAGGTTGACGGGAAGTGTGCCAGTTAGCCATCCGATAATTTAGCCAGACAGCGGGCCGGCTAGCCGGCCAACGAGCCAGCTAGTCCTCCACCCATCCTGCCACCCACGAGCTAAAGTGAAGTTAATCTAAAGGAGTCAATAATACCAAAGCCCAAAGTCAAAAAGTTAAAACAATTGCAAAGTAAATAATAAGCGTCAGTCAAATTGGCGTCAGTATAGTTGGCGTCAGTATGATTTGCCATTTTGATTTGTGTACGAAAATATCGCAGCACATGCCGACATTCTGATTAATAAACCGGAAGTTAAAAACAATTTCCACCCCCCCCCCAAAAAAAAAAAACAACCTCTCTACTATGTGTGAATACAACCATGGCATAAGAGGGATGACGTTCTACAGAGTTTAGACAAGAAGACGCCATGTTACAGTAACACTTTCAGACGCCGTTAACATTGTTACTCCCCATGACATGGACGTGTTTATTGGGCCGTTAGGTCACACGAACCAACCCCCCCCCCCCTTGATCTTTCCCTGAACTTTTGTCTCGTGACCCCCCCTCCTCCCCCCCCTCCTTCCCCCCCTCCCACCCCCCCCCCAGACCCAAACGTCCTTGAGAAATCATTGCGGTATGAATGGCAGAGTGTCATCTATATCAGCAGCTGGTCTCTGAAAGGAAACAAAAAAAATGACGCAAAAAATAATTTTATTTTATTTTGTTTGATGCCCGCTCAGATCAAATGGCACAGATTCTGTGAGGAGGTTGAAGGCCGCGTGAGATTTAGTATCCGCAGGCTGTGCTGTTGGTGTGGACAGGGGCGTCATTCATTCACACCGGGAGTTATAAACGGAGGGCCCCTGGGCGTGCAGGTGTGTCGACGGATGGCAGCTTCAAGGTGGTTGGTGGGAGGGGGTGGGTGGGCACCTGGGAGAGTGCACCCACCTGTTGATGTTCAGGGAATAAGCCGAAAGTAAGAGTAACGACACGTCATAGAAAACGGGGAAAAAAAATTAAAAAAAAATCTTTGTGATGAAATCGTGCACAATTCAGCTTTCTTTAAACAAAATTAAATTAACTTTACTTCACACAGACTACAATTCTATGCACAAAAATAACAGAGCCATTACGTTGGTAAAGGGTTCAGTTATGTCTGCTCTTAAAAAAAACAACAGAAACTTAAGTATTGAAATGTTGTAGATTTAGAACTACTTTGAAGTGCACATACATTTTTCCTTCATTTTCTGATGAGGCTCAGCCACACTTATCATCTTATCAACAACCAATTTCCCTAAGTCATATTCCACAATCACGACTACTCCTTTGTAGCTATCCATTCCATTCCCATTAACAATACCCTTATCTCAATCCCCAGGAAAAAAAAATCCTTTAATCTCAATCTCCAGTAACAGAACCTAAGCTCAAACCGCTAGTCACAATACTTTAATCCTAATTACCCCCCCCCCCCCCCCCCCCTTCACGCAAGTAAGACCCACCTTTCTCTAAACCCCATCACGCAAGTAAGACCCACCTTTCTCTAAACCCCATCACACAAGTAAGACCCACCTTTCTCTAAACCCCATCACACAAGTAAGACCCACCTTGCTCTAAACCCCATCACGCAAGTAAGACCCACCTTGCTCTAAACCCCATCACACAAGTAAGACCCACCTTTCTCTAAACCCCATCACACAAGTAAGACCCACCTTTCTCTAAACCCCATCACGCAAGTAAGACCCACCTTTCTCTAAACCCCATCACACAAGTAAGACCCACCTTTCTCTAAACCCCATCACACAAGTAAGACCAACCTTTCTCTAAACCCCATCACTTAAGTAAGACCCACCTTGCTCTAAACCCCATCACGCAAGTAAGACCCACCTTGCTCTAAACCCCATCACACAAGTAAGACCCACCTTGCTCTAAACCCCATCACGCAAGTAAGACCCATCTCAAAACCCATCTCAAAACCCATCTCAAAACCGATCCCAAAACCCATCTCAAAACCCATCCCAAAACCCATCCCAAAACCCATCTCAAAACCCATCTCAAAACCCATCTCAAAACCCATCTCAAAACCCATCTCAAAACCCATCTCAAAACCCATCTCAAAACCCATCTCAAAACCCATCTCAAAACCCATGTCAAAACCCATGTCAAAACCCATCTCAAAACCCATCTCAAAACCCATCTCAAAACCCATCTCAAATCCCATCTCAAACCCCCATAACTTTGCATCAACTTAAACAAAAAAACAACAACCGAATGTTAGAGCCGAGGACATTAAACACTAATGGAAAGCTCCGGGTAGACAAAAAGTCCGCCTGAAAGGTTGTTCAACCGTAGACAAACCAAGCAGTTTTGTCAATAGGTCAATCATTGTGATCTCCGTGGGTTGTGAAGGCGCCCCCATCATCCAGCTTTTTACTTATCGGTGACGTGATGAATAGCATCCGGGGGAAAAATTGAAACATTTTTTTTTAAAGTGACGTAAGTAGCGCGGTCTGTCAATGGCGCAATTCCTAAACATGGATTTTCCGTTAAAAGGTGCATTACGGTAGTTTTTTTTTTTTTTTTTTTTTTTTTTTTTTTTCAGTTTTCAAATGCGGGCTTTGCTCTCTCATTATGTAAAGGTTAAAAAATTGTGTATAGCTTCTTCGGCTGTACAAGAGGTGATGATTTAAAGAAAAAAATAATAATTATGTAAACTAGTTGTTATTGATAAATGATGTAATTGTGATCGCTCTCTTTTTTACGTCAGTCACTGTTTGCGCTCTTAACATGGGGGGCTGGGCCCTCGGCTAGTCGCGGTTGGAACTGTTAGAAAATGGTTGGCTCAGACATGACTTGGTTGGCTCTGACGTAGCATGTTTGATTCTGAGGCAACATGGATTCGCTCTGACGCAACATGTTTGATTCTGACGTAGCATGGATTCGCTCTGGCGTAGCATGGATTCGCTCTGACGTAACATTGCTTGCTCTGTCATAACATGGATTCGCTCTGACATGGCATACCTGGGTCTGGCATACCATATTTGGCTCTGAAACTGCATGGTTGGCTCTAATATGAAATGCTTGACTCTGAAATAACATTGTAAATCCTGGCATAACATATTTTGGCTCTGAAATAACCTGGCTGGCACTGACATAACACGGTTGGCTCTGGAGTAACACGGTGGTGGCGCTGACATGGCGCTCTAGCATGATATTGTGGCTCTAACCGATATGTTTTTGTGGACTCACGTCACATTAAGCTGCCCAATTGACTTTTTCAATGTTGAAATCTTAAACAGAATACCGTTAGCGCCGAAGTCACTGAGGCGTAAAGAAGTAAACCGTGCTAAAAACATACCAGAGAAAACAGGAGGACCAAAGAACTTAAGCATCCAACATGCGACGAGCCAGGCAGAAACAGCCCGATCCAGGTTCGAGTCCACTTGTAAAGGTGGAGACCAGAAGCTACGCTGTCACGTCCAGAAGACGGACGGAGGAAGACCACCACTATGCAAGAATACCATTGTGAATAGTAGCGTCACGCTGTTTAGGTCATTTAATAGGGCTCGAGATTATCCGTGATTCCCACGAGAAGTAAAGGATATGATGGAAAGAAGGGAGAGAGAACGAAAGCGAAGCCATGAGGATGGATCAGACATGATCGACAAAGAGAGGGAGAGAGAGAGAGAGAGAGATCTAAGAGTCAGAATGTAACAAGTGCACCTTGCATAAGGATTCTGTAATACCATTATGTGTGTGTGATTATTAGCAAGTGAATGATTATATCGCAAGGATTATCATAGTGGGCTCTGTGATGGTTTAGTGGATCAAATAAAGTGATGGGTGTAAACCTTGGACCTATGCGCCGTGTGACATGTTTCACAGGAAATGACGAGATCCAAGTGCGCCTTGTGACATGTTTGACAGGGGATGACGAGAGGCAAGTGCGCCGTGTAACATGTTTGACAGGTAATGACAAGATGCAAGTGCGCCTTGTGACATGTTTAACAGGGGATGACAAGATGCAAGTGCGCCTTGTGACATGTTTAACAGTGGATGACAAGATGCAAGTGCGCCTTGTGACATGTTTAACAGGTGATGACAAGATGCAAGTGCGCCTTGTGACATGTTTGACAGGGAATGACAAGATGCAAGTGCGCCTTGTGACATGTTTAACAGGGGATGACAAGATGTGAGTGACGTCACTACAGTGAGGACATTAAAAGATGATTAATATTTAATACCAATGCATGCAAGGCACTCAGGGTACATTAGCCATAAATGTTAGAATAAACATATGGGTTACAATAACCATATGGGTTAAAATAAGCACATATTTTACAATAACCAAATCGGTTACGATAACCACATAGATTACAATAACCACATAGGTTACCATAAACACATAGGTTACACCAACCACATAGGCTACAGGAACTAATTTTTAAACATATTTACGGTTTGAAGGAGTCAAAAAAGGATTTTGATGGATACCAGCTTCATTGAAAAATGAATGGTATTGATAATTTCGCCCATTTCTTTTATAAACGATGTTTTGGTTCAATTATGTCGACACTGCATGATGACACAATAAGGAATCAATGCTCCAGAATTAGGAATCCAAACACCAGAATTAGGAATCCATGCTCCAGAATTAGGAATCCATGCTCCAGAATTAGGAATCCATGCTCCATAATTAGGAATCCATGCTTCAGAATTAGGAATCCATGCTTCAGAATTAGGAATCCATGCTTCAGAATTAGGAATCCATGCTCCGGAATTAGGAATCCATGCTCTAGAATTAGGAATCCATGCTTCAGAATTAGGAATCCATGCTTCAGAAATTAGGAATCCATGCTCTAGAATTAGGAATTCATGCTTCAGAATTAGGAATTCATGCTCCATAATTAGGAATCCATGCTTTTCCAACTGTGGCTTAAAACGAAATGTTGTCACGTGGGCGTAACGATGACATGTTTGACAGGGAGTTACAAGATGCAAGTGCGCCTGGGGACATGTTTGACTGGGAATGACAAGATGCAAGTGCACCTATGAAATGGTGCACATTATGAGGGGAAACATGCAAAGACGGGTGGTAGGTGAGCTTTGATACATTGCAGGAAGAGAAACTTGTTGCATACGATGAAAAGGTACATACAATTACAATTTACATTCATTTAAATGTTTCATTTAATTGCATGCTACAGACAATTAAATGTTACATCCATTTACATGTTACATACAATTACAAGATACACACCATAACATATAGTTACATACAAATGCAGGTTGCGTTTGATTACAAGCAGCATAAAGTAACAGGTTTCAAGCAATGACATATTGCTCTCAATGAGGCCGAGCATGCAGGGCGTATGTCAACAAATATTAAATGGTATATAATCTTTCATTTGTTATAATTAATCCTAAATATAATCATGCAATTTGCTTCTGATTGCCCCCTGACCTTTCACCTCATAGATTCGCCCACCGCTCATTGTAGCGATAATCGGCAACACGGCATTCAAGGAGTTCAAGATTGCATGAGGCTGGACATTATCAGCATGTGGGCACGGCTCTTAATAAGCTAAACCTCTCCATCTCCTCACCCCCCCCCCTCCGCCTCCTCCACTAACTTCCGGTTATTTAGATTCTGATCTCATAATGGTGATTGAGGGAATCCTCTTACGCCGCGAGCACACCAGGAGACAAGGCATCAATCTCGTGTCATAGACATCGCCACGCTTGCAGGCACTTTACTACACGCAAACATCGTAGTTTCACACGAGTGTAGTGTGCCTCTAAGTATACCTCATCTGTGGTCAGGTTTGAAAGTACATTTGTCTCCCTCTCTATAGCATGGTTTGAAAGTTCATTCATACATCTGTCTATGGTATGGTTTAAAAGTACATTCATATCTCTGTCTATAGTATGTTTGAAAGTACATTCAAATCTCTGTCAATAGTATGATTTGAAAGTACATTCATATCTCTGTCAATAGTATGATTTGAAAGTACATTCATATCTCTGTGTATAGTATGGTTTGATAGTACATTCACATCTCTGTCTATAGTATGGTTTGAAAGTACATTAAAATCTCTCTCTATAGTATGGTTTGAAAGTACATTAAAAGCTCTGTCTATAGCATGGTTTGATAGTAAATTCACATCTCTGTCTATAGTATGGTTTGAAAGTACATTCATATCTCTGTCTATAGTATGTTTGAAAGTACATTCACATCTCTGTCTATAGTATGGTTTGAAAGTACATTAAAATCTCTCTCTATAGTATGGTTTGATAGTACATTCACATCTCTGTCTATAGTATGGTTATAAAATGAACATTCACATCTCTGTCTATAGTATGGTTTGAAAGTACATTAAAATCTCTCTCTATAGTATGGTTTGAAAGTACATTAAAATCTCTGTCTTTAGCATGGTTTGATAGTAAATTCACATCTCTGTCTATAGTATGGTTTGAAAGTACATTCATATCTCTGTCTATAGTATGTTTGAAAGTACATTCACATCTCTGTCTATAGTATGATTTGAAAGTACATTAAAATCTCTCTCTATAGTATGTTTGAAAGTACATTAAAATCTCTGTCTATAGTATGTTTGAAAGTACATTAAAATCTCTGTCTATAGTATGGTTTGAAAGTGCATTAAAATCTCTGTCTATATATAGTATGTTTGAAAGTACATTAAAATCTCTGTCTATATTATGTTTGAAAGTACATTAAAATCTCTGTCTATAGTATGTTTGAAAGTACATTAAAATCTCTGTCTATAGTATGGTTTGAAAGTAAATTAAAATCTCTGTCTATTATGTTTGAAAGTACATTAAAATCTCTGTCTATAGTATGTTTGAAAGTATATTAAAATCTCTGTCTATAGTATGTTTGAAAGTAAATTAAAATCTATGTCTATTATGTTTGAAAGTACATTAAAATCTCTGTCTATAGTATGGTTTGAAAGTACATTCATATCTCTGTCTAGAGTATGGTTTGAAAGTACATTAAAATCTCTGTCCATTGTATGTTTAAAAGTACATTAAAATCTCTGTCCATAGTATGTTTGAAAGTACATTAAAATCTCTGTCTATAGTATGTTTAAAAGTACTTTAAAATATCTGTCTATTGTATGTTTGAACGTACATTAAAATCTCTGTCTGTAGTATGGTTTGAAAGTACATTCATATCTCTGTCTATAGTATGGTTTGAACGTACATTAAAATCTCTGTCTATAGTATGTTTGAAAGTTCATTAAAATCTCTGTCTATAGTATGTTTGAAAGTACATTAATATCTCTGTCTATAGTATGTTTGAAAGTACATTAAAATCTATGTCTATAGTATGTTTGAAAGTACATTCAAATCTTTGTCTATAGTATGTTTGAAAGTACATTCACATCTTTGTCTATAGTATGTTTGAAAGTACATTAAAATCTCTGTCTATAGTATGTTTGAAAGTACTTTCACATCTCTGTCTATAGTATGGTTTGAAAGTACATTCACATCTCTGTCTATAGTATGTTTGAAAGTACATTCACATCTCTGTCTATAGTATGTTTGAAAGTACATTCATATCTCTGTCTATAGTATGATTTGAAAGTACATTCATATCTCTGTCTATAGTATGGTTTGAAAGTACATTCATATCGCTGTCTATAGTATGATTTGAAAGTACATTAATATCTCTGTCTATACTATGGTTTGAAAGTACATTCATATCGCTGTCTATAGTATGATTTGAAAGTACATTCATATCTCTGTCTATAGTATGGTTTGAAAGTACATTCATATCGCTGTCTATAGTATGGTTTGAAAGTACATTAAAATCTCTGTCTATAGTATGTTTGAAAGTACTATTTAAGAGGCCGACGTTAAATGGTATTAAAGCAAGCAACATTTATTGATTGTTCAATTACAGTGTACACACCCACATCCTATCAACACATAATAGATCGCAAAGTGTTATTTACATTTCTACCCACATGAACGCTTTCCAATCACAATTTGAGCTCCCAACTACCACCTAGCCACACGACAGTAAGACATTATCTTCCTGAATGCAAGATCAAAATGTTTCCACGCAAACATTTTGAAAATCATTTTTGTTTAAAAAAAATTATTTTTTTTTAAAGTGTTCTATGCATAATTGGTATCGAATCGAGCCTGTAAATATCAAAAAGCTGCATACAAAAATCGAGTACTAGACGCAAACGTAGAATACTGCAATAATTCAATACATCGAACAATGCACACTAAAACATTTAATATTGCACTCAAACATCGAATAAAACACCAACATGTCGAAAACTGCACTCACACATCAAATAATGGATGCAAACTTCGAATACTGCAATTCGAATATCGAAGATATGGACAACTGCTCTCAGGGCATCGCAAACTGCGCTCAAAAATCAAACAGTGCCCTCAAACAATAAATACTAGACGCTAACATCGAATACTGCAATCAAACATCGAATACTGCAATCAAACATCGAATACTGCAATCAAACATCGGATACATTGAAAACTGCACTTAAACATTGCACATTTAACTCAAATATCGCACGATGCACTCAAAGATCGAATACCACAAACCCGCATCGAATACCACGCGCATAGATTGAAACTAAAAGAAAAAAATTTCGCACTATTTTTTTCCCCCGCGTCCAGCACCACTCCAATAAGTGGGTGCATCTACACGCACACACTCGGTTTATTCCCCCCAACCCCCCAAACCCACACACTTTTTTTTCATACTCTCTAAACCCAAAACAATAATATTTCAAAAACAAAATTTTCAGATGAAAATTCCGGAACATCCTTACAGTAAACATTAAAACACATTTTAATCGCGTACGCACATTAACAATTTGAAACGATGAGTGGGGAGGGGGGTCGGGGAATAATAAAAAAAAAAAAAAAGAGGGGGGGGG
>CAXITT010000195.1:734524-745532 GCA_964033795.1 Lymnaea stagnalis | reverse complement strand
CTTAATAACGAAGTTGGGAAATAACATAAAAAGAAGGTGGGAAATAACTTAATAACGAAGTTGGGAAATAACATAAAAAGAAGGTGGGAAATAACTTAATAACGAAGTTGGGAAATAACATAAAAAGAAGGTGGGAAATAACTTAATAACGAAGTTGGGAAATAACATAAAAAGAAGGTGGGAAATATCTTAATAACGAAGTTGGGAAATAACATAAAAAGAAGGTGGGAAATAACTTAATAACGAAGTTGGGAAATAACATAAAAAGAAGGTGGGAAATAACTTAATAACGAAGTTGGGAAATAACATAAAAAGATGGTGGGAAATAACTTAATAACGAAGTTGGGAAATAACATAAAAGAAGGTGGGAAATAACATAAAAGAAGGTGGGAAATAACTTAATAACGAAGTTGGGAAATAACATAATAGAGAAGTTGGGAAATAACTTAATAACGAAGTTGGGAAATAACATAATAGAGAAGGTGGAAAGGACGTAATAATGAAAGTGGGAAATAACTTAATAAATAAAGAAGATGGGAAATAACATTAAAAAAAGATGGTGGGAAAATATCCTAATAAAGAAGTTGGGAAATAACATAGTAAAGAAGGTGGGGAAAACGTAATAAAGAAGATGGGAAATAACTTAATAAAGAATAAGGGGGAAATAACGTATTAAAGATTGGAGGGAAATAACGCATCAAGGGGGTATGAAATAACATAATAAAAAGGGTGGGAAATAACATAATGAAGAAGGTGGAAAATGAAGTTTAGCTGTTTAACCTATACGTCATGTGTTTTAAGAATACAAAAAGATATATTTTTCTTAACACATTATTATTATCATTCTCTACTTCTTCACATTGGCATGCCACAAATACTTCTTCTCATCCCTTTCCGTAGTCTTCAAACAAACCCATTATGTCGATTACATCTATGAAATTAACTCGACAGGCAATTGAACCCCAAGGGCACCAAAAGGCTAAACACTAGAGATTTGGAGAATGGTTATGTCCCTAGGGGTGTAAACTGACGATCTTGAAATGAAAAGGCCTTGTTACCCCATCTTCCCTTGACCCATCAGCGTACACCTGGTCTGTTGGAGCGGTCAGCCGACACACTGCGCTGACCGTTAAAAGTCACACATTTGTATAGTACCACGCGCGGTACTTTCAATATTGTGAGTAGAGTGGAGAACATGCTAATTTCTGCGATCCCTTGAATAGGCCAGCGTACTGTTCCCTTAAGTCTCTCTTATGACCCTCTGGCTGGGAAGGGTGGGGGGGGGGCAGGGAGTGGCACTTCACCTTTTCAATACCATTCACTCATTTCTATACACAAACAAAAACAATGTATTTCTTATTAGGTTCAGCCAAAAGTTCTTTTGTTCCAGAGCTGGGTGGTCCAGTGCTAGACAATATAACGGCTGCGACACTGCTGGGTTCAATACTGACCGAAGGCTGAGAATAACATGAAGTTAAATAGGAATTGATAGAGTTTCTTAAGGGGGGGTCATGAAACTTATGTCACAGGAAGAATGTCAAAGGTATTTATTTTGTCCTAGGGTCACATGAAGTATGTCAAAGGTATTTATTTTGTCCTAGGAACTATGTCACAGAAAGTATGTCAAAGATATTCATTTTGTCCTGGGAATTATGTCACAGAAAGTATGTCAAAGGTATTTTTTTGTCCTAGGAATTATGTCACAGGAATAATGTCATAGGAATAATGTCAAAGGAATAATGTCCCAGGAATAATGTCAGATGAATTATGTCATAGGAATGATGTCATAGAATATTGTCATGGGAATAATATCATAGGAATTCCGTCATGGGCATTAGGTTATAGGGATTATGTCATAGGACATATGTCATTGGTATCGTGGCATAATAACTATGTCATTGGAATTATGTCATATGAATTATATAATAGGAATTGGGCAATAACAACTTTCAATGCTGAATTTTTTTACCAAAAAAGTCTGAAGAAAATTGTTGTAAACAAATTGTTAATTTAAAACACCTCTTACTACTACTATGTGTGTGTATGTGCGTGTGTGTGTATGTGCGTGTGTGTGTGAGTGTGCATGCGTGCGCATGTGCGTGTGTGTGTACGCATATGCGTGTGTGCGTGTGTGTGTGTGCGTGTGTGCATGTGAGTGTGCGTGTGTTTGTGCGTGTGCGTGTGTGTGCGTGTGGCTGTGTGTGTGTGCGTGTGAGTGTGTGCGTGAGTGTGTGTGTGTGCGTGTGAGTGTGTGCGTGCGTGTGTGTGTGTGTGTGTGTGTGTGTGTGTGTGTGTGTGTGTGTGTGTGTGTGTGTGTGTGTGTGTGTGTGTGTGTGTGTGTGTGTGTGTGTGTGTGTGTGTGTGTGTGGGTGTGTGTGTGTGTGTGTGCGTGTGTGTGTGTGCGTGTGTGTGTACGTGTGTGTGTGTACGTGTGTGTGTGTGCGTGGTTGCATTTCAGGGTGAGAGAAAATGTGATTAGATGTAGAATATATTTAATCACCTTAATCATATATATGGTGTGGCTGAGTATGAACATGGCGGGGGACAAGCCTGGACTAAAGCCTCCGAGTTATCCCAACTCCCCTCTATAACAACATGCCCTCACCGCGGGGACAGCAAGCCCCTCGCCGCTTTCCCTGTCAACATTCAAAAGCCGCCCCTGTCGGAATCAGCCACCGAAAGCCCTGGCTTACCTTTCGGGTTAAGCTGGCGGCCACGACTAGGTAAACGTAGCTGGATGACAGCACTGGACGTAGTTGAAACGTGTGCACCGCGAGATGACCGTGAGACACGAGCGCGGCAAGATTTCAACGAGACATGTGCACAGCAGGACGACGGTGAGACATGAGAACAGCACGACGATAGTGAGGCTTGTGCACAACAGGATGACTGTGAGACATGTGCACTATCAGGATGCCAGAGAGACATGTGCACATCAGGACGACAGTGAGACATGTGCACATCAGGACGACAGTGAGACATGTGCACATCAGGACGACAGTGAGACATGTGCACATCAGGACGACAGTGAGACATGTGCACATCAGTACGACAGTGAGATATGCATACAGCAGGATGACATTGAGACATGTGCACTATCAGGATGCCAGTGAGACATGTGCACATCAGGATGCCAGTGAGACATGTGCACAGAAGGAGGACAGTGGGACATGTGCACAGCAGGATAACAGTGAGACATGTGCACATCAGGACGACAGTGAGACATGCATACAGCAGGATGACAGTGAGACATGTGCACATCATGAAGCCAGTGGGAATGTGCACAGAAGGAGGACAGTGAGACATGTGCACAGCAGGACGACAGTGAGACATGGGCCGCATCAGACGTAAAGACCTGGTCGTTACACCCTAACGACTTGAACCCTGAACTCTGGCGGTTGGTCACGCTCGGCAGGTTTTGGTGGCGTTGACGGCCTTTAAATAATGGTAAAACACTTCGTGGAAAAATTGTGTATGGTGAAAATGCAAACATGCATTTAGACTAATGAAGCACAAACGACATAGTCATGCATATAAATGAGTGAGTGGCACACTTATACTAGCTACAGTTTGTGACGCCCAGTGTCGTCATTGACTTGTCTGCCCCTAATGCATGCAGAGAACACATTACAATTAGCATTTTAAGTTTATGCATTAGAGTGGAAAATATCGATCCCAACAAAATAAAATAAATATTTTTTTTAACTAATAATTTCCACCGATGACATACCTGAGAGGATACTGCCCATGACATACTGCCCATGACATACTGCCGATGACATACCGCCCATGACATACTGCACATGACAAACCGCCCATGATATACTGCCCATGACATACCGCACATAACCTACCGCCCATGACATACCGCCCATGACATACTGCCCATAACATACTGCCCATGACATACTGCCCATGACATACTGCCCATGACATACCGCCCATGACATACTACCCATGACAAACCGCCCATGACATACTGCCCATGACATACCGCACATAACCTACCACCCATGACATACTGCCCATGACATACTGCCCATGACATACCGCTCATGACATGCAGCCCACGACATATCGCCCCTTCCTATGCTAGTGGTTTGTCTTCATTGGCCAACCAGACGCCATCCCGTGTAACGGTTTCGGCGTAACCAACGCCCCACGCTGGTGGGGGTGGCGATGGGGTTGTGTGGTGCGGGTGATGATGTGGTGATGTGGCGGTGTGGTGACGTGGTGTTGTGGTGATGTGGCATGAGATCAAGGAAGGGGTGGGTCGTGATTCGATGAAGCACTATAAGATGGAGGGTAGTTTGGGGGGGGGGGGGGGTTGTTTTTTTTGTTTTGTGTTGGGTTGGTAATGTTCTTAACCCTTATTGGTTTCGTGTATCTGTGATAATTACAGAGGCTTCTAAGTACCCCCAATCACGATACCATCACTACGATACCCTTTGACAAAGCCGACCGAATCCAGCTCACTCACGAGGCCCTAAAGCTGTCCGTGAGCCTACCGCGTCGCACAAGTCTTAAAACACACCAGGTCTGGGATGTACCGACTTTCACCAGACGATTTTCTGACTTGCCCATTTCTCTAACAACCCCCACCCACCTCATTTCCAGAACTACCCCACATGCAGGCTAGAAACACCCAGAGGAACATAATAGGGCTACCACCAACCAATCAAAGCTTCATTTAATGGTATCCATCCCCCCCCCCTCATGCAGTGTATTTTGCGCTGCCCCCAGCTAGTTCCTAATACAAGACTATACAATATGTGTATCAAGTTCTGGCTGCTGAGAAGATGGAGTCTCACCATGGCCATGAAATGAAGTTGTAATATCCCCCGCCCCCACCCAGAGAAAAAGAATGAGAAAAAAAAAAACCACTCATTCAAGCTCCTAAACAGGGGTTAAGCTCCAAGGCTTCAGAATGTTCGAGAAACAAAAGAAATCCCGACAAAACAGAATGGCCGAAAATGGCCTCTCCTGAAATTGGACGCAGTAACATCTGAGGTCTGGTTGGTACCGATGCACGCCACAATGGTTTTAACCCTCACCCATCACTCTCTCTTAAACATCAACTAGGCTTACCTATATCACACCACACTCTTTCTTTAACACCAACAGGGTTTGCTTATCACACCTCACTCTTTCTTTAACACCAATAGGGTTTGCTTGTCACACCACACTCTTTCTTAAACACCAAAAGAGTTTGCTTATCACACCACACTCTTTCTTTAACACCAATAGGGTTTGCTTATCACACCACCTTTTCTTTAACACCAACAGGGTTTGCTTGTCACACCACACTCTTTCTTAAACACCAAAAGAGTTTGCTTATCACACCACACTCTTTCTTTAACACCAATAGGGTTTGCTTATCACACCACCTTTTCTTAAACACCAAAAGGGTTTGCTTATCACACCGCACTCTTTCTTTAACATCAATAATGTTTGCTTATCATACCACACTCATTCTTTAACACGAATAGGGTTGGCTTATCACACCACACTCTTTCTTTAACACCAATAGGGTTTGCTTATCACACAACACTCTTTCTTTAACACCAAAAGGGTTTGCTTATCACACCACACTCTTTCTTTAACACGAAAAGGGTTTGCTTATCACACCACACTCTTTCTTTAACACCAAAAGGGTTTGCTTATCACACCGCACTCTTTCTTTAACATCAATAATGTTTGCTTTTCATACCACACTCATTCTTTAAGACCAATAGGGTTCGCTTATCACACCGCACTCTTTCTTTAACACGAATAGGGTTTGCTTATCACACCACACTCTTTCTTTAACACCAATAGGGTTTGCTTATCACACCGCACTCTTTCTTTAACACCAATAGGGTTTGCTTATCACACAACACTCTTTCTTTAACACCAAAAGGGTTTGCTTATCACACCACACTCTTTCTTTAACACGAAAAGGGTTTGCTTATCACACCACACTCTTTCTTTAACACCAAAAGGGTTTGCTTATCACACCGCACTCTTTCTTTAACATCAATAATGTTTGCTTTTCATACCACACTCATTCTTTAAGACCAATAGGGTTCGCTTATCACACCGCACTCTTTCTTTAACACGAATAGGGTTTGCTTATCACACCACACTCTTTCTTTAACACCAATAGGGTTTGCTTATCACACCGCACTCTTTCTTTAACACCAATAGGGTTTGCTTATCACAACACATTTTTTCTTTAACACCAACAAGGTTTGCTTATCACACCTCACTCTTTCTTTAACACGAATAGGGTTTGCTTATCACACCACACTCTTTTATAAACACCAAAAGAGTTTGCTTATCACACAACACTCTTTCTTTAACACCAATAGGGTTTGCTTATCACACCACACTCTTTCTTAAACACCAATAGGGTTTGCTTATCACACCGCACTCTTTCTTTAACATCAATAATGTTTGCTTATCATACCACACTCATTCTTTAACACCAATAGGGTTCGCTTATCACACCACACTCTTTCTTTAACACCAATAGGGTTTACTTATCACACCACACTCTTTCTTTAACACCAAAAGGGTTTGCTTATCACACCACACTCTTTCTTTAACACCAAAAGGGTTTGCTTATCACACCACACTCTTTCTTTAACACCAAAAGGGTTTGCTTATCACACCGCACTCTTTCTTTAACACGAATAGGGTTTGCTTATCACACCTCACTCTTTCTTTAACACCAATAGGGTTTGCTTGTCACAGCACACTCTTTCTTTAACACCAATAGGGTTTGCTTGTCATACCACACTCATTCTTTAACACCAATAGGGTTCGCTTATCACACCACACTCTTTCTTTAACACCAATAGGGTTCGCTTATCACACCGCACTCTTTCTTTAACACGAATAGGGTTTGCTTATCACACCACACTCTTTCTTTAACACCAATAGGCTTTGCTTATCACACCGAAATCTTTCTTTAACACCAATAGGGTTTGCTTATCACACTGCACTCTTTCTTTAACACCAATAGGGTTTGCTTATCACACTGCACTCTTTCTTTAACACCAATAGGGTTTACTTATCACACTGCACTCTTTCTTTAACACCAATAGGGTTTGCTTATCACACCACACTCTTTCTTTAACACCAATAGGGTTTACTTATCACACTGCACTCTTTCTTTAACACCAATAGGGTTTGCTTATCACACTGCACTCTTTCTTTAACACCAATAGGGTTTGCTTATCACACTGCACTCTTTCTTTAACACCAATAGGGTTTGCTTATCACACTGCACTCTTTCTTTAACACCAATAGGGTTTGCTATCACACCACACTGTATCCCTTGACATATAATCTTTGCTGCTATTCGAAGTAGATTAAAATTTAAGTTTGAGAACGAACAAATACATATTGATACATAATTTTTTTTATTACTGTTACAATAAACGATGCCTGAAATGCCCCCCTCCCCCCCCCCCCCAACCCAAACAAATGTGAGTGGACTATATCGCGAAAGCATTTTTTCATCACCTAGGTTCACACGGAACAGATATCCGTAAGTGATACGAAAAATACAAAACTGAAAATGTACAAAAATTCCAAAGAACCTTGGCGACGGTGAAAGTTTAAACTTGAAACAGCGGTCCTCAAATTCTGGTCCAGTTATTTAAGCATAACTCTTACTGTACTTTTTTTCTTCCTTTATTTTTTTCGACACTCATTTGAAAGGTTGTGTGTCAATTTTACCTTTAATTCATTTAGAAAGTATCGATACGTTTGGCCTCAAAGTGGAGTTGGCACAAATTGCTTACCAAGTTAATCAAATGCCACCCCCCCCTTCCCCACATTTTTCTTTTTAACCTCTCTTATAACCGATAATTACTTCACTCCACCCTGAACAAAAAAGGGGAAGGGGGTGGGGGGGGGGCGCATACCCGCTTTGAGAACTACGGCCTACTCTGCAACAAAATGATTTCCGGTCCATTGTATTCCGAAGTGCTGGAAGTTTGCACATACACATCGGCACACATCGGCACACAGCAACAACAACAACAAAAAATGACTTTAAAGAAAGAAAAAAGTAATTCAAATTTAGCAGGTCTCAAAAAAGCAACGAATACCTTAAACACAGCTGTTAGATAAAAAAGTAGATTCCTTTTTTTTTGCCAAACTAAGAATGGACTATATCACAAATCACAGATTAGTCTCAATTCAGTCATATTAAATGAATGCATTAGATAGACAAAAGTGACGCGTTTGATCGGCCCGACGGTTCTCAAGTTCTGAAGCCCTGAACTAGTTTTGGGGCGTCGTTTCGCTCAGACATATGATTCCACTTTTATTCCATAACTTTTTTACCTTTAACCTTAACCTGAACAAAATAGAGAGAAACACAATAAAGGTGTTGGCGCGCGTGAAGCTCTTCTTAGTCAATAGCCTACAGCAGTGTTTCCAAAACTTTCGCGCATCTGTGTACCCTTAACTATAATTTTCGTAACACTGAGTACCCCTCGTTTAAAAAAAACAAAACAATTGCATTTACTTTAATAACAATACTAAACAAAAAAATTTTTTTTTTCTTTAGCAAAGCGTACCCACCACCAAACTCTTCCCGTCTCACCAGGGGTACGCGAACCGCACTTTGGGAAACACTGGCCTGCAGGGGTTTTTTTTTTCAATTGCATAAAAAAAAAAATTTAAAAAAACACAGTTTATTTCAGTACCGTTATCGGAGATTGGGATTTTAATATCATTGCTTATGACTGGAGCTAGTATGAAGTACTAATGACAGCCATAACCATTGCTAACTGTGCTAACGGCACCCGTGTGCCAGTGCAGACGACAGCAGTGGTCGGTGCTTAAGACGGAAATAGCCGGTGCCACCGACGGAAGTAGACCGGGCTAACGGCGGCGGTAACCGGGGCTAACGACACCATCAGACAGTGCTGACGACAACTGTAGCTAATGCTAAGGACGGACACAACCAGTGCTAATGACAGCAGTAGACAGTGCTAGCGGTAGCTTCAGCCAGTGCTAGCGGTAGCTTCAGTCGGAGCTAACGGTAGCACCAGCCAGTGCTGACGAAAGCATAAAAATTTACGCAAAGAAGTTAATGTTTAGCACTGAAGTTTGTCTTATTTAGGATGGTGTTTTGACACGATGCTTACAATTCATTTCTATGTGTGACATCAATTTTTTTTAAAATTAATGTCAAACGAAGCGGGGAAGGAAGTGAAGGACTTGAATGCATATCGCGACTGCGTGTTGTTTAGAGAGAACATGTGTTGCTTCATGTATTAAATGCATTGTATTTTGTGAAGTATTTTGTGGTAAGGGGAATTGACGTATTGTTGGGTAGTTCGTTGTGATGGAGTAATGGCAGTTGACGATGTAGCTTGGTTGTGTAAATAAATATAATTTATTCTAATAATCAATGCTTTGTGTAAAGCAATATGATAACTTCTAGACAAAGCGAATCTAACGAACTTGGTGAGAACGGGTTCGCAACATTTGTGCAAGAAGAAAACATAAAATTCCCGCTTTCGAAGCCATTGCTGGTGACAGCACTAGAAAGTGCTGACAACAGCAGGAGCCAGCGCTGGCGACAGCAGTAGACATTGCTGACAAGAGCAGTGGCTAATTTTAACGACGGATGTAACCGGTGCTAACGACAGCAGTAGCCAGTGCTAACGGTAGCATCCAACAGTGCTGGCGAGAGCAGTAGCCAGTGCTAACGGTGGTGTCCAACAGTGCTAACGAGAGCAGTGGGCACTGCTGACGAGCACCTGAGCCTATGTTGCGGGCCGAGGTATCCTGTGCTTACCTACAGCCACAGCAGCCTGTGTTAGCGGCCACAGCAACGTGTTCAGAGGTGTCGGTTGCATCAGATACTAAAAGCCTCAGAGCAACCCGCGTCCAAAGCAATCACCCCCCAGCCAGCACCAGCCAGCCAGCACCACCCAGTCAGCACCAGCCAGCCAGCACAAGCCAGTCAGCACCACCCAGTCAGCACCACCCAGTCAGCACCAGCCAGCCAGCACAAGCCAGTCAGCACCACCCAGTCAGCACCACCCAGTCAGCACCAGCCAGCCAGCACCACCCAGTCAGCACCACCCAGTCAGCACCACCTAGCCAGCACCAGCCAGCCAGCACCAGCCAGCCAGCACCAGCCGGTGCCGTGTGTTTATATGAAGCAAGCCGTTGGTGCTGTCATGATTTTGGTTGATTGGATTAAAGGATTTCGTACGGGAAGATTTGTTGGGGTTATTTTTATTTTATTTTTTAAAGTGGTGTTGATAGGATCAGTTTCGTTTTTAAAATCGAATTTAAGCGGCGCACAATCCGATTGTCTGTTTGGAGGCGGTGCAGGGGGTGGGGGTGGGGGCTGGGGAGAGGGGGTGGTGGAGTGGAGTGGGCGAGTATATGTCCAGTGCTGCTCAAGAGTTTCTTGTTTTAAAAATATAAAAAAATTACTAATGAGGAGTACACGCTTAAAAAAAACATAAAATAACCTTCAAATAGTGTTAAATAGGACACGCGAAGAAAACACAATTGTCGGCAACATATGGAGTCTCTTCTTTTTAAGATGGAAATATTTTATTAAAAAAAAAATAAAACTTAAAACATTATTAAAGATAGTTCAGAGTCTAGGCAAGTTGTTAGGGGAGATAACTCTAGTGAAACATGAATGGGCTGGGGGAGGGGGCAGAAAGGGGGAGGAGGCTTCTTGTCTGATGACGATGCCCTCGTCTATAAAGTATATCTCCTAGGTTTTGGCTAAAAACGTAGACGAGACTGACGGATCAGATCGATACTGTACAAGTGCATCGAATGAATTCATATTTTTATTTATATATATATTTTTTTTTTTTAAAACGCGGCTTTAATACATGTTCAAGTCTCATAGAAAGGAAGAATGATTTCAAGGGAGATTAATGAAACTAATTTTATTATTTCAAGAAGAAGAAAACATAAAAATTCCCGATTTCGAAGCCAGACGCCTGTAAAGGGGTTTGGGGGGGGGGGGGGC
>CAXITT010000195.1:702361-713134 GCA_964033795.1 Lymnaea stagnalis | reverse complement strand
GGGGGGGGGGGGGGGGGGGGGAATGAAATTTCTCATTTCAAATTTGAATCTTGAGCCTTATTTGGAAGAGAATGCATTCCGGAGTCGGCGGGACTGGAAGATCAGAGTGGAGTTCAACATTTTTTACGTTCATTGCCCTAAAACTGGACGGTAGACATTGCCGCAATTCGATACGTTGTCATTGGTTTTGGTTTGAAAGGTACGATCACGTATCAAAAGAAGTATATAACAGTTCTTACTTAAGACAACCAGGAATAATGTCTGCTACGCTACGTTGACCAACAAAAAAAAAAATATCGTTTCGGAAAAGATTATAAAATGGTGCTATACGTATATTTTCCGCCGTGTGCAGGATGAGAATTTCATATCACACTTGAAGTAACTCACCGGACTGTGGCGGTGACGATGCGTGAACTTCATTTGAACTAAGGCTTTTTGTCGAAATATGAGTTTAAGTAAAGAACTTTTTTTTTTTTTTTGAATCCTTTATATTAACATCGCTTTTCTGGCGGGCTGGCTTGCTGGCTGGCTGGATGGCTGGCTTGCTGGCGGGCTGGCTTGCTGGCAAGATCTTCGGACGACTAATCAGACCCACCTCCCGTCTGCCAATCGCGCTGAAAATCGGCAAGTAGACTCGATGCCGACGACAACACATTCTTTCAAACTTTCAAACTTTCAGCCCTTTCCCTTTAACCACCCCCCCCCAACCTCCAAATCAGTTTTCCTGTTTTCGAGGGGGGGGGGGAAATGTAGGAATTATGAATTGACGCGGGGAAAAAATCCCGCTAACTGCGCTAAATGAGGTTCTTTTAAAATAAAATGAGCGTTTGGTGCGTACAATTTCTTTTGTTGTTTTTTCTGAAATTCTTGGTGAATCAAATTAGCGGTTTTTTACTCATGGCAAACATTTGAGGGCAACCAGAAGAGATGATGTTGTTTTGTTGTTTTTTTACGACAGAAGAGCGGCAAAAATCTTTTCCCACTCCGGTTGGCGTTGCTATAGTTACGGCGCTGAAAGCAAAACTAACTATAATATAAACTGTCTTTTTTTTTTCTTTCTTTTTTTTTCTTTTTTTTTTTCAATCAATTTTACAAAATAAGGATAAGTAAATCCAACGAAACACATTTTATCATTCATTTAATTTTTATTAAAAATATATTTCTTTTTTTTTTTTTTTTTATTTTTTTTTTTTTTTTCTTTCTTTTTTTTTCTTTTTTTTTTTCAATCAATTTTACAAAATAAGGATAAGTAAATCCAACGAAACACATTTTATCATTCATTTAATTTGTATTAAAAATATATTTCTTTTTTTTTTTTACTTTACTTTTGAAATTATTCACAAAGATATTTTAAAGACATAGTTAACTAGTGTACACCTTGAGAGACATTTTCAACCCAAAACAACTACCTGATGGGATGTCTTGACATTCTCTAACACTGTTTTATTTTTTTGTGTTATTTTTTAGCATAGTTATCAGAGGCGGAACACATTTTTGCCAAAGATTTACTCGGAGATTTAAATTTATGATGAACGAAAGCATCTTTTGAAATCAATGCAGTTTTTTTTTTTTAAATAGTTTTTTTTTATTTTTTTTTTTTTTTTTGTTTTTTTTTTCAAAAAAATTTACAGAACTCCAATAATATTCTCGGGGTGCGATCAAACACGCGTCTCACACGCATCTTACACGCATTTACAGCACAAATAGAACGTTTAGATGCAACGCAGACTCATCAAATAAAACTGTGGAGGGCATTAGCGGCAATGCAAAAGGCTTTTGAGGCGTCCACAAATACATGAGCTGTTGGGTCTCCTTCTCCCTGTATGTTGCATCAAGCTAGTCGAACAAACAAAGTGGAGGAATCACTGGCCGCAGTTGCCGCGTCAACGCCGGCAGACGATTTGTATCTATCTCATCGGCGGCTTTTGATTATTTTTGTAAGTGGTTTTCAGGGGCGTAACCATAGGCTTCATATCTCACCAATGCCCAGCGGTAGATGCTACGCCCGGTCACTATTCCATGTAAGGTGTGCGCATGTGCGCGCGCACACGGGGGAGGGGGGAGGTGAGAGTGTGCAACTTATTTTCCTTGTCGAGCGTTTATGCTCATGCGCACAGTGCACATAAATTAATTATTTTTTTTTATTTTTGGGGAGGGGGGGGGAATCAGTTTTTGAACCGCCAATAATTTGCGAACAGAGGCCATGCAAAAAAACAAACAAAAAAAGTGAACATTTCAACTGTTGACATGATTTTTTAAATGAAATTGAAAATTTTTTATAAACTACAAGAAGGTATTGTTTATCACAATGAGACATTCTCTAATATATATATACTTGCTATAACTCGCCAAACATTAGCGACAGCAATGCGTGAACTTCCCATCTACTAAAGTTACTAGGCGAAACGTGAACCCAGTTAACGCACATTTAAGAATCGCAATTTTCGCTACACCACTCCCCCATGTTACGCCACTGAACACTTTTTATTCCACGCCTATGAACTATATATTAAATATTCTGATGTCCCATCCACTTTTAACCCGAATATATTGTACAGCATACTTAAATTTGATACGATTTTATTTTCAGAAATAAAATACTCCACACCAAACCCAGTTTCGTTATTTTTAAAAAAAAAATATTAAGCGTAGTTTGCGCGCCATTCAGAAATGGTAGGGTTCCCACCAAAAAAAAGTAATTTATAAAAGATATGAACCAATTGGTGATACCGGCAGCATTGAGCAGATCCATTTTTTGAAATTGACATTACTGCGTTTCGAAAAAAAAGGAAACTTTTTTTTTTATCATCATGTAAGCAAATTTTACATATTTATCGGTTACTAAATACCAAATCTCATATTAATTTTATCATAATGCTAAATAATAATTTTTTTTTAAACTCTACTTCATGTTTGAAGTGTCTACTATTAGCTTCAACACAGGCTTCAGGTCGCATGCTCCATCGACCAATCATTATCCAAAGTGTTCACCTTTTTTTTTTCCGGACAGTGTGTATGGGTAGAGCGATTTTTTTAAAAAGTTTGGAAAAAAAATTATGCAAGATATTTCTTGTACGTATTTCTATCCTCGGACCGGTATTATGGTTTTCCATTTCGCTGGATCGAGTCTGGGGACGCAGCTCCTTGCGATCGGCCGGTCCATCTATAATTTCGTGCTCAGCACCGCTTCTGCAGACATTTTGTCAGGTGTACGTACGAAATGCACCAGGAGTTTGTTTGTAGGGGGCATACGCGTAGACGATGCGTCTGATTATAGTACCTAAGAGGCCATTTTTGGTGAATACAATTTTGGAGAATGTGTCTCCAGAAAGTATCTGGAGTGTCGGTCTCAAGCATGTGTCTTCTGTGGGTGTGTTTCTTCTATGTAAAGAATAATCTGGAATAATAATATGAATAAATTTGGTCACTTGTTTACAGTGCTTTACTAATAAAACATGGTAATTTCACCGGCGTTCTCCCACTGGTGTGCCGCCATTCCTAGCACCGCATGTGACGCACAAAGATGCCCACGTGTACAACGGGATGTATTATACAATTTTAATGACTTTCCTGCACATTTATTGAAGATGTATTTGAAGATTCAACTGAAGATGCTGTTGAAGATGGAATTGAATATGTATTTGAATATGTATTTGAAGATGTATTTGAAGATGTATTTGAAGATGTAATTGAAGATGTAATTGAAGATGCATTTGAAGATGTAACGGAAGATTTAATTGACTATTTCTCCGATAAAGGTTTCAGGTATCTGCTACAGAAGACTGTTTCAAGAAAATAAGTACCATCCCGGGCCAGTCCAGGAAACAGTGGCTTGCAAAAGATGGTTAAGTGGATTCATTTCTTCTTCTTCTTCTTCTTCTATATCTTAAGGGCCCACGATCAATTTATTGATCATTTTGGCTCCTATGCATGTAGATGGGATTTGCAATGTTTCTGTTACTGGTGGTGATGAGGAAATTATGCACTAGGGGTTTGAAGGCTTGAGGCAATAGACACAAATGTGTCTAGTGTTGTCGCCTCAACTGTTCCTTTTGAAAGATGGTTCCAGTCCCTGATTGTCTTGGGCAGGAATGAGCAGCTCCTATACTGGCTTCTTGCTGGTATGAGCCTGAATTGCCTGTCATGGCCTCGTCGCTGTCTATGGGGGAGAGGGACGAGTTTCTGTTTAATACTGGAACAGTGGACCAGCCCATTATTTATCTTGTACATCATGGAGAGCCTGGATTGTCGTCGTCGTTTCTCCAATGGTGACCAGCCTAGTGTTTCTAGCATGCTGCCAACACTAGAGGTATTCCTGTAGCGGTTTAGGACAAAGCGTGCTGCTCGTCGCTGGACCGCCTCCAACCTGTCAATGCTCTTCTGGGTAAATGGGTCCCAGACTGAAGATGCATAATCTAAAATCGGACGGATAAAGGCTTTATATGCTCTTTCTTTCACACAGGAGTTGCCAATCTTTAGATTTCGCCTTAAGAACCCCAAGGCTTGGTTTGCTTGGTTACATACATTGTTAATATGCTCGTCCCAGCGGACCTCTCTTTGAATGGTAACACCCAGGTACTTTACGGAGGAAACTTGCTCAAGAATATGGCCGTGCAGTTTGTATTGGTAGTGTAGAGGAGTACAACTTCTAGAGATTGATAGTGTCTGGCACTTGGCAGGATGAAATTCCATGTCCCAGCTCATCTCCCACTCAGCTAACAGATTGAGATCCTGTTGTAGCTGGTCCTGGTCAGATCTGTTGGCGATCGTCCTATACACTGCTGTGTCATCTGCAAACAGTCTTGCCTGTGATGTCAGTTTCTCCGGTAGGTCATTAATGTATGCTAGGAACAAACAGGGGCCCAGGACTGATCCCTGGGGGACCCCTGACTTCACATTGACAAAGGAGGAGCTTGTACCGCCCACCACTACTGCTTGGCGTCGGTGGCTGAGGAAGCTAGAGATCCATGTTTTAGTGGTGCCTTGAATCCCATATATCTGGAGTTTGTGTAGAAGCAAACTATGATTCACCCGGTCAAATGCTTTTGCGAAGTCCATTACTAGCACGTCAGTCTGCTTGTGGTTCTCCAGATTGGTCATCAAGTCTTCTACAAATTCGAGAAGCTGGGTCTCACATGACCTATTGACTCGGAAGCCATGTTGACAGTCATTGAGTATATTTTTGCTTTCAAGATGCTTCATGACAGAGCTTACGATTATGTGCTCCAACAATTTGCAGACGACGCTAGTGAGGGATATCGGACGATAGTTGGCAGGGTCGGAATGCTGCCCTTTCTTGTAAATTGGAGTGACATGCGCTGTTCTCCAGTCTGCTGGAACATTTCCTGTGCATAGTGACGATTGGAAGAGGATTGTCAGTGCAGGAGCGATTTTATTCTCAAGGGTCACTTAAAGCTAGCTGAAGAACCGTCGAAACGCATTCGGAAAACATTTTTAACGCTTTCGTGCGCATCACGTGACCTATTCAATCCTCATCAATTAAAAAAATGGGGGGAGCGATCTTAGCTCGCGTACTCATCAAATTAAGTCATTAACCCTTGGGTTACCCCGCCTATGTTCAAATAGAACATGGCGCTGATTGATTGACGGTAGTCACCATGGTGATCGCTGGAGTGGAAAGTCGGGGGGGAGGGCAATAGTGGGTCTCGTTAGATGTGTGTGTGTGGGGGGGGGGCATGGAATTCTGGTTGAGGACATATGAGCCTCATAAGAGTTGAAAAAGTATAATTCCCCTTACAGTAATTGTGTTGTGTGAGGGAGAACGGTTATGTCTTATGTAGAAATGATGTGTATTTGGAGAAAGTTGGGTGGCAAATGGATGAGCGTTGTTCACTATGAAGACACGAATGTGTCTTGTAAAAAGGGGCGGTATATCCATTTGTGTGTCTTATGTAGACGTGATGTGTATTGGAAGAAAATGGGCGTGTCTAACAAAAAAAAATGAGTCTGTCTTATGTAGAAGTCTAAATTTTCTTGAAGAAAGAGTTACTTATAACAAGGAGGAAGTGCTTCTTAAAAGAAAATGATGTGTCTCTCGGGACACACTTGTACTATGCTTTATAAATGTCTTCTTGTAACGTCAGGTATGCAGCTGAACGTGATACAAATTTGTTTGAACCAATGATAATGTGACTTATTACTACCCTAATAATGGGGGCTCGTCCGGGTTCTGTTTGTTTGGATTTATTGGAGAGGGACCGATTTGTGTCACCACATACTCGTGTAAAAGAGATGATAAACTGTAAGAGGCTCACGTACAGCAGATGCTAAGCTACAAGAGGCTCATGTACAACAGATGCTGAACTATAAAAGGCTCATGTACAACAGATGCTAAACTATAAGAGGCTCATACACAAAAAATGCTAAAAGATTTACCAATATTTTTCAGTGAGCTGACCGACTACAGAGTTTTGGAGGAGAAACATGAAGTTCCTTTCATTACTGTTCCACTCCGAGCCCCCCCCCCCCCCCCCCTCCCCCCGCTGTCACAATGTGACCTTTTCGGATGCGTCACAAGACAACAATGAGCCCCGCTGTAAAAATTTAATGACATCTCAATACAATACGACTTTTCGGTGATTGTCATTTTTTTTGTCATGTTGATCGCGTGGGACCAAAAACATCATTTCAATTTAAACCGATTACAAAAATAAATGTACAAATAAAACCTGAAAAAAAAAATGTGTAATTCTTTATAGCTTTAAAAGTCTCTTTCTGAATTTAAAAAAAAAAAATATTTTTTTTTACATTTTTGCGACACATTTTTTGCCTGGTTTATCATTAACAGTAGCTTTGGTTTGAAATGAAAATAAGTCTAAACATCACTTTTATTACCATTTGAATGATCCATTGTAGGTGTACATGTCGAACAAAGTTGGAACGCTGTAGCCTAACACAAGTAGAGACAAACATCTCAAATTAACCTAGTCCGAAATACATGTGGTCTACTGCCGAAATACATGTAGTCTAATACGGAAATACGTGTACTCTAATACCGAAATAGATGTGATCCAATAACGAAATACATGTAGTCTAATCTAAATAAATGTGGTCTAAAAGGAGATACGTGTAGTCTAATAACTAAATACATGTAATTTAATACCGAAATACATGAAGTCTAATTCCGAAAAACATGTAGCATAATAGCGAAAAGCATGTAGCCCAATACAGCAATACATGTAGCCTAATACCGCGATACATCGCCTAACAACGAAATGCACATACCCTAATATTGAAATACACGTAGCCTAATACCGAAATACGTGTAGCCTACTATCGAAATACTTGTAGTCTAATACCGAAATACATGTAGCCCAATACCGAAATACATGACGCCCAATACAGCAATACGTGTAGCCTAATACCGAAGCACATTGTGGTCTAACAACGAAATGCTTGTAGCCTAATACCGAAATACATGTAGCCCGATACCGACTCATTTTTCGAACATGTGGACTGGAATTTAATTCTTTGCATCACTCGGAGAATTTTGGTTATTTTGAAAAATATTGGGATTCTTAAATGTGCGTTACTTGAGTTCATGTTTTGTCAAGTAACTGTGTTTGGCGATCTTTATCTAGTACATCAATAATTCCTCACAATTTTCAACAAATCAAATCATGACATTCAGTGATTGTTCAAACGAAAAACAATTTTTAATAGGAAAACTAATTATTATTATTTGTGTTGTTTGTGTTGTTGGTTTCTTTTTTTTCAGTTTTAATTCTTCAAATACAATGCTTCGGTTTGTGTCTCTGTGGCTGTGCGGTCAAAGAAATGTCTCATTTTTCGGAAGTGGGGAGTGGAGTTAGCTCCGCTGCATTACTCAGAGAATTGAAGTATTTTTTTTTTTAAAAAGGAAAAAAAAATCAAATCAAATCAAAGAAAGTTAAAAACTGCATTAAAAAAGGGAAATTTAAATTAAATATTCTAACTTAATTAATTTCTATGGCATAGTCCCAGAAACACTGTATTTATTTGGAGTTTACTAGCCCTATGCTATTTTTTTTAAAATAATGTGTTCTTTTGTTTTTTTTATTCAAATTAACTAGTAAATAAGGCCTTATCGTATTGTTCGATCTTATTCAAGTCCTCAGGGCCCCCCCCCCCAGTCACATTGACGTGTTGTCGAGCATAGACGGCGCTAGAAAGTGATTGGTGATGTGACGATCTTTTTTTTAAAATAATTTGTTTTTTTTTTTTTTTTATTTAAATTAACTAGTAAATAAGGCCTTATCGTATTGTTCGATCTTATTCAAGTCCCCAGGGCCCCCCCCCCCAGTCACATTGACGTGTTGTCGAGCATAGACGGCGCTAGAAAGTGATTGGTGATGTGACGATCGGGAAACTCCTAAAATCCCCCCCCCCCTTTTTTTCTTCTCCCCTAGCCCAGCTGGCAATCTGTCGGGCTGTAATCATCGAAGCTTTTAAAAAACCCGGCCTATGCTGATACATTGTCCACGTGTGTTTGATTTCACGTTCGCGGGGGGCCCCCACACTGTGCAGCAGGCGCATAAACAATGAGTTGCCGTGGTAACGGAGTATTCACCTTAGGAGTTTTATTGACAGACCTCGTTTTCAAGGTTGTCAGGACTTTGATGGCTGCTGGGGGGAAAGGGGGATGGATGGGGTGTAAGAGGTAAAAATGTCTAGCTGTGCAGGTCGCGCGTTGAATGGGGTGGCCTGGGCATGTGGCTGATGAAGTGGATTGTTGGGTGCTCTGGGCATAGGGTCGACGGAAGAGGAAGGGTTGGCCGGGGCCCATGATTGGTGGAAAGAGTGGTGGTTGGTATGGGGTACATGGTTTGATGGAGAGACAGGTTGTTGGACCAGGCAGTTTGGCTTGTTAACGTAAAGCTGCGTCTGAGACTCAAATTCACTAAACATAGTGATATCATGCTATGGGTTTGGAGAACAACATTCAAAGAAAAATTTAGATATTTTTCTTTTTTTTTTCCTCTATCGATGATTGATTTTAAGCATGGGGGGTCTAGGATGTGTGTGTGTGTGTGTGTGTAAGGTGTGGGGTGGGGGAGAGGAGTTTCACTATGACTAATTTAGGCTCGACTATTACTCTATTTTACATTGTTCATGTCTATGTGTATCGAATTTTTTTTTTTACTAAACGGTGATCCGAGGCTAGTCTAAGCCATATGTCATGTCTCATACATTAGCTCGGAAGCTACTAATCTTCTGTACCTACAACATCCAACCATTTTTTATTTTTAAAGGACACGATATTGATACTGTTCCAGATGGTTTTGCCAACTCCGAGAAAAAGCGATATTGTCTCCCCTCTTTATGAAGTTAGCTCTTATCTCCCGGCCCGTGCTGGTGTCGCCTTGACTTCCCGTCAAATGTCGCGGCACGAGATAAGAGGCGAGAAATTTCGCGCCCGCTCTGTCAATAAAAATTTAGATAGCGTCGCCTTAATGTCGAAAACAATGGGATGGCAGGAACCCGAAAATATCGTCATCTTACCCAACCGGAGAAGTGTGTTTGTGTTTCAGTGTTTGTATTTCAGTGTTTCCAACATTAGTTTATAGGGTAAAAAATTTTTAACCCTTTTTTTTAAAAAAATAAACACTAAAATCGCGTAAGTCAAAATTATTCTTTTAAAATTAAGTTAAAATCACATCATAAATATATATTTTTTTTTTAATCTTTGCATCGAATCAAGAACCCTCGGATGGTCAGACTTGGGTTGGTAGATACCACCCCAAGAGTTACTCAATGTTATTCAATTAACAATTTAAATTGAAAAAAAAGATTATTTAATGACCTACTTTTTAACCTACTTTTTGACCCGCTTTTGACTTACTTAGAGACCTACGCTATGGCTCTAATTTTACATTCTACATGTTGGTGTTGGAAGCATGTTTAATATAAAATTACTTATGTATAATTTAAAAAAAAAAAAAAAAACTCACTTGCACCCTTTTTCTATCAGAAATCTAATTCATCCATTAATGTTATGAAATCAGTGACGTGGCCAGATTTTTTTTTAAAATTACGTTAGAGGATGATAGAGCTTCCTTGTTTTTTTTTTATTCTCCCAAAGTTTACTTTTAAAAAAGTACTGACTTGCATAAATGATTTCACCAATTTTCCAACACTGTTCTCACAGTGCTATCATTAGACCCCTATACGACTCGTGACAAAGAGCAAAACCCCACAAAACTGTTCTTAGTAACAATTGCCTGCATCTGCATGCTAGCTGACTACGATGGGTTAACTCATCTCCAAACCATTTTCCGTGGCGTTGCCAGCTAAGCGACTACATCTACAGACCCGACACTTCGTCTTAAAGACGGGGGGACGTCTTACGTCTCACCCGTTCGCTAACCTTTTGAGAATCACCAACGTAACTAAACTCCTCCGACAGACACCCCCCCCCAACCTCCCCCGCCAGGCTTCTGTTTTGACAATCTGTATATTGATGTAGTTTGACACCGAAGCGGCCCTCCAATGTTTGTAGTCAGCATCATCTCTTGGGCCCAGCAGATCGATGTCTAGAGAAGTCCGGGACAAAATTTGGGGGCAGTTTATTTATTACAAAAGGAAGCCATCAGTGAAGAACTGGATAGGCGCAGGCGGTGGCGTAACTGAAAAGGGCTGATGGATGGCAGCCTACCCCCACCTCCCCCCCCCAACAAAACCAAATCAATACAAAAAGAGATTTAAATGTTTTAAGCTATTGTTAACGGACAGTAAATGACCTGAATTATTCCCCCCCCCACCTCCCCCCCCCCC
>CAXITT010000195.1:689341-702112 GCA_964033795.1 Lymnaea stagnalis | reverse complement strand
CCCCCCCCCCCCCCCCCCCCCACAACCTTGCTTTAAGCTTATCCGTGAATTAAACACGGCTGGTTTCAGAGGTAGTGCTATAGCTGACTGTTCATTTGGTACAGAATAGTAGAGAAGATGCTATAGCTGACTGTTCATTTGGTACAGAATAGTAGAGAAGATGCTATAGCTGACTGTTCATTTGGTACAGAATAGTGGAGAAGATGCTATAGCTGACTGTTCATTTGGTACAGAATATTAGAGAAGATGCTAAAGCTCAATGTTCAGGGTGAAGCTGCTATTTGCTGAGAACAATGAACATTTTTTGTCCAGAGTTGAATAGACAATGCGTAATGCTCATGAACATGTAGATAAACAGGCAGAAAAAAAAAAAGAAAAAAAAAAATAAATAAAAAAATATTGCAAATATTTTCAGAAAACTTCATGAAAAAAATAAGAATACATGCCACTAACAGAAGCAAAACTGTCACTGGCAGGAGCGAAACTGTCACAAACAGAAGCATAACCGTCACTGACGGATTAAAAATGAACATTTTTTGTCAAGAGTTGAATAGACAATGCGTAATGCTCATGAAAATGAAGAAAAACAGGCAGAAAAAAAAAAAGAAAAAAAAAAATAAATAAAAAAATATTGCAAATATTTTCAGAAAACTTCATGAAAAAAATAAGTATACATGCCACTGACAGAAGCAAAACTGTCACTGGCAGGAGCGAAACTGTCACAAACAGAAGCATAACCGTCACTGACGGATGTATTCCTGATATAAATATAACTGTCACTGGCAGAAATATACCTCCCACGGACAGAAGTATACATGTCACTGACAAGGGTATACATGTCACGAACGTAAGTATAACTGTCTCTGACATCTGTACAACGTGTAACTTCTGTCGACATGCGAGATGAGTGCCCTGGGCACGTCCTTGGGGTGTGTAAACATGTCAGTGGACGTGATGACATCAGTGATGGAAGGGTACTAGCCGGTCCATTCGTTACTGGTGGCTCTGACGTATCGGTGTAGATAGATAGATGAACGTGCTCAGGTCGATATCTTTTGTACATGGGTGAATGAATGTTTTTAACTCAAGGGTGCTCAAAGTGTTAACTTTTAAAAAAAAAAAATTTTTTTTTCATTCCAGCGGTTCTTATGTTGTCTTAACTTTTCCAAGGAACAAATTATAATACTTAATTACATTTTTTAAATGAAATTTAATATATACGTCCATCCCAAGTGCCCCTGTGTAAAACCTCACCCTACCCCACCCATCCTTGATTCCGCCTCTGCCTAGTTGTTATAGATGTTGTCTCAGTTCTATTTTGATGCATAAGAGAGAGAGAGAGAGAGAGAGAGAGAGAGAGAGAGAGCACACACCGGGCCCTCCACTGTCCTATCTTACTCCCAATTCCCTATTGCTCCTAACAACCTCCTTCCAGGACCCTCCATTGTCGTCACTTGCTCCCAATACCCTCCTTCCATTCTCCTCCACCATCATCGCTTGCTCCTCCACCGTCCTAGCTTGCTCCTAATACCTTCCTTCCATGCTCCTTCACCATCATAGTTTGCTCCCAATACCCTCCTTACATGCTCCTCCACCATCACAGCTTGCTCCTCCACCGTCCTAGCGTGCTCCCAATACATTCCTTCCATGCTCCTCCACCATCATAGTTTGCTCCCAATACCCTCCTTCCATTCTCCTCCACCATCATCGCTTGCTCCTCCACCGTCCTGGCTTGCTCCCAACACCACCACCCCCACACTCTTTTTTTCCACACACACGCCCGCACACACACTCACGATAACTCACGACTGGTCACATGACTGTCACGTTGCCGCACCTGGTGCACCACCTTTCACCCATGACCACCACCTCTTGGCTCTCATCTGATGGAGTTGATCGCTCAGCTCCCCGCACTGGATTCACTAAACCAACCAAAACTCTAAATTAGGTCGTTCTGCTCAAGGTGTTGAAGCAGTGGACAAAAACTATACCACACTTAATCAATTTTCTGGAATAGCCTCAAATCTAGCGACAAAACCATGTCTGAATTTTGCAACCACAATCACAATTTTTATACTTAAACTCTTGTGTCCATAAATCCAAAATAAAGAAACTCTGGAGTGAATAAATACAAAACATTGCAACTCACTCTGGTATGCATAAATACAACGCATTGGAAATCTGGTGAGAAAAATTTCAAAACATAGCAACGCTGGTGTACACAAATAAACTTAACTGTAACTCAACTGTACTTAAGTACACAACATTGAAACTCTAGTGTACACAAATACACCACATTGCAACTCCAGTGTACATAAAAAACACATTTTAACGTCCTTGTACAAGCGACCACCCAAAGACACTTCAATGGATATTTTTTTTAAAAATTTTTTTAATTTTTTTTTTTTTTAATCTGTCAATTTAGTAATGCTTCCTGGGTATTAAAACGCTTGTGTTCCTTACTTTCAATGCAATTTGTACTCCCATCACCTCTCTGAGCAGTCACTCGCCATCACGTCTTACATCGAATCAATATGTGCTTGTTCAATAACGGAGCTGAGGTGGACCCTCTTCCTTGAACCCGTTCAACAGCTCTCCTTCACTGGACAAGCTTTCCTGGAGATCACTCACTGTAAGTGATCCGATTACAGCGGGGACAAATCTATCACCGATGCAGGGATGTTTAAGACCAGGGTTGTTGTTTTTATATTCTATTTTTGCTTCCTTTTATCCTGATGTCGGGCAATCTATTTCTATTTGGTTGGATGCGGTGCTCGGAAATTCCAACCAATTTTTATAATCACTTAACAAAAATTACCTCGTCCGAAAAAAATGACGTCATTTGATGAGGTAATTGATGTCCAAAATCGGTTTAATAAATGTTTAAACAACCCTGGCGTGTCTAAACAATCCTGCGTGTCTAAACAATCCTGCGTGTCTAAACAATCCTGCGTGTCTAAACAATCCTGCGTGTCTAAACAATCCTGCGTGTCTAAACAATCCTGCGTGTCTAAACAACCCTGCGTGGCTAAACAACCCTGCGTGTCTTGGCAACCCTGCGTGTCTAAACAACCCTGCGTGGCTAAACAACCCTGCGTGTCTTGGCAACTCTGCGTGTCTTGGCAACTCTGCGTGTCTTGGCAACTCTGCATGTCTTGGCAACCCTGAGTGTCTAGACAATGTGCGTGTCTAAAGAACTGTTCGTGTCTAAACAACACTGCGTGTCTAAAACAACCCTGCCAATGTAATTTCATCAAACATTTGATTATTATCCAGAGGAGCTTGAAACCCATAATCATGCTACAATGCAGGTGAAAGAGCGTCATCGACTTCACCGTTTGAGAGCCCTCGAATCGTCACTTGCACATTTCGTACATATGGCTTCTTTTTTTCTTTTTTTAATTCATGGGGTTTAAATTTCATGGGCAATTTTCTTTTTTTTTAAAATTGGAATTTTTAAAACTGATGTGTTCCTAGGTGCCAGATGTCAGGGTGTCGCATTGCGCGGTTGTTAAAGCAGGGCTGGTTGAATGCGATGTGTTAAATCAAGGCGCGAGGTGGGATCTAAACGGACAGCAGTGACTGAGCCAATGAAATATGACCTCAAGGGATGAAATGATGTCTACAAGAGAGAAAACAGTTGGCCGTGAGGGTGTGGGGGGAGGGGGGGCTTAATCGTAATTTTTGCTTTGCAGGTGATTTGGGATGTGTGTGGGTGTGGGGGGGGGGTTGTTGGACTTTGGTCAGGTGATGCAAAAAAAAAAAGGGTGAGGGTGGGTGGGGGGGGGGGGGGGGGGGGTGGTGGGACTTTGGTCAGGTGATGCAAAAAAAAAAAGTGTGAGGGGTGGGGTCCTAAATGTGAGGGAGGGATGCGGGCGTAATTTTGAAGAGATGAGGAAAATGAATGAAAAAGAGGGAACATTATAAATGAAATTTAGGTATGGAATCCATCCATCCATCCCTGTGGCGCTACAGCCCATGTAGGGCTTTGGCCTGCCTCATCACTTCCTTCCACTCAGACCTAACTAATGCCTTTCTTTTTCCATGCTTGGAGTTTCAGCTACTGTAGATCTTTTTCTACATCATCTATCCACCTAAGCCTAGGTCTGCCTTTGAGTCTTTTTTCCTCTGGGGTATTGGTGATGTACCCTCTTCGTCCCTCTGTCATTTTGACATTCTCTCTAGGTGTCCTGCCCAGCGTAGCCTGCCTCTTTTTATTTCTGCCCCTATCGTGGGATCGTGATATAGACTGTATAACTCCTGGTTTGTTCGTATTCTCCATCCATATTCATCCTGAGAACTTTCCTCTCCCATGTGTTTATAGGTTTTCTGCTGTTTTTGTTAGGGCCCAAGTTTCAACTGCATATGTTACAACTGGTCTGATCACAGTTTTATAAATATGTATGGAATAACTCAGTTAAGTATTGTTGTAGGTTTAAAAAAGAAATACCAACACTCAGTACATTAAGGTTCCCAAACTGCGTCACTGGATCACCGCAAAGGTCAACCAAATGTAATAAACAACATCGTTATGTCGCAGTACACTTATTAGAAATTTACATAAGGCGCCTGGTGAAAAATTGGAGGCGGTAAGGGCGCCGTGACTTTGAAACAAAGTGTGGGAACCTCTGTTTTAAGATGAAATTAATGAGATTTTTTTTTTTTAAATGTTATTGAAGATTGGTTTTCGATAATTTTCCTATGAATACATGTAAGAAGAGATAAATATCCATTATTAAGGTACACTAGAGCGCCCGCCTTTGGGGCAAGACTTCGCTGGTGGCGCAGCGCCGCCCCTGCCATTACGTCATAAGCTATTCCGATTTCCCGCAAGTTGAGCTTTTTGCCGTTGATAGAAATTATTATTAGCCTGTAGGTCTGCAAAGTCTGTTGTGTCTCAAATGCCTGCTGTGTCTCAAAGGCCTGTTGTGTGTCAAAGGCCTGCAGTGTCTCAAGGGCCTGTTGTGTCTGAAATGACAGATGTGTCTCAAACGCTTGTTGTGTCTCAATTGCATGCTCTGACTCAAACGCCTATTGTGTCTCAAATGACTGTTGTGTCTGAAATGACTGTTGTGTCTCAAATGACTGTTGTGTCTCAAATGCCTGTTGTGTCTCAAACGACTGTCGTGTCTAAAATGAATGTCGAGTCTTAATGACTGTTGTATCTTAACTTGCTGTTAGTCTCAAACGACTGTTGTGTCTTAAACGACTTCTGAGTCAACGACTCTACTTCGAATGTCGGACTTCACATTAAGCAGTCTTCGAATGCTGGAGAAATACCCGGACTCCCGGGTACCGATTTCCAAATAAATTATTTACAGCAGTCGACTACGAACAAAATCCTCTTTAACCACGGCTATACAAAAATCAGATTTCCATTAGGTTAGGGGAAAAAGAAAAGATCTGAAATATCAAGATCACTCTTGTGATACTAACATACGTCATAGAAAACATGCGTTTAAAGGCCTATCAACGCCGAGTTTGTGTCGGTGTTAATGTTCAACACAGCTTTCAGCGCACACACGATGTCACTTGCACTTAAAATTGGGCAGTAAGTAACATTTTTCAAGTTTCCATCTTTGCAGTCTCCGTTTCTAGGCAAGAAAATTTATTCGAGCAAATTCTAAAAATAAAAAAAATAAAAATACTGTGACAACTGTTGGCGATTTTAATAGCAGCGTTGAACACCTTTGTTTGTTTGTTTGTTTCGTAAACTGTTAGTGATCTACCCCCTGTCATTGTCCATTCCAAAAAAAAATAACAAAAAAAAAACAAAAAATACAAACAACATGCTATTTCCCCCAGTGCCTTTTTGGACAATCCAAAGTTCGATTTTTTAATATTGCCAGCAAATAAAAAAAAAAAAATGACGTGACAAATGTTGGCGATTTTAAATGCCGGTTTGAAACACTTTGTTTGTTTTGTTGTTTTCGAAAACGTTAATGAACTTCCCCCTGTCCTTTTCCATTCCAAAAAAAAATAACAAAAAAAAAACAAAAAATACAAACAACATGCTATTTCCCCCAGTGCCGTTTTGGACAATCCAAAGTTCGATTTTTTAATATTGCCAGCAAATAAAAAAAAAAGAACAACAACAAAAAAAAAACACACACACACACACATAAAAACACAACATGACCAATGACTTTATTAAAATTGTTGTTGTTATTTTCGTTTCTATTCGCATTTTAATTCTTTTAAAAAAAAAAAAAAAAAAAAAAAAAAAAAAAAATAAAATTCAAAAAAAAAAAAAGGGTTATAAAAAATTTTTTTTTTTTTTTTTTTTTTTTTTAAATCAAGAGTGTCGAGGGCAATGTTCCCTCTCAGGTTTGTTGGTTCGTGTGCAAAATCATAAGGTTGTGTGCACATTTTTACAGCATCAATTTTTTTGTGTGCGCAAAATTTTCAGCCTACAGACACTTAAGTGGAAATTAGCTGCGCGGTACTCAAAACTGCAGCGCGGCGTCTGTGAGATTGCTGCGCGGCCGCGCAGCTTAAAGGGATCATTGGTCGAGGGAGGGAAAGTGTGTTGGAAGGGTGGTGGAGCTCTTTTCTTTAAAAAATTAAAATTAATACGCCTGATTTCAACGGAAACAGCCCATAAAGATGACGTCACAAATATTAAAGGAGGAATTTTTTTCTTCCTTTCTCTGGTGTAAGTATTTGTAACAAAAGTACCGGTAAAACGGCGCCATTAAAAAAAAAAATTAAAAAATGAACGTTTCTCCTTTTATTTCAAACTTTTTGTTTTAGGATATGCATTGGATGGAGAGAAAGTAGAAGATACTTAACGATCATAATTTAGGGGGAAAAAAGATCTATTAAAAATCATAAAACTCCACAACTCCGATATTATAAGCCTTGATTTATTTTACTTAAGTCAGACGGTAAACTTACAGACGGCATGTCCTGGATCAGAACACGTCTATAGCCTCAAATCCACAATCCCAAGCTGCCATTAGAATCTGTTCATATACTAAAACCCACAGTCACAAGCTGCCATTAGAATCTGTTCATATACTAAAACCCACAGTCACAAGCTGCCATTAGAATCTGTCTATAGCCTCAAATCCACAGTCACAAGCTGCCATTAGAATCTGTCTATAGCCTCAAATCCACAGTCACAAGCTGCCATTAGAATCTGTTCATAGCCTCAAATCCACAGTCACAAGCTGCCATTAGAATCTGTTCATATACTAAAACCCACAGTCACAAGCTGCCATTAGAATCTGTTCATATACTAAAACCCACAGTCACAAGCTGCCATTAGAATCTGTCTATAGCCTCAAATCCACAGTCACAAGCTGCCATTAGAATCTGTTCATAGCCTCAAATCCACAGTCACAAGCTGCCATTAGAATCTGTCTATAGCCTCAAATCCACAGTCACAAGCTGCCATTAGAATCTGTCTATAGCCTCAAATCCACAGTCACAAGCTGCCATTAGAATCTGTCTATAGCCTCCAATCCACAGTCACAAGCTGCCATTAGAATCTGTTTATATCCTAAAACCCACAGTCACAAGCTGCCATTAGAATCTGTTCATAGCCTCCAATCCACAATCCCAAGCTGCCATTAGAATCTGTTTATATCCTAAAACCCACAGTCACAAGCTGCCATTAGAATCTGTTTATATACTAAAACCCACAGTCACAAGCTGCCATTAGAATCTGTTCATAGCCTCAAATCCACAGTCACAAGCTGCCATTAGAATCTGTCTATAGCCTCCAATCCACAGTCACAAGCTGCCATTAGAATCTGTCTATAGCCTCAAATCCACAGTCGCCAGCTGCCATTAGAATCTGTCTATAGCCTCCAACCCACGGTCACAAGCTGCCATTAGAATCTAATTACGGGAAATCATACTTAGGTCGTTCAAAGGCGCTAAATTCCTTTTGTTTTCTTGTTTAATCAGCCCACCTACAGATGGACGCGCTGGAGTGAATTCTTATCGATTTCAGGTTTTCTTCAACGTGAAACTGAATGGGGGTTGGGGGGGGGGGGTTGGGGGGGGTATGAAGTGATTAAATAAAAAAGAAAATTAGCGCTACAGGATGTCTGGGGGTAAAAGTGAAATAAATTTTCCTTTTGTTTTCTTGTTTAATCAGCCCCCCTACAGATGGACGCGCTGGAGTGAATTCTTGTCGATTTCAGGTTTTCTTCAACGTGAAACTGAATGGGGGTTGGGGGGGGGGTTGGTGGGGGTATGAAGTGATTAAATAAAAAAGAAAATTAGCGCTACAGGATGTCTGGAGGTAAAAGTGAAATAAATTAGTGCGTGTACCTCGCCAAGTTATGATTTAGCGTAATGATTTGTGGACAGCGGTGCGTGATTAGGCTCGCCCAGTGATATGATGTGATTTCAAACATGAACGAGTTCAGAGATATTAAAAGAGAAGAAGAAAAAAAAAATTAGTTGCGTCTATTGTTTCGGTTTTTTTATTATATGTCGATTGTGGAGGGTGGTAGCCTGGTAGGATACGGTGGAAGGGTGGAGTCTAGGGTGTCAGGTGGTAGTATAAGGTGAAGGTCAGCGTAGAGGCGAGGGTAGAGTCTAGAGTGCAGGGGGATAGAATAAGATGTGCAGCTCAGCGTAGAGACAAGGGTGGACCCTAGGGTGTAAGGTGGTAGGATAAGAGGGAAGCTGTTGAGGAGCGCAGACTCAGAAGAAACAGGCGTTCGAAAGAGATTGGACTTTGATACGGGGAGCCTTCAAAAGGATGGTGGCAACAGAAGGCCGCGTGCCTCGGTTGCTAGGAAACCATCGTTTTAGTTGGAGGTGGGAGGTGTTGTGGCTGAGGTGGCTGAGGACACAAGTCTCAAACTTTAACACGTCAAACAGCTGCAATATTCATGACTAGTCTGTTGAAGTTAATTATTGAATTTTTTGAAACGATATTTTGTTGCCGGGAATAGATAGTATCTAGCGCATTTGGAGCGAATAAACCAAAAAATCAAATAACTGTTAAGAAAAATCTCTGTCAGATTCTCCTATGTCCTCAAAATAAAAGAAAAATTTGATACCCTGTCACAAAATGATGTGAATCACGCGTTTATGATGTTTGATCCAACGTTTAACGAAGTTGACTGTGCTTAACATGTGGTGTTTAATGTGCGCAAGATCTTTGATACCCGGGTCTTTAGAGTTGTTGTATATTGTTCAACTGATGTTTTTTACCAGGTCCTTCGATGTGGTGTTTAATGTGCACAAAGGTCTTTGAAACCAGGTTCTCTGATGTAGTGTTTGATGTGAACAAAGATCTTTGATACCGGGTCTTCTGATGCAGTGTTTAACGTGCACAAAGATGTTTGATACCAGGTCTTCTGATGCAGTGTTTAACGTGCACAAAGATCTTTGATACCGGGTCTTCTCATGCAGTGTTTAACGTGCACAAAGATCTTTGATACCGGGTCTTCTGATGCAGTGTTTAACGTGCACAAAGATCTTTGATACCGGGTTTTCTCATGCAGTGTTTAACGTGCACAAAGATCTTTGAAACCGGGTCTTCTGATGCAGTGTTTAACGTGCACAAAGATCTTTGAAACCGGGTCTTCAAATGCAGTGTTTAACGTGCACAAAGATCTTTGATAACACGATCTAAACCTGTGGCGCTTATTGCTGAGCCGAACAAACAATTACCCTGGAGATTTGAAAAATAAAAGACAAATATTTTTTTTTTAAACGCAACGGTTGCCTTATGAGTGTGTGTATGTGTGTATGTGTGTATGTGTATGTTGGCAGAAATCACGCAACGCCTTGTGTGGTCAACGTGACATGATCATATGTTAAGAGATCCGGGTGACATCGTGTCTTTAATCTTTTAGATGTTGGTCTCCTGTTGGAGCGTTTCAAAAGCTGGTCTGGTATTCCGCGATGTGGTTACGGAAGGCTACCTTGCAAGTCCCCCCAGATCTGTGCAGACGCTGTCTGTCTTAAAGTCATCGGAGCTTGAAATAGGCTTGTCTTATGTAATCCCATCGCCACCCCCCCTCCCCCCCCCCCGGGTTCGATATCAAAGTGTGAATATCTTTTGTAATCATCTTGTCATCGAAAGCATACTATCAATTTTATTATGCTGTTTCTAACGACATAAATAAAAGAGGGACTGCGTTCAAGCCGTGTGAGGGAAATTGTGGAACAAGGTCACGTGGAAGCTGGGGAACAGAAAGACAGGACGGTAAGAAGAACTTCTCGGCTAAGAGCCTTCGTGAGCAGACGGGACAAATGAAGAAACAACAAGAGATAGACGTTTTTTTTTTTCAAAATCTTGAAAGTGTTCGCCATTTATTCTATTTCCCAGAAGTACGACAACAAGCATGGCGTGGCAACACCTGGCCGGCGGTCAACACGCCCCCACCCCCCTTTCCCACCCCCACCCCCGTTGTGGCGTTCAGTTTGGCCTACAGCGATGACGTACTAAATGATGCTTTTTCTCCCCCCAACCCCCCCCCCCCACCAATAGCTTGTGCTTCAAAACATTGGTATCAACGTCTCGACATACTACGTCTGACCAAAACCATGTCGATTGGCAATATAAAAAGTTTACAGACAATCATAAGTTCGTACACCCCAAAATAGTATTTGATTTAATCCCCAAACGTTCCGTTACTGTCGAGTGATTTTATTTTGTAAAAAAAAAAAACAGCCAAATAAACCACACACAAAATAAAGACTGCATGACGTCATCAGTTGGTGCTTTTTTGTTCCAGCTTGCGGGTGGCGTCTGATGTCCGATAAAATCNATTTGTAATTGGGACATCAACAGTGGCGTAGGATTTGGGGGGGGGGGGGCAATGGAACGGGCCGTATTTTTTTTCCGCATATTAAGGGGTGTCATTTCCCGCCAATTTCAGAGTTTTTGTGTGTTTTTTTTCGTGAAAGTGGGCAGAAAAAAGCTTCGGCCCCCACTCCTGAATGGCACTAACCCTAGCAACGCCACTGGATATACACAATTCGATCGTTTTTGAAACCAAACATAATATGTAAATTATCCAGCAGTAATTTATATAACATCCGGTATAACTAATATATGAATTATCCAATACACATATTATATAAATTAGCCAGTACCAATATATACATTATCCAGCATTAATCTATTAATTGTGCAGTATAATTTATGAATTATCCAGTACTAGTATACATTATCCAGTTCTAATATTTTTTTTACTCGTTGTATTTCCAACTTGGTTTGGAATGTTGGACGCTTGGATATCTTTCTTTTCAGTTCTGTGTTAAAGTTAAATATCTCACCATTGTCTCGTCACAGAGTTATTATTTAAAAAAAAACAAAAAACAAGGACCCTGCAGAAGCAGGTCTGCAGGGACAATCACAGGCTGTCAGTGCAAGGATATCAATCCGTAAACAAACCGCTTGACAGCCGGACGGGATGAGAGACACAACCACACACACACACACACACAAATTGGCATTGGGAAATTAACCGGGCAGAAGGGTTTGTGGACAGAAGCAAAGATGGACAGATGGCTGAAACAGTTGCACAGACGGTGTCATGATAGAGAGATGACGGCAGAGCAGTTGATCGAGTCAACCGGGTGGGGCAGATGCTGGGAAGAGAGGTGTTGGGGGTGGCTGATGGGTAAAGAATGGATGGGTTGGTGTTCAAATTGGTGTGTGCAAAGCAGGGATGTTGGATGGAACAGGCAGAAGCGGATGGAAAGATGTTTAAGACATTGCAGGGGTGGGGGAGGGGAGTATGGTTTTAAATAAGTAAGAACAGACTTATGTGATATATGTCGCGGAGAAGATAGATGAATGTAAATGTGGTAGTGTGTGTAGAGTGATGGTTGAATGTAAATGTGGTAGTGTGTGTAGAGTGATGGTTGAATGTAAATGTGGTAGTGTGTGTAGAGTGATGGTTGAATGTAAATGTGGTAGTGTGTGTAGAGTGATGGTTGAATGTAAATGTGGTAGTGTGTGTAGAGTGATGGTTGAATGTAAATGTGGTAGTGTGTGTAGAGTGATGGTTGAATGTAAATGTGGTAGTGTGTGTAGAGTGATGGATGAATGTAAATGTGGTAGTGTGTGTAGAGTGATGGTTGAATGTAAATGTGGTAGTGTGTGTAGAGTGATGGTTGAATGTAAATGTGGTAGTGTGTGTAGAGTGATGGTTGAATGTAAATGTGGTACGGTGTGTAGAGTGATGGTTGAATGTAAATGTGGTAGTGTGTGTAGAGTGATGGTTGAAAAATGTGGATACACATCTTTTTTTAGAAATGTGGATAAACTTATTATTTTTGGGGAAGTGTTGATCAACAAATTTTTGGGAAATGTGGATAAAGTGATATTTAGGGACGGGGATCAAGTAATATTCGTTTACATGTAACGTGTGGTCGTTATAAATGTGGATAAAGTGATCGTTATAAATGTGGATAAAGTGGTCGTTATAAATGTGGATAAAGTGGTCGTTATAAATGTGGATAAAGTGATCGGTATAAATGTGGATAAAGTGATCGTTATAAATGTGGATAAAGTGATCGTTATAAATGTGGATAAAGTGATCGTTATAAATGTGGATAAAGTGATCGTTATAAATGTGGATAAAGTGATCGTTATAAATGTGGATAAAGTGATCGTTATAAATGTGGATAAAGTGATCGTTATAAATGTGGATAAAGTGATCGTTATAAATGTGGATAAAGTGATCGTTATAAATGTGGATAAAGTGATCGTTATAAATGTGGATAAAGTGATCGTTATAAATGTGGATAAAGTGATCGTTATAAATGTGGATAAAGTGATCGTTATAA
>CAXITT010000195.1:663136-681368 GCA_964033795.1 Lymnaea stagnalis | reverse complement strand
TGTGGGGGGGGGGGGGGGGAGAGTGACTTAAATATTATTTTTTTGTATTTTGTTATTTAAAAAAAAAAATTCTGTTTGTATAAGCGAATTTTGAGGAGATTTCCAAATCAGTTAGCCATAGAAATATTATTTCTGTACATTGCGTGAGAGTTTGAAAAAGGCATTGAAGCTAGTCCGTGGCTAGAGTCAGTTTGTCTTAAAAAGAGTGATTCATCTTAGAGGGAGAGAATGAAATCACAAGCATTCCACTGTTGTTGGTGGTGTTTTTTTCAAATTATTTTTTTTTAAAGGATTTTTCTATTCCAATAGGTTTGGTCTAGTACTCTAGTCCTTCGGAGATTGAATGAATTCTCTGGACCGATGTATGATCACGGGTCATGCAATGGTGAAACCTTCTAGATAAATGCATGTTCACGGGCGCTGAAATGTGGAACCCTTAACATCAATGCATGTTTATGGGCGTGACAAAGGTGGGCATCTCTTTACGATCCATATTCTGGGGGGTAGGAAGGAGGCGGGGGGGGGGGGTCAGAAATTTTTTAAAAATTGGGGAAAAAAAGTATTTCTCTATGTTTTAATACTCTAATAGATGTACACAGTGTACTAAGTAAGAGATTAAAGATACGAAATATATAAATGTAAAGTACGCTACGTGAGTGAAGAAAGAAGACAGTATTCCGTGACATAAGAGCAAAACACGATTTTAAGCTGAGCATATTGAAAATTGAGTTGATTTTTTTAGTAATAAAAAAGTATCAGCATTTCGATCTTAAATCAAAGATAACAAGAGAGCGCCAATATGTTGGTACTTATGGTCCAGTGCGGTCACCTCACTGCAACCCCTGCGGCTGAAAGGAGGGCTGGGAAGTATAAGGGCCCTAAATTAAAGGAGGGCTGGGATGTTTAAAGGCCCCTTATTAAAGGAGGGCTGGGATGTTTAAGGGACCACAAATTAAAGGAGGGCTGGGATGTATAAGGGGCCCTAAATGAAAGGAGGGCTGGGATGTTTAAAGGTCCCACATTAAAGGAGGGCTGGGATGTATAAGGGTCCCCAAATGAAAGGAGGGCTTGGATGTATAAGGGGCCCCAAATTAAAGGAGGGCTGGGATGTATAAGAGGCCCCAAATGAAAGGAGGGCTGGGATGTATAAGGGGCCCCAAATTAAACTAGGCCTGGGATGTATAAGGGGCCCCAAATTAAAGGAGGCCTGGGATGTATAAGGGGCCCCAAATTAAAGATCCTTATTTATATTCATGTGCAACACTTCTTTTGAAAAGAAAACAAAAAAAAAAGAACAACAAACATTCCTGTCTTTAAAATGAAAGCACAAATTCGTAATATTTTTTTTTTATCTGGGTTCATGGTCACGTTTTACAATACGCAAGAGCAACGGTTCTCCCACTGTGGGTTACGACACCCTTTGGGGGGGGAAGAGGGGGTCGAACGACGCTTACACAGGGCTCGCCTAAGACCGCCAGAGAACACATATGCATGAAGTAGCAACGAAAATAATTTTAATGGTTGGGGGGCGTCACCACAACACAAGGAACTGTATTAAAAACGGTCGCGGCATGAGCACGGTTGAGAACCACTGCGATAGAGGAAACCATTCTCTCAAACTCAAACAAAAAAAAAAAATAAAAAAATAACATTACCCCAGTTATATTCAGAAAGTTTAAACAAAAAAAAATAAAATTTGGAATTTTGTTAAGCGTATTTTCTTTATACATTTTGTGCTGACAGACTTAGATGAAGCTGATTAAATAGAGAAATGATTATTATTATTATTATTATTATTATTATTATTTGGAGCAGATATTGAATTGAAATCATTAGAAACAGATATTTAGGATTAAAGGGATTTAGCATTTTTTCTTTTTAATCTTGGAGTCATTCAACAGCAGTAAGAATCAATGACGTCATACAAAAAATATCAAATAATTCTTCGTAGTTTTATTATTATTAATTTTTTTTTTTCAATTTTTACTCTCTATTCCAAAGGAAAAATTGTTGAAGGGTCATTTAGGGATTTATTATTTTTTTTTTAGGGAATCACTTTGACTAATTAGGCGCCTGGGGGAAAAAAATGTTTTAAAAATGGGTGTCCCTCCCTCACCCCCAACCTCTCCGCACATAGACACCCCCTCCAAATTTTCGCCCCCCCCCCACCTTTTTCCCCTTATAGTGTGTGTACATAATATCTAATTGACACCATTATAAACGTCTGGGTCACACAAAAATCTTTTTGAATATGGTGGCGATAAAGAATATCTGGAAAATAACTATGAAATAGAATACTCCCGTGCAGTATCTTGGAAAGTAACACGAATAAACTCAGCACAATAAGTAGATCACCAACATACCTCTTATAACGTGTAAATAATAAATATATATGTATATATATATATATGTGTGTGTCTGTGTGTCTGTGTGTGCCTTTGCCGTAGGAAAAAAAGGGAGTAGAGAAATTATTACAACTATGGCGCCCTCTGTATATATATATATATGTGTGTGTGTCTGTGTGTGCCTTTGCCGTAGGAAAAAAAGGGAGTAGAGAAATTATTACAACTATGGCGCCCCCTGCTGCATCATTGCATGTGTCGCAGAACTTCTATTAGATCCTCGATAAAATACAAATGGACTAGAAGCAATTGTGTGTGTTCCTGTTCCTCTCGAGAATGAGATTGGGCACATAACAAATACATTATATGTACCTGTTTCCTTTTCCCATAGTTAATTATACTGTATACATTATATATAAATAAAATAAATAATTTTTATACAACATATTCAGCTTACCTTTTTAAAGGAAATTGTTGGGGTTTTTTTTCTTGTTTAATTTGTTGTTTTTTTTAACATAACTTTTAGTTCAGTACTCTTAGATCTCGGGCCTTATATTATTATATACTCTTAGATCTCGGGCCTTATAATAAGTACTCTTTGATCTCGGGCCTTATATTATTTAAGTACTCTTAGAGCTCGGACCTTAGATTATTTAAGTACTCTTAGATCTCAGGCCTTATATTATTTAAGTATTTTTATATCTCGGGCCTTATATTATTTAAGTACTCTTAGATCTTGGGCCTTATAATATTTAAGTACTCTTAGAGCTCGGACCTTTTATTATTTAAGTACTCTTAGATCTCAGGCCTTATATTATTTAAGTATTTTTTATATCTCGGGCCTTATATTATTTAAGTACTCTTAGATCTTGGGCCTTATAATATTTAAGTACTCTTAGATCTCAGGCCTTATATTATTTAAGTATTTTTAGATCTCGGGCCTTATATTATTTAAGTACACTTAGATCTCGGGCCTTATATTATTTAAGTACTCTTAGATCTCGGGCCTTATAATAAGTACTCTTAGATCTCGGGCCTAATTTTATTTAAGAACTCTTAGATCTCGGGCCTTATAATAAGTACTCTTAGAACTCGGGGGGGCTTATGTTTAAGAAAAGACCTGAAGCAAAGAGGCATTTGTTATCACTTGATAAGACTTACCTCCAGTCTCAAGAAAACACCTCACCGATCGTTAACACTAAACACTAAACACAAACACACACGCGTCCCCCTAAATTCATTTCAGCTCCTTCACAGCTAGCACGTGACGACCTGACCTACTCGGGACATCTATGATAAAGTCCCTAATTTATATTTAAAAAAAATTATAAAAAAAAGAAACGGTCTTGCAGTAGTAAAACTAAATGTCTGCTGCATACTTCTCCCCGGCAAGTCAACGAAAAGTCTGGTCCAAGAATCCATCAATTGCACTACTTTTGTGTGTGTGTGTTTCCATTGACTGTTTCACATGAAAATTTCCGACATTTTCTTTAAAATAGAATAGGTAATCATTCAAATCCAAAGGTTTGTCCCGTGCTGTGCTTTAAAGGTTATGTATTAATGACATCCACGTTCATTTCTGACCGGGTCCGTCCCAGGTAAATTAAAAAATTGGGCCGCGCATTCCTGCACAGGTGAGTGAGAATTTTTCAGGGCTTTGATTAGCGTCCCGACAGTTATCCCCGGGCACACAACCAGTCAGCAGAAGCCACCGCACGGCTTCACTGCTGTATCCTTTGCAACAGTACAGCTGTCATGGATTTTTCTACTCTACAAGAACAATTTAAATACAATTCAATGAATTTTCCTTTTTTTTTAAAAAAAAATGAACAAAAACTTTCAAATGCGGTCAACTCTTGGTCTAAGACGTGGTCTTCTACACTTTTTTTAAAAATTAAATTTAACGCTTAAAATTTGTTAACAAATTATCCACAATTATCCACAACCGATTTTTTTTTCTTTTTAAAAATCGCTTACTTGACACAAAATAAAACGTTGGATGGAGAGCAAGAAACTCTCCAAAACAATATAAAAGTATTGTCAATGTGACCACATCCAACGGTTAGCCCTGCGCCGCGATGACGTCATTAGATCGGCTTCATTTTCCTTCGCTCCCCCCCTCCTTTTCGGCGGCGCGTCCCGTCGTTTGACGAACTCACGAACTCTCGAAAACCCAGCCCAGAACCGACACCGGATGTCGGATGCCGCAAAGCATGTCGGGGATGGGAAGCGCGCAGTGGACAGCCGAGAGTACGGCTGCTGTGGTGGGCAATGACGTTATGAAATGAAGAGGTCGGCGTTACATGAAGCAGGAAAAAATGATTAGTGGGGGAGGGGAGAGGGGGGGGGCGAAATAAGAAGATGGGTGCTGAAAAATAGGAATGTTGATTATTGACGTGAAAGGGGATATTTTGGGCATTGTCATAATTGTGGAACACTTTTTTTACGGGCTCACTGGGGTAAATGGTGTTCATTACATTTAAGAAATTATTAATTTTTAAAATGATTTGTCAAAACTTCCTTTATGCATATATGTAGTTGTTTGTTTTTCTTTCCTTTCAAACTAGTAGCTAATAAACTGTTTATTATATACAACAGCCTCCTCCATGTATTAAATCAACTCATAATCATATTACTGTATGATTACAGTGTATATTATTTAATGTTACCCGGGGCGTCTCAAGTTTGGTCAGCGCCCCTGACAAGCCTCTCACAAGTCACTTTGGTCAAGCTGTACACATTATGGCACCCCCCGGGCAAGCTTTAACATTGGCACCCCGAGTAAGCCTTACACATTGAACCCAGGGGCAATGTTTCAACGTGACACGCGAGGCAAGGCGTCACACATGGCACCCCGGGGAAAGCTTCACACATGGCACCCCCGTACGAGCCTCACATGTAGATAAGGGGTTGGGGTGAAGTACCCTGTGAAGCCCGCCCCCCTCCACACCGTGGGGGAGGAGGGGCTTTCCACGTTTACTATAAAATGTTTATTATCATTTCATTTATTCTTCCTTTCTATGCTTCCTTATCTCTTTCTCTGATGATTTTTTTCTTCAATTTGGTCTTTCCTTACTTCCATGTTTTATCTTTTGAATTTGACTTTTTTTTAAACTCAGTTTTATTTTATGTCCTCTTTGATCTACTGCCCCTATTAATAAACAGAAGGACTATTATATACATATTATGGCATCCTTCCGTCTACGTGAGACGATGGAGTAGCTATATAGTTCTACACTTTGACGAGTGGCTCACTAGGCCAATCCTTGAATGGGGGGGTTGTTCACTAAATGGGATTCTTATCAAGTGTGTTGCTTGAATGCATGTTTTGTCAAATTTTCAGCCTGACTCCCTTTACGCGATATCTCATTTGATAAAGGAATTATATGGAAAAGCTATGCTTTTGAATAGGTTGTTTAATTATTTTATTTTTTGGGGGGTTCGCGAGTCCCCTTTCTTCCATAAAATGGGGGTCGTGGGTCACTTTGCTTCCATACAATCGTCCAATGGCTCATACACATATGGGAGCCTTCGATCTACAGAATACTTTACGTCTCAAATCGATTCATATATAAATTAACATTTTTTTTTTTTAAATCAGTCTCCTAAAAGCCCTACGCAGAAAGAGACAAAGAATAACATCAAAGCTAGCAGATATGAAACAGCTGACTGGTCTGTCCAAGAACATGACCTACCGTGTTGTAACTACCAGCAGCTGTTCAGCGTCATACACCTACGGTGCCCCCCCCCCCCCCCCCTGCCGCCGGCGGATTAAAAAAAAAAAAAAAAAAAAAAACCAAAAAAAAAAAAAAAAAAAAAAAAAAAAAAAAAAAAAACAAAAAAAAAAAAAATCCCCCCTTGTGTCTGGCGTTTTCAGGTAAAACATGCAGCTTAGCCGTACAAAAAAAACAAAAAAATCTACAAAAAAAACAAAAATACAATAAACAAAGAAACCAACAAAACCGGCTGAAGCTATAGTGGAATACTCAAGAATATCCTGGCTTAATTGAAAAGGATGACATGCTAAAAGGTATGGTCAATAGGTCATTAGGAAAACAAAGTAAGGTTAAGCCTGAAAAAAAAAAGGAACGCAACAAAACAATGAACGTGTCGGCTCGGCAGGAAGCCTTCGTCAGCGAACAAACAGAAAAAAAAAAAAAAACACAATAAAATTTTTAAAATAGCACTTAGCCGAGAAGTATTATCCAAGAGGGCAGCAGATGAAAAAAAAATTATTGTTATTAATTTGAGGCGCCTATTATCACATCATTGTACCATCCCGTTCATTGGTGAGACCGGCTCAAAAGAAGAGTTAAAGCTCCAGATGCCTTGACACTTTTATACCCTCTTACACATGTCCATGACCAGTGAGCGTAGCTAGGGGGTTGCGTGGGCGTGGAGGGGGTACGGACCGCACCGGGGTCACACCGACCCTAACCACGCCACTGGCAACGGACATGGCTTAGTCCAGCGGTTCTCAACCTGTGGGTCGCGACCCCTTTGGGGGGTCGCGGGACCCTTTTCCAGGGGTCGCCTAAGACCATCTGAAAACACACATCCTTACACCTATGACGTAGCAACGAAAATAATTGTGTGGCTGGGGGTCGCCACGACACGAGGAACTGTGTTAAAGGGTCGTGGCACTAAAAAGGTTGAGAACCAAAGGCTTAGTCTAAGTCAAAAAACGCAATAAATAAATTATATTTAGTAATATGTCTTTCATTAAAGGTTTGCTCCAATGTTCACTCTCGCTGGATTCAATAAAGAATCTTATTTTATCTGATTATAATAGACGGGTGCAATGACTTTATTGTATTGCTTGTTAAAGTGTTAGAGCAACCCAAGCAGGCGAGTGTCACCATGATGTGGTTATTGTTTCAAAACAGCAAGAGACCAGCAACCTGTATGTTACATTGTTGGTCACAACCACTAGACCAGTGCCACTACCAACCCCGGGCCCCTGTCACTACAAATTACATTGTTATTTACAACAACTAAACCACTACTATGCTTAGTACAGTGTTCGTAACAACCACTAGGCCAGTGCCACTACTTACATTTTTTTTATTACAGCCACTAGACCAGTGCCACTATACCTATGTTTTTGGTTACAACCAATATTTTTCGTAACAACCACTAGGCCAGTGGCACTACCTACATTTTTATTACAGCCACTAGACCAGTGCCACTACCTATATTTTTGGTTACAACCACTAGATCAGTGCCACTACTTAAATTTTTGGTTACAACCATTAGATCAGTGCCACTACTTAAATTTTTGGTTACAACCATTAGATCAGTGCCACTACTTATATTTTTTGTTACAACCATTAGATCAGTGCCACTACTTAAATTTTTGGTTACAACCATTAGATCAGTGCCACTACTTAAATTTTGGTTACAACCATTAGATCAGTGCCACTACTTACATTTTTGGTTACAACCATTAGATCAGTGCCACTACTTAAATTTTTGGTTACAACCATTAGATCAGTGCCACTACTTAAATTTTTGGTTACAACCATTAGATCAGTGCCACTACTTAAATTTTTGGTTACAACCATTAGATCAGTGCCACTACTTAAATTTTTGGTTACAACCATTAGATCAGTGCCACTACTTAAATTTTTGGTTACAACCATTAGATCAGTGCCACTACTTAAATTTTTGGTTACAACCATTAGATCAGTGCCACTACTTAAATTTTTGGTTACAACCATTAGATCAGTGCCACTACTTAAATTTTTGGTTACAACCATTAGATCAGTGCCACTACTTAAATTTTTGGTTACAACCATTAGATCAGTGCCACTACTTAAATTTTTGGTTACAACCATTAGATCAGTGCCACTACTTAAATTTTTGGTTACAACCATTAGATCAGTGCCACTACTTAAATTTTTGGTTACAACCATTAGATCAGTGCCACTACTTAAATTTTTGGTTACAACCATTAGATCAGTGCCACTACTTAAATTTTTGGTTACAACCATTAGATCAGTGCCACTACTTAAATTTTTGGTTACAACCATTAGATCAGTGCCACTACTTAAATTTTTGGTTACAACCATTAGATCAGTGCCACTACTTAAATTTTTGGTTACAACCATTAGATCAGTGCCACTACTTAAATTTTTGGTTACAACCATTAGATCAGTGCCACTACTTAAATTTTCGGTTACAACCATTAGATCAGTACCCTCACATATCATATTGTTTGATACATGATCTGAACGCACACACCCCCACCCCCCCCCCCCACCCCCCCGCTTTTTCCCATTCCAGTCCATAACCCAAGGATCAAAGGGCAGTGAACTAGATGCGAAACAAATCGTCTTGCGGTGATCAATTTCGAGTTAAGTCCCCCTATCTTCCGCAAACCCTGTCGCACCCCCTGTCGCACCCCCTCCCGCCCTCCCGCCCTCCCGCTTCGGCTTCTTGCGCACCCGACTCGGGCGACGTGAAAAGACGAAAAGACTAATGCGCGGAGAGTGACCAATTAGCTAAAGACCAGTGACCTCCCATTGATTCGAGGCCGGCCCCGCTGTTGACTTGTCCTAGATTCTTGGAGCTTTTTGCTCAAGTCTGTGGCATGAACCCCCAAAATTGTGGGCCTTTCAGTAGGTTATTTTTTTCTCTTCCTTTTTCATGAAGATTGGATCATTCGTAATCTAAGTATTACTGACTAACTGTGGCCATTACGTCATCTCCCCAGTGGCGTAACTAAGGGTCGGGGTGGGGGGCCTCATGAAATCGATTCTGTTCGTGCAGTTTGTCGTTTATCATAGATCTTGTAAGATTTTCAGGATATGATGCAGATTTACGAGACGTACATCCGGTTGTGAACCTATGGCAATGCGAAGGGGGTGACTGCCCCAGATGGCACTTTTATATATATATATATATAAAAATTAATTCAATGGTGCGTGTGTATGTGTTTTTTCGGGGTCGTCGCACTTTTGCGAGTTCACCCTGGGTGGTGTTTATTCAAATGTACACCACTGTATTTAACAGTCTACTATCGCTATCATAATATCATCGGCGTCGGAATCAAAGTAGGGTTGCTCCGCTAAGACTTAGCGCCCTTATAAAGAAAATGTGTATTTATTTTTTTATTTTTTTTTTTTTAAATGTCTTCGATACCCACAACTATTCCCAAGTAATATATATTTTCTGTCGCTTTATGTCGCAGGAGATATTTTCTTATCGGAAGCTGATATTTTCTTTAAAACAAGATTCTTTGAAAATTTTCCCCTGAAACAGGACGATGCACCAACCTTGATGGTTTGAATTTTCGACATTATCTGCCAAGCAATCCAATAAACTACAAGTCGTTTTCAATCAGGAGAAATTTTGAATGAATTTTTATTTTTTAATTCGATGCGATGGCTACCTTGAATTTTATTTACTAGATTTCCCTAAAGTAGAAAAACTCTTCACACCGTCACAAATGAACCTTGAAATGGTACGGGTATCAAGCAGCGTTGGTCACTACAAATCAATCATCATGGCAGTGTATTGATATCGGAGATCAGTGTGATATTTTACTCCAAGGCGTCGTTTACACAACATCCGGTTTGACCTTCCTTCCGTGCGCGCGCGCACTGCCCGGGGCGTCATCTGAAGGAGATTTATCTGCTTGGGGCGTCGGGTGGACGCCACTCGCAAACAATACAGTGAGAGAGTAAATAGCGTTACCGTAGAGGGGGTGTCTTTGCGGATGATTGATGTTGGGGGGAGTTCTGACCTCATGAGATCAAGTCTACTCCACGGTATCAGCGAGTGTAGAAGTCATGCCGTGGTGTGGGTTAGTTCTTCTTAACACCCCCCCCCCCCCGGGGGTTAGGGATCGCCCCCGGGTTCAATGTTGGGATTCAGGGAAACCTGGGGGGGAGACGGAGGGGAGGGAAAGTTAACTCCATGAATCTAGAGCTTAAGCTTCCAGAGCTTACCTCATGAGATCAAGTCTACTCCACGGTATCAGCGAGTGTAGAAGTCATGCCGTGGTGTGGGTTAGTTCTTCTTAACACCCCCCCCCCCCGGAGGTTAGGGATCGCTCTCGGGTTCAATGTTAGGATTCAGGGAAATCTGTGAGTGAGACGGAGATGAGGATAAGTTAACTACATGAATCTAGAGCTTAAGCTTCCAGAGCTTATAGCGCTCCACGGCTCTGCCAAAATCTATACTTAGCGGTATAGCATCATCATCATGGGGTGATAATGAGACCACATGGCTTTTAAAGAAGAACTACTTGAGAATCCTTGCTTAAAACATCTTGTTGAGCTGGGTGCTCCCAGCTGGGCGGTTCTAGTCAACGCAGCCCAGGGATTCCCGAGCTATTTCATAGTATGCACTCCCATGGGCATTCTTTTAGATAGAGCCCCTTTTTTGTTTGTTCTGAAATTTGAGATACATCAACTTTTTATTTATATTTTATCAGATTTTTTTCTCCTTTATTGTATTATCTCATTAAGAAGGCATCCTGCCAAAACGTTCGCTTAAGTGTCTTGCGTTTTTATTTTCAAGGAGAAAAAAAACATATACTATTCTATATGTTACTTTACTTGACATGGCCGCCCCTCACATATTCTCTTTTACTAAACCCCATATACCCCCCCCCGCCCTTTTTTTCCTCCCGCCTCATAACAGTGCGTTTTAAATTGGGTACAAATCTATGTATACCTTTTAATAGAAGAAGATGTTGAATTACAAAAAAAGAAGAACTATTAAACGTACAAAAGAAACGCGTGACTTTTGACTTAAGGTCAAATAAAAAAAAATGTAAGTCATATATTATTATATCCATCATGACCTCAATGACAATGTATCACGTCTTCTAAGAATCATTTTCCTTCCTGGCATCACACTTTGGGGCAAAAACCTGGCTGTAACACATCTGTCCCCCAAATGGAATCAAAATTGGGAATGTGTAATAATGGCATGGCATACGTTTTGTGGCGCCCCGAACTTGCGCCTGTGCCAGAGAGCCAAGTTTCTGGGAGTTCGGGGGGAGGGAATGTTTACGTTGGAAATCGTGGCAAGCATTAGGTTAAGCTGCGTCAGTGTTCAATGACAGGAGTACGCCGAATGGGGAGTGTGTGATCTATGACAGGAGTCAGCCAAGTGTGACATAGGTGTTCTATGACAGGAGTCAGCCAAGTGTGACATAGGTGTTCTATGACAGGAGTCAGCCAAGTGTGACATAGGTGTTCTATGACAGGAGTCAGCCAAGTGTGACATAGGTGTTCTATGACAGGAGTCAGCCAAGTGTGACATAGGTGTTCTATGACAGGAGTCAGCCAAGTGTGACATAGGTGTTCTATGACAGGAGTCAGCCAAGTGTGACATAGGTGTTCTATGACAGGAGTCAGCCAAGTGTGACATAGGTGTTCTATGACAGGAGTCAGCCAAGTGTGACATAGGTGTTCTATGACAGGAGTCAGCCAAGTGTGACATAGGTGTTCTATGACAGGAGTCAGCCAAGTGTGACATAGGTGTTCTATGACAGGAGTCGGCCAAGTGTGACATAGGTGTTCTATGACAGGAGTCGGCCAAATGGGAAGTGTGTCTTCTATGACACGAGTCAGCCAAATGTGAAATTTTGTGTACTTTGACAGGATACACCCGTCATGGAAGGTTTTGCGCTAGGGCAGGGTTAAGCCAAATGTGAAGCGTGTGTTCCATGGCAGGATTCGGCCAAGTGTAAAGTTTGTGCTCACTGACAGGGTTAAGGCAGCGATAAAGTTTCTGCCCCTATAGATGTGATTCATCCAAGCATGACATTATTGTTCTACTACAGTGTTCAGCCAGCGATGACTTTTGCAAGTCATGTTTTATGTCGTTTTTTATGACTGCGGCTAAATATCTGACTCAACCACTCGCCTCTTCTCACGCCACCCCATCCTCCCCCCCACTTTCCCCGGTCACACCACAAGCACGAACTCCATCTGGCATCTAAACCCCCCCCCCCCAAACACCCCAAAAAAAATAAAAAAGTCCACCAACTTACAAACCCATTCTGCCGTAAATCTCAACAACCGTAATGACCTTGACATTGGTGCAGCTCTCACTGCCCTTCAGGCTGCCATTATCCTCTGTCAAAGTAGTTCTTCATTATTCATCCCACAATCATTTCTGTTTCGGGTCGTCCTTCGTACCATCCTACCCTTCCGCGTTCACCCTGACATTTGACGAGAGCAGTGGCTCCGAACCGCTCCGACGGCTCCCGGCGGGACCCTGTAACGAAAGCGCATTAATATTTCATTAAACCAATCGCTATTGTTTTCCCCGCCTGCTGCATTGTGTGGGGAGAGTTAACGCCCCTCCTGAGCTAACAGATTTGCCGAAATCATGGGCTGTTAATTGCAAAGGGGGGCGGGGAGGGGGGGGGAAGAAAATAAGACAAAGGAAATATCTCGGACAGATGAGAATGGAGTGTAGTTGGTTTGTTGGTTGGTTTTTGTCATGGGTGTGGAGCTGGAGTCAAAACTTTAGTATGGTGTCCGACATCAAAACGTGTGCATGGTGTCCGACGTCAAAATGTGTATTTGGTGTCCGACGTCAAAACTTGTGCATGGTGTCCGACGTCAAAATGTGTGCATGGCGTCCGACGTCAAAATGTGTGCATGGCGTCCAACGTCAAAATGTGAGTATGGTGTCCGACATCAAAATTTTTGTATGGTGTCCGACGTCAAAACTTTAGAATGGATGTCCGCTGTCAAAACTTTAGTATTGTGTCCGACGTTAAAACTTTAGTATGGATGTCCGACGTCAAAACTTTAGTATGGATGTCCGACGTCAAAACTTTTGTATGGTGTCCGACGTTAAAATTGTTGCCGTTGTTACTAAGTTAAATTAAAGCATCTTTTTTTTTGTTCAATATCTGTGTGAAAATATGGTGTTGTCCATCCCGAAGAACCGAGAAAATTTAATTTCTTGTTTGAATTGTAATATTTCGCCAATGAATAATTTTTTTTTTTTTTAAAGTTTTCTATGGATTCAAGCCGTGTTGAATGTATTAAATCTGATTAGACTAATAATCGTGGAGGTTGTTGTTTTTTTTTTGTTTTTTTTTTTTTTTTGTTTTTTTTTTATCGCCAGGAACAACGGTTTCATGTATTTTTTGGACATCTTTGGAATAAATAAACTAAGGCATGTTCATATCCGCCATATTGGAGGAAAAAAAAATGATACGCCATCTTGTAAACAAATGGCAAGTTCAAAACAACCACCACCAAGCGACAACAATGAGAAAAAAAAAAGAAACAAGACCTCTGTTCACATTTACAACTCACACTCATACCGCGCAATTATTCGACGAAAGTCTTGCTAACGGACTAATTTTAAGGGAACAACTTCAATTTAAGAATTTTCAAGATTGAAAAAAAAAAATAAAAATGAATGAGACAAAAACCCATTGATTTGTATCAATAAAAAGAACGTATCTTATATTTTATCTTATAAGTTTGTATAAATCATATGAAATTTTCATCCTGGCCAACTCGAAGACAATGTAAAATTTGAAGTGTAAGCCACGCTGTTGAAACGTAGTTCTACAGGTGTTGGTGTAGCGACGTAAAATTTAAAAAAAAAAAAAACAACAAAAACACACACACACACACAAAAGGATAGATTTAAAGGAAGAAAATGTCGTTTCATTGAAATAACAAAAAGATGTCACGTTAGTACAACAAGTTCTGCTTATAAATCATATGAAATTTTCATCCTGGCCAACTCGAAGACAATGTAAAATTTGAAGTGTAAGCCACGCTGTTGAAACGTAGTTCTACAGGTGTTGGTGTAGCGACGTAAAAATTAAAAAAAAAAAAAACAACAAAAACACACACACACACACAAAAGGATAGATTTAAAGGAAGAAAATGTCGTTTCATTGAAATAACAAAAAGATGTCACGTTAGTACAACAAGTTCTGCAAAGCTATTGCCAAGTTGTTGTTTTTTTGTTGTTTTGTTTTTTTTTAAATTTGGAAGTTCTGCCATGAACTTGTCGTGCTGATTTGAGTCAAGTTATTTCAAGTCGCTCTTGGGAGTGTGTGTGTGCATATATCTATATATCTATATAGTAGACTTACTTAAGACTATAAGCCTTTCGGTGAAAAGTAGTTATCGTTTAGTGATAGATTTAAATGGCGAAATCGTGGCTCCCCTTTCGAGACTGACGGTAGAATGGTAGCCCCATAGTAGCCAACAGCTAGTCAAGATCTTGCAATTATGTTAGAGGATGGCATTTAAAAAAAAAAAAAATTGCACAGATGTTATCAGACATCTTTACCTAATGGGATATCCGAAAAACATCGTCTTGTGTAAAATGGTTGCGCTGTGTACACGTACCGTGAAACATGTGCAGCGCTGTCCGGCAGCCTCTTGTGGTGTTCGCTGTTGGGTTGTATCATGGGTCGTTAAACCACGGCCCGCGGGCCACATCCGGCCTGCAAAAGTGGGGGGGGGGGAGGGTGTCGTCAACCCGGCCCACCTGGCTGCTGCTTGGTTCATCAGGTAGTGGGGAGAAATATAGTACCGGACATTGAAAATCTATTCAGCAATAAGGAGGCCCCTTTGCTTCCCATTGAAGTACTAATGACGTGATGTCTGTTATAACTGTTCTTGATTATAACTACTATGTTACTTTTTTCTTTTGCTGTTTTTATTTTTTCACTACAAATTTATAAATTTTATCATATTTTTTTTTCAAACTATTGTCCAGCCCCCAACAGTATCTGTGGTACATTGAACCGCACCCCACCCCCTTCTGATACAAGCTTTGAGGCCCCCTGAGCTATATCACAGGTCGACTTTAGACCACGCCCAACAGCAAATCCCTCTCCCGCCCACCAGTGACCGAGTGCTACCCCAAAAAAAAAAGAAGTTTCATGCGCAAACACGGCAACAATTTTGGCGCTCAACTTCGTATTCCGTTTCAGCCTTCAGGCGGCGATAGAACTCTGTTCATGATACCGGCTGCAATTTTCAGGTCGAAATTTGTGTATTACACCGGGGGTATTGGTTACTTCCACCCGAGTGGTCAATGTGACATATAACTTTCCAAACACCGACACGTTCACTGATCCGTGGGGGATTGAGCCCTGGGAAACATTCGCAGCTCTACCAACTTTATTATTATCATTATTTTTTTTACATTTTTTTTGGCGGGGGGGGGGGGGCGGGGGGGAGGTTGAGAAGCCGCTGGCATTTGTGTATTGTCATTGCAGAACAAATTTAAACAAAAGAAAAAGAGTCCCATCTATTCCTTCAATGAAGTGCATGTGGCTCCAAACAAACCGCAGAGTTGACGACCACTGCAGTAAGCCAAGCCCAAATATCTCATCACACACTACCAAATGGTGAACCGGAATTTGAGATAGTCGCAGTCGGGGTCGTTGCAAACGTATGTTTCGGAAAGTTGAGACACGATAAAGAACAGAGAGTGAACAAAATAATTAATGCCTCCCCTTCCCCCCTCCGGTCCCCCCCCCCCACACACACACAGTTGCACAGACCTCTTGCCGCTATCCCTTTGGAATGTGAAGTTAATCAGTTGAATGAGAAGTAAAACAGTTAAAAGAGATGTAAACTGAATGAATGAGATGTCAATTGGTTGAATGAGTTTAAATTGGTTCAATGAGATGTAAATCAGTTGAATGAGAGGTAAATCAGTTAAAAGAGATGTTAATTGGTTGAATGAGATCTAAATTGTTTGAATGAGATGTAAATTGGTTGAATGAGAAGTAAATCAGTTGAAAGACTGTAAATTGGTTAAATGAAATGTAAATTGGTTGAATGAGATGTAAATCAGTTGAAAGAGTATAAATTGGTTGAATGAAATGTAAATTGGTTGAATGAGATGTAAATTGGTTGAATGGGATGTAAATCAGTTGAAAGAGTGTAAATTGGTTGAATGAGATGTAAATTGGTTGAATGAGATGTAAATTGGTTGAATGAGATGTAAATCAGTTGAAAGAGTGTAAATTGGTTGAATGAGATGTAAATTGGTTGAATGAGATGTAAATCGGTTGAATGAGATGTAAATCGGTTGAATGAGATGTAAATCGGTTGAATGAGATGTAAATCGGTTGAATGAGATGTAAATCGGTTGAATGAGATGTAAATCGGTTGAATGAATTGTAAATTGGTTGAATGAGATGTAAATCAGTTGAAAGAGTGTAAATTGGTTGAATGAAATGTAAATTGGTTGAATGAGATGTAAATCGGTTGAATGAGATGTAAATCGGTTGAATGAGATGTAAACCGGTTCAATGAGATGTAAATTGGTTGAATGAGATGTAAATCGGTTCAATGAGATGTAAATCGGTTGAATGAGATGTAAATTGATTGAATGAGATGTAAATCGGTTGAATGAGATGTAAATCGGTTCAATGAGATGTAAATTGCTTGAATGAGAAGTAAATCGTTTGTGTTAGAAGTAAATCGGTTAAATCTGACGTAAATCTGTTGTGTGATCCCGGTTCGGGGCCAAGTCGGGAACATGCCCTTTAATGTATCACGTAAAGTTTTTGCCCTTTTCACTTTTCCTCTTTATTAATATTTGAGGCAATCTCTAAAAGCTTTCAAATCGTTCCATTAGGCGAACGAGTTTTAACTCCCCGAAAAAAATCCGGCTTTATTAAAGACAATGGGGGGGGGGGGGAACCCAGTTTCAAGGTAACTTTAAAAATTGTAAATAGGTTGAAAGGCCCGAAAAAGGCCTTATCAATAAGGTGTCAACGTAATTGCTTAAACATAAGATAAACTACGATGCGATTCTTTAGCGTAAAAAATAACCTGGAATGATGCCCCTGGCGCACGTGGGGGGGGGGGGGGGGGAACCCAGTTTCAAGGTAACTTTAAAAATTGTAAATAGGTTGAAAGGCCCGAAAAAGGCTTTATCAATAAGGTGTCAACGTAATTGCTTAAACATAAGATAAGCTACGATGCGATTCTTTAGCGTAAAAAATAACCTGGAATGATGCCCCTGGCGCACGCTGACATATAATGCGAATCGACTAGTTTAAAGTAAAATTGGAATAATACATTCCTTGCATCATACGTGGTTAATATAAGGTATTTGCATACATACCCTCAAAACAAAAGCCTTTGTTTGCTTTATTTTAGACGCAATGATTGCCATCAAATTGTCAGCTCATTCGTGATGACAAAATACATTCATTTTGCGAAACAAAGTAGGGGAAAATCTGTGAAAAGGAAAAACGCAACAAAACAATGAACGCTTCGGCCAAAAGCCTTCATCGGTGAACAGACAACAAGAGAATTAACATAACTCTTAGTTGTATTTAATTATGTCATTTTTTCCAGCGTTTTCCCATTCTTGTTTTTTTTCGCACATTTCCACTATTCTAACCTATTTCCATCATTATTACAAAAATAAAAAATGTAAGTTCCTTTAATTTCCTTTCAAATCTATATTATTACTTTACTTATTAAAAACTGTAAAAATTGCTTGGAATAATATTCTTTTTTTTTTTTTCAAACATGAAAAAACTCCAAAACCAAGACAGTGCCCCCACTACAACCCCACCACAAACACACACACGCGAGTTCACACACACACACGCGCACGCACACATACACGCCATCATCCCAGTGGATCTCTGATAAACCAACAAGACAACAGCGGTGGAGTTGAGGTCACACGAGATGACAGGGTCAGATCCCACCAAGGTAAACAAGGGCAGCACAAGCCCCGCTATCAGGAAACCCGTAAAAGCAGGTGCTGTTGGGGGGGAGGGGGGGCGAAGAGAGGGGTGGGGAGAGCGTGAGTGGGTTTTTTTTTTAAAGTTAACACGGTGTTATTACTATGAGGAGATGCACATCACCTGATGTACTCACCTACACGACACGGGGGGGGGGGGGGGG
>CAXITT010000195.1:651648-662091 GCA_964033795.1 Lymnaea stagnalis | reverse complement strand
TGGGGGGGGGGGGGGGAATTTGCTGAACGCGCGGGCCCCACTTTTCTTCCGTTGATGGATCAAAGACACGTGGGCACCAGCTGTGTGCGTGTTCTTTACACACACTCACACACACACAGGTTTGTAACGTAAGGGGGCTGAAAAGGTTAAAAAGTGAGGGCATGTACAAAAAAATGTATGTGTGTGTGGGGTGGGGGGTGGGAGAGAAATAAGGGTCAAGGCTAACCTACAAGTAACTGAATGAAATTATTGTATTTTAATAACAGTGAAGACTGAGTCTCAAAGTATAAATGGGAGGGTTTTGTTTGTTTGTTTGTTTGTTTGTTTGTTTGTTTGTTTGTTTGTTTGTTTGGGTTTTGTTTGTTTGTTTGTTTGGTGTTTTTTTTTTTTTGTTGTTTTTTTTTAAAAATTATCTCTAGACATATTCTATGTTGTCTATTTATATTCTACGTAGTCTAGATAAATTTTATGTAGTCTATATATATTCTGCGTAGTCTGGATACATGCTATGTAGTACAGACATATTCTATGTAGTCAAGATATATAATATATTCTATGAAGTCTAGACATATTCTCTTTAGTCTAGATATATTCTATGTAGTCAAGATATATAATATATTCTATGAAGTCTAGACATATTCTCTTTAGTCTAGAAATATTCTATGTAGTCAAGATATATAATATATTCTATGAAGTCTAGACATATTCTCTTTAGTCTAGATATAATCTATGTAGTCAAGATATAAAATATATTCTCTTTAGTCTAGACATATTCTCTTTAGTCTAGACATATTCTCTTTAGTCTAGATATATTCTCTTTAGTCTAGACATATTCTCTTTAGTCTAGACATATTCTCTTTAGTCTAGACATATCTCTTTAGTCTAGATATATTATATGTAGTCTATACTTATTCTATGTCGTCCAGATATATTCTATGCACTGACATTGACCTTATTGTGGATGGCGTGACAGCTGAGGGTGTCGATTAAGGGACGTGAGCTGGGGGGGGGGGGGGAGCTTACGAAAGCCTAACATTGTTTCAACAACAACAGCGAGACGCTAAGCAGACCACGGACGAGTGTAAACACGGGCCAGGTGAGTTAATGACCTATATGTTCTCTAGAGTGGCCTGCTTATGAGCTGCGTACTTGGTTTATGAAAGAGAATTTTTATTTATGTCTTAATTATTTTTTATTTTTTTTAAGAACCGAAAAAATGTATTGAATAATAAATGCTTGTTGAGATCAAAGGACGGGAGGAATTTTATTTTCAGTTTAAGTGGGTAGGAATGGGAGTCGGGGGGGGGGGGGGGGGGGGGGGGGGGGGGGGGAGGGAGGGGCGCGTTCAGTCTGGCAGTCATGGCCGGGGACTTGATTGCATAGTAAGTAAATTCATTGAAAAACTAGAGGACTCACATAACCACACCATTATTAGTATTCTTGTTAGTTGTATTTTATAGCGCGGTACCCCCCAAGCCTAGGGCTGGGCTCACCGCGCTCACCACATAAAATTATTAGCAAAAGAGACATAAAAGTGACATTAAAATAAAATACATTAATTATTCATGCAATAAAGAACAGCTGTAGAACAACAAAACAAAAAACATATTTATAGAAACAGCACCCACCCCACCACATAACTTTTGACACGTCAAGTCCTGGACGGCAGCCCCGCAGCATCGTTTATCGGTCAGAGGAGGGGAGTCCGTCGGGATAGTAGAGTTTAAGGACATGTGTTTTGGGTGCAGTTTTGAAGATCTGGATGGTCGGTATATTTCGGATGTGTAGTGGGAGAGAATTCCATTGTTTTGAGTGGGGGGGGGGGGGGCGCCACAGAAAGAGAACCATCGTTCACCGTATGTTTTTTTTTAGTGTTCGTGTCTTCATTTGAGTTATGATGGTGCCATGTGGTATTAATTTTCATCTCTACACTATTTAGTCATTTAGCCATGTCGGGGGTGTGGGGGGTTGGGGGAGGGGGTCGTTTGACCCGTCTTGACCAATGCTGCCGGCCCCCTTGGTTGAGAAAAAAAACAAAAAAAAATTGGGGAGGGGAGGGTGGCAGAACTGTGGCGTAACTCTCGTCACAAAGCTTTTCATCCCCACCCTGGCGCATCACAAGTTGTCTCCCTCCCACACACACACACTTCTTTTCCATTTAACGGAAATAATCGACTGACTGACCAGTGGTCAGATCTGGCTAATGTCTTAACCCATCCTTTTTCATTGACCAGGCCAGGGCTGGTGGTACCGTGTACAGTGTACATCAAAGCTACAAGCGTTAACATATTGTACACTCTGAGATAAGATAATATAAGATAAGAGTAACACAGCTTCTTTTAAACCTGGTGAAACAGAAAACAGCAGTCTCGGTCTCTGGGGTCAAATCACTAAAGAAACTTGTCTACAATTATACATTTCACTCTAGTATTTTTTTTTCATTGCATCTCTGCGGCCATGCTTTTAAATTATTCTTATTTTGCTACCCGTTACCGCTACTCTAGCTCAACATTTCAGATATATTTAACCCGTTACCGCTACTCTAGCTCAACATTTCAGATATATTTAACCCGTTACCGCTACTCTAGCTCAACATTTCAGATATATTTAACCCGTTACCGCTGCTCTAGCTCAACATTTCAGATATATTTAACCCGTTACCGCTACTCTAGCTCAACATTTCAGATATATTTAACCCGTTACCGCTGCTCTAGCTCAACATTTCAGATATATTTAACCCGTTACCGCTACTCTAGCTCAACATTTCAGATATATTTAACCCGTTACCGCTACTCTAGCTCAACATTTCAGATATATTTAACCCGTTACCGCTGCTCTAGCTCAACATTTCAGATATATTTAACCCGTTACCGCTACTCTAGCTCAACATTTCAGGTACACCTGACATGCACAAGAATCATGATGCTGGAAATGGAATGCATTTAGTTTTCCAATGACACCAAGATGATCTTTCTATCACTTATAGATGAAAAGTTATGATTTTTTTTTTAATCGTCCTTATTTAAGTCGCGTGATGCAAGAATATACGACTTATAACCTTTCTTTAAAATGAAGATACAACTTTCTTGTTTTCAAAGGTCCTAATCAAACAATATTGAACAAAATTAAAACATAAATTATCAATATTTTGTTTTCCACTTCAATTAATCTGATCAGATAACGAGAGGTTGAAGTTGGTATCGATGTTTGACAAAAAAAACAATACTTTTTTTTTTAATACAAATAAAATAACACAACTATTCAATAAAGAAAATATTGAAATTAAAATGTTCCATAATAACAGAGAGTGGACAGCTGAAGTTAAAGAAATGCTATTAATTATTCGTTCCAAATTTTAAAAAATTAACATAAACATAAAAAAAAATAATTTTGTTTTAAAAATTGACACAAGTTGCTGTGGCCGACATATTGGTTCAATTAAATACGTCATTTTTAAACTAATAAATCTGTTGTAATAAAATTGTCCGACAGTACCAGTTTGTGTCCAGGTGGAAAAAAAAAGAAATGTTATTTTTTTTGTTCCACTCACTGTTCTAAAATGCTGGCAAAGCTGATGTTTTTCCCTCGTCAGTAAAGAGCGATAACTCTGCTTCACAAATACAGCCATGCAAGGGAATGTGCCTCCAAAAATTCAGAGATACAAGGTAATGTTGCTTCACAATACAGAGATACAAGGTAATGTGGCTCCACAAATACGGAGATATATGGTAATATGGCTCGACAAATACAGAGCTACAAGGTAATGTGGCTCCACAAGTACAGAGATGAAGGGTAATGTGGCTCCACAAGAACAGAGATACAAGGTAGTGTGGCTACACAAATATAGAGATACGAGGTAATATGGTTCCATAAATACAGAGATACAAGGTAATGTTGCTCCACCAATGCAGGTATTTGAGGTATCTATTAGATATTGTGTCTCCTCAAATACATGGCTACAAGGTAATGTTGTGCCACAAAACTAGATTACAAGTTAATATGGCACTACAAAAAAAGGGCTATAAGGTAATGTGGCTCCACAAACACATGGCTACATGGAAATATGGCATCACAAATACAAGGCTATTAGCTATGGGGACTTTATGGATAGATTGATCAATAGATCAATTGGTGTGGGGCTACAAGGTAATGTAGACTAGAAGTGGTCCCATGACTTCCGGGGTACATGGTAATCAATGTTCCCTTTAAGCTGCACGGCTGCGCCTCCACGCAGCTAACCCACAGACACCGCGCAGCAAATTTCCATGCAAGTGTGTGTTTGTGTTTGTGGGCTGTAAAATTTAGCAAAAAAAATGATGCTGTTGAACTTTGCACACAACTGTATGATTTTGCACACGAACCAGCAAACCTTAGAGGGAACATTGATGGAAATGCATGCTAAAAGTGCCACTTTTCCTGGGTATAATCTTCTTTCTTCCTGTCGTGAACGGTGTCTTGGTTAACTTTAATGTAAACATTTTTTGATGGCAATAAAATGTATTAAATTATAATCTTCAATGAACACAGCTCTCCGGCGTGTGCCCGGTGGAAACAAAGAACCATTGCCAGGTGTCGGCTGTTGTCGGGGGGGGGGGGGGGGGGGGGGGGGAAAATGAACATTACGCCCAACCCCCCCCCCCCCCAACTCTCTCCCCTTGACACTGTCGTTGTGGCATCATTGTGACGATCGATGATTTCTACAACCTAAATAATCAATACCTGCTCTAATTTTTATGGATAATGACAACTTCAAAGTTGTATTACATCACAAATACGGCTAAGTTAGTTGCCTCGAAAAAAATGCTTAAATTATATATATTTTTTTTTTAAACAAAAAAAAACAACAAACAAACCACAAAACCCACTAAGTACCTTCTTCGTGTATTCTGATACTCTCCAACCCACACTCACGGAACCGCCGTACTCAAGTCACTACTCCAATTAACGCAGCGAGTCGCATTGAGCCAGGTTTGGCGCGGTGATAAAAGGGATGTTTACTCTACGCGTGATAAAAATCTGGCCGGGATTGTCAATACTCGTTATTCCAGAGCATCGCACTTTTGTTGCGTCCCTCGCGTTTTAATTAATAACCGGTGGCAGTGAGGAGCGCGCGCTGAGGGCACTTGTGTTGGGGGCGTGCATGTTTAGTTTCATTTATATGCAAGTTACTTTAAATGTTTTCCTTTGGGGAGAAAAAAAAAAGTTAATCATCTTTAAATTGTTATAGTTATTCATGTAAGAATAAGCTTCATATGGTAGAAGCTTTTACCTGTACTGTTAAATAACGTGAGTGGTGCTTTGATAGGTGACTTCTCGGCTAGAGCACTCCTACCCCCTTACCAAACATAGCTTGTCTCCCCTTACACGTACTGAAGAGATTACCATTAAGGACACATACATACTGATTTGAACCCTTACACACACCCAGTTTGTGTGTGTGTGTGGGGGGGAGGGGGGTTGGTGTGATCTACAACTGTTTTCCCACAATCAAGCCTCCAGATATGGTCCGCCTCTGGGGGCTTGAAGGCTTATTGATGTTAGGGCCTGCAGTGCAGCATGCGCTAAGCTCACATGGTATCCTAATAGGGGGCGAGCCAGTGGAAGTACCCGGCGGTGGGGCAATCAATGCTATGACGTTTGCTGGTGTTTGCTTTGGCTGGCCGTAATAAGGAAGAGGACCAGGAGATACTGAACGCGGGGCGGCGATGGGCGATAGGCGGGCACAGGAGTGAATATGAGATGACAGAGAAGAAGATGGGAAATGGGAAATAGGCGGAAGAAAGGAGTGAATATGAGATGCGAAAGGAGAAGATGGGAAATGGGCAATAGGCAGGAGAAAGGAGTGAATATGAGATGCCAGAGGTAAAGATGGGAAATGGGCAATAGGCAGGAGAAAGGAGTGAATATGAGATGCCAGAGGAGAAGATGGGAAATGGGCAATAGGCGGGAGACAGGAGTGAATATGAGATGCCAGAGGAGAAGATGGGAAATGGGCAATAGGCAGGAGATAGGAGTGAATATGAGATGCCAGAGGAGAAGATGGGAAATGGGCAATAGGCAGGAGAAAGGAGTGAATATGAGATGCCAGAGGAAAAGATGGGAAATGGGCAATAGGCAGGAGAAAGGAGTGAATATGAGATGCCAGAGGAGAGGATGGGAAATGGGTAATTGGCAGGAGAAAGGAGTGAATATGAGATGCCAGAGGAGAGGATGGGAAATGGGCAAGAGACAGGAATGAACATGATATGCTAGAGCAGAAGATTGGAAATTATAGGCAAGAGGCAGTAATGAACAGGGGATGCTAGAGTGGACGATGGGAAATAGGTGGGAATGAACAAGAACTGTGACCGGAGAAGATTGGTGAGAGAGTGAAGAGAATTCGGTTTTGAAATGATAATTGGGCATCGAACCATTCAGAGGAAGGAGTGGTTGTGTGTGAGGAAACGAAGATTTCTATTCTTTAGACATGGGTTAACGCTCGGCATAGAACTTTGTTTATTAAGCGGAATATTTATTGGGAGAATGTGTGTACATTGACTAGAGACTGAATAAAATAGCCAGACAGAGAAGAGATGTGAAAAATGAGACAATCGCATGGGACAGTGAGGCAAGAGAAGGGAGCAGTGAGACTAGAGAAGGGAGCAGTGAGACTAGAGAAGGGAGCAGTGAGACTAGAGAAGGGAGCAGTGAGACTAGAGAAGGGAGCAGTGAGACTAGAGAAGGGAGCAGTGAGACTAGAGAAGGGAGACAAGAGAATGGGACAGGGAAACATTAGAGGAGAACAATATGACAAGAGAACTAAAAAAAAAAAACAGTTACGAGAAGTGAACAATAACAATAAGACAAGAGTTATTAAAAAAAAAAGAGCAACACCCTTACTTTAGAGCAGTAGTCGGCAAATCCCGGTTCGCGGGCCGCATGCGGCTCTTAAGCGATCTGAGTGCGGCTCGGCAAGTCGGCCACAAATCGGTTTTGACTCCGAAAAACATGGTTCTTGGAAAGAAATTTGGCTCTCAGATTGTTTTTAATCGTCCTGCTGATTTTTGGCTCTTTTGACTCATGAGTTGGCCGACCACTGCCTTTTTTTTTTAATTTTAAAATAAGGAATAACCATAAATAATAAAGGGAAACAAGTAAGATAAATATTGTGATTATTCGGATTACATCCTCACGTCCCTTAAAATTCCAGCCCAACACTATATCTTTTTTCATAAGGCTGCATCTATAGGTACCCGGGTGCCTATAGTCATCAATAGCTATTCGCACCCGAAGTGGCTCCGTATAATTAAATGGTTTCGGAGCCGGGTGTGATAACAATACTTTTAATAATAGTGTGACAATTATTTTTTTTTAATTGTTTTTTCTCCTTGTTATTTCATAGATACATAGTTTTATTCTTTTTATTCTTTTTTTTTTTTTTTTTTTTTGTTTTTTTTTTTTTTGACGGGTTTATTTTTTTTTTTTTTTTTTTTTTTTTTTTATTTTTATCTATTTTTTTATTTTTTTTTTTTTTTATTTTTTTTTTTTAATTTTTTTTTTTTCTTTTTTTTTTTTTGTTTTTTAGTTTTATTTTTTTTTTTCTTTTTTTTTTTTTTTGCTTTGTTAATTTCTCTTAGGACGGGTAGATTTTTTTTTCTTTCTTATTTTCTTTTTTAGTTTAAGCCATTTTCGTAGATCTTTTTTTTTTAAAAGCTCGTAATGAAGATGATTTAGATATATTTATTGTTTTCATTTGAATTTTAGAAAAGTAATAATTTAAATTTAATTATTAAAATTAAATCCTTTATTTAAGATTATTTATGTGTATTGTTTAAGTTAAAAGATTTAATCACACAGAGCTTTATAAATTAATTAGGTATTCTAAATAATGAAAATTTAATTCATAACGAATTAATTTCAACTGTTCCTCTAGAGAGGTTGGCTTAGTCAAAACAAAACCACCAATTTTAAACTTTTTCCTTGGCACTGGGGGTCATACATGCGGACACTGACTATTTTTCATGATATCTCGAATCTCCTTTCAACAACTTTTCTCATTTGACTTGACCTAATTCACAAGGTAGTTGCAATGAACATCTTAAAGTTAAAGGATGCCATTGTATAAAGCATGAGAAAGAGACTTATTTTTGGAGGACTCGTCTTTTTTTTTTTACCATAGCTGTCTACTGGGTCTAACACACTGGTACATAATTTAAATTTTAATAGAAAAACAAAACCTCAGTTGGCTCTGGTTTGTGGTGAGTAAAATGAGAGGCAGTGTTAGTGATTTTATGTATCTGGATGGAGCCAAGTTGCTTTGTTAGTCATCTGTTTGCAATTGTGTTTATTTCGCTACTGACATATATTTCATTACTTTCCCGCCTTTTGCCTCTTAGTCTTAGTAAATCACCAGCTATTTATTGAGAAAGAAATCGAAACTGTCACAAATTTTAAGACAGGGAATTGACAATTTTATTTAAAGTTTTAACAAACATTTCCCACATAGCCCCCACCCTCAAAATTCTAGCCGCGTTACGTCCGTAATGGATGCACAATTGTGCAAAGGAAAAGCAGCGCCCTGGGCGAATGCGCCCCCTGATAATGAGGTCCCTTGCGAGTACCACCTTTACATTGCTGTGCATGGATCCAGTGGGCTAGAAAGAAATATCAAAGTAGATAGATCTATAAAATTTTTAAAAAAATATTTAAATCTAAATATATCCAATTAGGCAACTTTTATAACGTATCTTTGAAGACAGGAGAATTCTACTTGTTTTCCAACAATGGCGTCATTTATGACATAAGATTCATGAAACGTAGGCTACTTTTTTTTAAAAATCTTGTTCAATTTTGTTAAATGTTTATTGTACATGAACAAAAAGACGCTATTTTAGGCCTTTAGTTCCATCAGGTAAAGAGGAAGTTTTAATTTTATATCACTAGAAATAATTAATCGCGCTTAAATTTCATTGCCTTAAGCCTTAAGTTGGCACTTTGTCTGATTAGAAAATTAAAACTTTTTGTAATAATAAACCAATGGCATAGTTGAATAAAGCTAATTTTTTAAAGAATTATAACACCAAAATCATATTTTTAGCTGTTGTTTTAAAGTTATGAATTTTAAAGTATGACTTAATTTGTCCTTTTCTAACATGGTACCCAATTCCGCTGTTAACTCTTGTTTTAATGATCATTTTCATTTTCAGAACTAATGCTGTATTAAAAAATAAGTTTAATAATGTTAATAATTATAGATAAATTTTAGCTTATCTAACTATGCACTATTTATATCAGTAAATTTAATATAATGTATAGTTAAATGTATTTATAATTAATATATTGGCATGGATTTTCAGATTTCTGTTTACCAAAGTCTTCAGTCTTCAGCGTCCATTATACTATACCGGTAAATGCTATACAGTCTATATAAGGCAACGCACCCCCTAAAATATTGTTTGGTATCTACTTATTTTGAACTTTCAACTTTCGCACATGACTAATTAACTAAAGCTTTCCCTGACGAATGGTGTTAATAGTATTTGCACATGGCAAACTCTTATGAATGAAACTTGAGGTAGTCGGTAGTACTACGGCATAGCATTATGCAAATGGCTGTGGTTTCCCATGACTTTTTGCACACTGTCAATTCTGATGGCTAATAATATGGACTCTACCGAGTTTTGAAAGCTCAAATTTAAAAATGTTTTCAAAATGCATTATGAAACACAAGTTATAAAATATTTTGATGTATATAGAGATAATAAAGAATATTTCCTAAGCTAAGTATCTGCGTTTTCCGCCATTTAAAAGGGGGCGGGATCACTAATCCAAAATGGCCTGTGCGACCTTTGCATAATGAGGTCAACGTTGAGGAAAATTGTGAAAATGTTTCATGAGCTATCTCAATGAAATTTTGCACATGTGTGCTTCAACAAATTATGCAGGCCTACTTTTAATATGAAAGACCTGCTTTGAATATTTAGACCGAATTTATTAATGCAAAGATGCCTTATATTGACATACGATTTTCCTCACTTAAAGTTGAGATAAAGAACAAATTAACTCAATGGGAATGTAGCTCAACATTTCTCCTAACGTTAATTCAATTACTACAGCAACAGCAGTTAATGGTATTGACCATGATGAGCTTGTGTAGATTGGTTATGTTAATGTATGCATTTATGTTGTAGTTAGTTGGACAAATCTAATACATTTCTTTTGTTTTAAATTATCATCTAAATGGTTTATCATAATAACTTCAGTACTAGTTTATAATTTTTTTTTTTTCTTTCAGTTCCAATGCAAGCTAAGAAGCAGTCAGAAAGATGATGCTGACCTGATTGTTGGATCTCAGGCAAAGACCATGCTGCAAAACAAAGAAAAGTACAGCCCCAGAGACAAGGGGGTTGTGGAGTTCTATGCTTCTGTTGGAAAATATTTTGAGATGGTGCTTGACTACCTTCT
>CAXITT010000195.1:633819-650221 GCA_964033795.1 Lymnaea stagnalis | reverse complement strand
ATGAAAATTCACAATATTTAGTTTTAATCTCAAATGTATTAAAATTGATAGCCAGTATAAAAATGTATGAGTGTGTTTGTATGACAATGTCAGAATTAATTTGTGATACAGATTAGAGAACACATTCTTCAATGAGTGACACTCAAAGTGAAGGAGTTTACCATCAGGGTCCCATTTGGATAGCTCTGCTCAGGACCATAAAAGTTACCCATGATGTTTTACCATTGCAGCTTTTTTGCTACATTTCAACACTATAAGATAAGATAAGGTAAGATAAGATTCTTTTCTTTATCCAAATAATGTGTTTTGATTACATTGTATCTATTCATTTTTAGCACATATCCAGCAAATATTCTTTCTAAGACAAAATTTTTAAACCAGAGCAATTTAAACACATTTAATGTGTGTCTCAAGTGCAATAATCAGGTATCATTTACCACAGAATTTCACTCCCTTAGTGACAATATTAACTTTAATTAAGAGTGATTGTTTGATTTTGTTAAAGCCAGAGGAGCACTCTGTTAAATTCTAACAGACTGGGGAACAAATAAGTGCATAACTTTCAATGTTAACTTTGAGGGAAAGAATTCACCCTTATTGAGCTCATCTTAAGTATCTGTCATGTCATGTTTAAAACAGAATGTTTACTTAATGAACTTGAATAATAAGTTTATACTAGAGGTGTGATTAGAATGTTAAATATTGATTGGAAGTATATCTAGAATATTAAATTTAGACAAGAAATATGGTTAAAATATTAAGTTTAGAATAGAAGTGTAAATTATGTTTAAAATTGTATTCCTCCAGATGAGTATCCTCAAATTTGGTTGGTTGAATGTATTAATGAAAGCCATGGAGATGACCAAACTGGACTTTAAAAATTTCACATGAAGATGTCAGAACTAAACATTGAAAACTTCACATGCAGATGACCAAGATGGACTATCAGATCCTGCACTTCAGAATGCTTCTGTATTTGATCCAAAAAGGAGGTTAAACAACACCAGCTAGAATACTTCCTTACCAGATTCCCCATTCTTATCCCCAGAGGGACTGATGTTGACACCATCTTATGAAGAGTTTGATAGGTATCAGCAGAGGAACATTGAGGGTTGTGTTGAGGATGGGGTAAGAGTTGACAGGATTTGGCAAACAATTAGCCAAAAGCACCCAGCCCTTAAAAATCTTGCACCAGTAGTGAAAGGTATCCTCACCATATCTCACTCCAGTGCTGCATGCGAGAGAGTATTCTCTATGTTCCTGAAAACATGCACAGACCAGGAAACAACAATGGTCCAAAAACAACAGAGGCCTTTCTAGTCCTCAAGAGAAAATCAGGAAGCTGCTTGGACTTGGATGAAACTTTCAGTGCAAAAGAACTCCAGCAACTTAAAAGTTCAGCAAGCGTCATCAATACACAAGGTATTTAAATATTTATAAAATGTGTACTCAGTTAAAGAATGTGCCCCTTTTATTGCTACCAAGTGTACTAATTTGTTCAGTATTGTACTATTCTGAGACAGTATTGTACTATTTTGAGATGGAATTGTACTATTTTTTGAGTTCCTGGGGAAACATGAGTATAATATAAGCTTTAATTAAATAATAATATAATTCGTTACTTTTTTTCTGGGGGGGGGGGGTTGACAAAGATTTTATAAGGCTAAAGCATCTAGACCTAGATGAGCCACACAGTGGGATCTGACTATGATAAAAACATCATGTTTGTGGCTCTTTAGGGTTAACAACACATGGTCAAGGGCTTACCAATAAGCATCACATTAAATTACAATTTATTTACAACTGTAGGATGTTATAAACTATAATTATCATAAGGCAGATATTTTATTATTTTAAAAATAATACAATTTTGTTAACATTCACAATTTTTAGTTTTATAGTTAATGAAAATTCACAATATTTATTTTTAATCTCAAATGTATTAAAATAAATAGCCAGTGTAAAAATGTATGAGTGTGTTTGTATGACAAAGTCAGAATTAATTTGTCATACAGATTAGAGAACACATTCTTCAATGAGTGACACTCAAAGTGAAGGAGTTTACCATCAGGGTCCCATTTGGATAGCTCTGCTCAGGACCATAAAAGTTACCCATGATGTTTTACCATTGCAGCTTTTTTGCTACATTTCAACACTATAAGATAAGATAAGGTAAGATAAGATTCTTTTCTTTATCCAAATAATGTGTTTTGATTACATTGTATCTATTCATTTTTAGCACATATCCAGCAAATATTCTTTCTAAGACAAAATTTTTAAACCAGGGCAATTTAAACACATCTGATGTGTGTCTCAAGTGCAATAATCAGGCATCATATACCACAAAACTTCACTCCCTTAGTGACAATATTAACTTTAATTAAGAGCGATTGTTTGATTTTGTTAAAGCCAGAGGAGCACTCTGTTAAATTCTAACAGACTGGTGAACAAATAAGTGCATAACTTTCAGTGTTAACTTTGAGGGAAAGAATTCACCCTGATTGAGCTCATCTTAAGTATCTGTCGTGTCATGTTTAAAACAGAATGTTTACTTAATGAACTTGAATAATAAGTTTATACTAGAGGTGTGATTAGAATATTAAATATAGATTGGAAGTATAGTTAGAATATTAAATTTAGACAAGAAATATGGTTAAAATATTAAGTTTAGAATAGAAGTGTAAATTATGTTTAAAATTGTATTCCTCCAGATGAGTCTCCTCTCAAATTTGGTTGGTTGAATGTATTAATGAAAGCCATGGAGATGACCAAACTGGACTTTAAAAATTTCACATGAAGATGTCAGAACTAAACATTGAAAACTTCACATGCAGATTACCAAGATGGACATTGTAAACTTCACATGAAGATGTGAGAACTGGACTTTGAAAATATCACATGCAGATGACCAAGCTAGAAATTGAAAACTTCATATGAAGATGTCAAAACTGGACTTAAAACTTTACCATGACAAGGATGACCAATTGAAGTAGGTTTTTTAAAAATTGTGCCTACAATCAAACAAAAAAAAACAACAACAATAAAACTACAACTATAATACTAAGTTTAACAGCATTCTAAAGATTAATTCATATGAACATTATGATTATTGGTATTATTACATACGTGAAGACATTACCTACAGAAATACAGAGGATACCATCGTACTATTACAGTAAAACTTCCATTTTGTTACCTTTAAATTGCCATTGAAACGAGTGCGTTATTTGGTGGGGGGTCTTAAAAAAGAGGTAGGACATTTTCAAAAAACGACACTTAGAAAATTAAGTAAACAAGTAAAAAAAATACACATACCATTAAGTATAGGCACCATCTTACATTCAGAATTATAGATTAAACTCTGTCTCACAACCAATATAAACTCATATTGCCTCACAACCAATACAGTCATTATCTTCCTATTCCTCATTAATTCCAATGCTGGTTTGGTAGTTGTTTAAGTGCTGAGTACATGCTTAGAGTTATAACTATTTATGTATAAGATAAGCGCATTAATTGTTGAAATTATTTTTATTCTGTCATTGAAAAGTTGTTTTTTTTTATTGAAAGAAATCTGTTATTTCTGTTTGTTTTCATGATCCCCCCCACCCGTGCATGTTCTTTTAGTATGTCTCTTTGAACACCAGACATGGTGTCAGCAAGGTCTGAAAGGCCCCTGCTCAGGCCATAACTGGCCATCTCCTTGGAGTATTTCAAAAGACAAATTTACGGTGCAAGCGTTATTTCCCCTTCACTACTTCCTAGCTGCTTTAGTGCATCGCCTGCTGTTAAAAGTCGTAAACGAAACTATTTTCTCCAAGCGCACAAATATAGCATTGCTTTGGAATCTGACTTTTTCAGGTGCTAGGTCATAAAATTGAATTATTTGAAGGTTGCAAGTCGCGTTTTTGAGGAAGTCATTTAAGAGAGGTCTTTATATATTGCAAAGCATTGGTGAATTTTTTTTCGGTCATATGTTGGAGGAAGTCGTTTAAGAGAGGGTTGCAAAACGGAGGTTTTGCTGTATTGGAAAGACTTTAACAATCACCTAGACAGCTCTAAAAAATATGCTAGGGTGCTTTCTTGGAAGTGCTGGGTGGCCGAGTGGTCTAAACTGAGTAAATCTCGAGTTGGTGGTCGGGAGTTCAATTCCAAGCCAAAGCCCAGTCAAGCATAAACCCATCCAGCACCCAGCTTAGATGGGGACACGTTAACCTTGGTCAGCAACTCATCTAAGAAGGAAACTCTAAATTCAAACCTGGAAATGGCGTCCCCTACAGGCAGCAAACAATGAATCATTCCGACGACTCCTGCGACGCCGCGGATGCCATCTCTGTGAGCGCAGTGAGCATGCTAAAATAGCATGGATACTTAGGGTTATATAAGTATTCAATCAATCAATCTTTGACTTCTGATCAGCATTTAACACTATCCAACCACACCTTATAATTAAAAAGCTTTATATGTTAGCTTTTCAAGAAGCCAGAGCCCAAACAACACTGTTACTGATGATGCTACCATTGCTTAATATCTGAAGGGGAAAGCATATACCACAACTAGCTTTATCAGTTGGTTAAATATCTCAAAACTGAAAGAAATGGTTGTCGATTTCCAAAGGGGGAATCACCCAATTACAGATCTCACAATAAATAATCACAGTATTGAGGAAGTAAAGACGTAAAAGTATCCAAGTATCACCATTAATAATAAGCTGACAGGTCATGTGACTTGGACCCAAACAAAAGCAGCAGAAAACCTATTAAACACATGGGAGAGAAAATTTCTCCGGGAAATATATGACAAAGGATGAAAATGGATGGAGAATACGTACTAATACGTACAGTCTATATCAGGATCCCACGCTAGTAGCAGAAATAAAAAAGGGCAGGCTACGCTGGGCAGGACACTTAAAGAGAATGACAAATGACAGAAGAAGAAAGCGGGTACATCACCAAACCCCAGAGGAAAACGGCTCAAAGGCAGACCTAGGAAATAGATCTACAGCAGCTGGTAATCCAAGCATGGAAAAGAAAAGCATAGTTAGGTCTGAGTGGAAGGAAGTAGTGAGGCAGGCCAAAGCCCTACATGGGCCATAGCGCCACAAGGATGGATGGTTGACATGGCATGAACACAGCCAAATTTTTTATTAAAAAATCAACCAAAATTTTTTATTAAAAAATCAACCAAAGACTTTTCTATTTCGGTGTAAACAAACAAGTTATTAACTTATTATACAATGCAACAATTGGAAGCCTTCTAAACTTCCCATTACACTGCAGCTCTATCAGCTCCATCTACAAATTTGCAGATGCAGTTTCCACATCTAAGACATAGGTTGACTTGGTTCAACATTGCTTGGCAACAAGAAAAGGGAGACAAGTTGCATGTGTGTCTCCCTTAAGCACAGCTTAACTTGAAATACCTTCACTGCATCAGGCATATCAGTGATCAAGTGGTCCCGTGCCTGGAGCTGCAGGTTCAAGTCGCTTTTTATTTTTAACCCGAAAAACTGTGGAGTCTTTCCCAATGCTGTCCATGAATTGAGAGATTTCATCAATCAGCTGGAAAAATCTACTAAGAACTTTTATCAGACTTAGCCACCGCACCTCTGTATGATAAGGCATGTCGCCGAACTCTTTGAGTCTATTTCCAGCAAAAAAATATTGAAATTACCTGTGATTTAACCCTTTGGCTCTGATAAAGTTGACGGTTTGTGTAACAGTGCTCATTACACCTTCCATGTTGAGGACTTTACCACACAGCGAGCCTTGGTGTATGATGCAGTGATATGCTATCAATCCACCAGTAAATTTATCCTGCATTTTTAACCACATCCTTCCAACTAACTAGTCCCCTTTTTTCGCTGTTCATCGCCAGTGCTCCATCTGTTGTAAGTCCAGCTAGTTTGTCCCAAGGCAGGTTCATGTCGGTTAAACTTTGACATACATTGTCAAACATTTCTTTTCCTGTCATTTCTCATGCATGGATTCCATGTGCAATATTTCTTCTGTAACATTGAAACTGGAGACCACTCCACATATGAAGATAGCGAGCTGTGCAGTGTCAGTCAGCTGTGCAGTGTCAGTTGTGTCATTACTTTCATCGACAGCAAGTGAGAATGCAACAAAGTGTTTGTCTTTTTCGATCAGCTAGTGTTTTCACATCAGTGGCCATCTCACAAGCCCGTTCAGTAACGGTATTTCTGCTAAGGCTTACATTTGCAAACATCTGCTTTTTGTCTGAACACAAGACGTCACACACTTTCATCATGCAGCACTTCACAAGCTCCTCCTGTAAATGGTTGGCCTGATTTTGCAAGCTCCTTCACCACAATAAAACTTGCTTTTACAGCAGCTTCAGTATGTGATTTTTGCTTTGGTTAAAAACATTCATCTTCAATTCTTCTACCTGCTGTTGCTTCTACTCTGCATTCAGGAATTTTAACTTGTCTTGATGTTTAGTCTCAGAGTATATTTCTTGATCACAGCCACATATCTCCATTAAGTAGTTACAGATTGATAACACGTTAGCCATAGCAGGAAATTGTGATGTAATATCCAGGCTCTACACCACTTTCATTTCTTATGCGCCTATCCAAAATGAGCAACTGAATGTTGCTAGGTTACTGTAACGACAAACATCCACTCACTACACAACTTTTATTGTCGCTTATTTTGATAGAAAAAGCGAGAACGTTCTCAGGTAGCCTATCCTTGGACAAGGCAGATCATTAGGGAATATGATTTGCACTTTATATCGCAGGGCCATTAAAAATATTTGAGCCTAAAATTCTCTCTAATGCCTGATATAATTGTACGCCGGTCAAGACCTCTCAGGCCTGATATAATTGTACGCCGGGCCTAATGTGGCCCACGGGCCTTAACTTTGAAACGTGTGATATAGGAGTACTTTTTTTCTTAGATTTTACTAATGCTTCTTTTGTTATAGTGGTTTTTTTTTAAATACATAACTTTGATGTAGACATTGCAGTCTTTGTTACATGTAACAATAACCAACACATATTTTCATCTTCTATGAGTCTTGCAGCTAAAGTGAAGTAGATGAAGTACATGAAGCTGTTGAAGTAAATGAATAAAAATATTATTGTAAAGGGACAGTAAATAATATTATTTTAATATTTTGTTTTTTCACTTCCAGGTTAATGCATTCTACACAAGTGACTTGGCGGTGAAAACCAAGACGTTTCAATAAATCTATATCATAGATTCTTGGCTGACAGCTGATTGTGCACCATATCATCTTGCCTGACAGCTGATTGTGCACCATATCATCTTGGCTGACAGCTGAATGTACACCACATCATCTTGGCTGACACCGTAATGTACACCACACCATCTTGGCTGACAGCTGATTGTGCACCATATCATCTTGGCTGACAGCTGAATGTACACCACACCATCTTGGCTGACACCATAATGTACACCACACCATCTTGGCTGACACCTGAAAATACACCACATCATTTTGACTGACATCTGAATGTACAGCACACCATCTTGACTCTCATCTGAGTGTACAACACACCATCTTGGCTGACACCTTAATGTCTCAACCCAAGTAAACAAATTTACCAAATTATTAATAAAATAAATTTCTACTAACACACAACTAAAATTTGTAGACTTTTCAATCAACCTGTTCATTGTTTCAATCACTCAAACTTTAACATTAATGGTTTTAAACCTATGCTATTTTTCATTTGTAATTCAAATAAATGTCACCTTGTTGCTGTATGAATGTGCTGCTCCACAAAAACTAATAATATAGACTTTTTAATTACCCTAACCTGTCTTGGCATGAAGACTGAATGATAAAATGTATTACTTTGACCAGTTGGTTCAAATAGACTGATGAGCTGAATGAATTACCCTAATGCTCAGTTCACACGATCAAATTCTCATCAAATTTTCGTTCATACATTTGATGCAATTTTTGTATGAAGCCTTGTCATAACTTTCAAATCACTATTTGATCAAATTTTGATGGCATGCAAATTTCTTAAAATCTGTATGATTATGCAACCTCCATATCACATGAACAAACACTAAGAAGAATTTCATCAATCTAGGTCACTAGGTCGTGTTTACATTGACTAAGCTAAGTTATCAAAACAACAGCAGCCTCCAAGTAATAATAATGTACTTAATTTAGAAAAAGATGTAATAGAAAAATTAGACAATAAATTGGCGAAGGGCATGATGTAATTGAAAGGTATTTATAAATAGGCTTATTACTTGTACAGCATATATACTATAACCCTGTAACTGTAACACTAATGACTACTTAGTACTTCCAATTGGATCAATGAGAAATTTTACCAGCTCGAGCTCCAGGCAAAGAAAATATTGCTCCTGGGCTCCGTAACCCTGATTACAAATAACAATTAGAAATTTAATTCTCCTACCCCCACCCCCCTTTTTTGTTTTCAGTGCTATTATAGCAAATGGATGCCCCCTTGATTAAATTAAAAAGTTCAACTTTTTAAATTACTTAACTTAGGCGCAGTATAGGTTAGTTATTATATTGTTGTTCTGTGGCGACCCCTTAGGTCCACTTTTTAATAATTTCCACAGAAAACGTAAAATCTTATTATATTATTGTTTGAGTCATGCTATAGACATTTTTTTTTTTTGGTAGAATGTAGAAAAACTTGACTTTAGATATAATAAATATTTAAATAAGGACCTTCAAATGAGATAGAATCATAGTAAAAAGCTTACATTTCTCAAAAATACTGTTACATTGTACAAGTATAGTAAAGCTCTCCTGAACATTCATAAATAAAAGTTCATTAATAAAAAAAATAATCAATATAATTTTTAAATTGATTTAATGGGAATTTTAGGTGCTATTTGACAAGTTATGAGATACCGGTAGTTAAAAAGAGAATTAGCAGTACTCCTCTTCTCAGTCTGATCAACTGCCAGTGGAAAATAGGCCATTAACTATTTCTTTCCATTTCTTCCATTCTCTAGATATCTTCTCCAGCTCTTGACAATTTTTATAACCCGGTATATTTTTGTTGACATCCCTTTACCAAGTTTAGGGAAATCATTCCTGATTTATGTATTAAAATGAACAGAATGCTCATTTGTAGTACACTGCATTAGATTTTAAAAATTATATTGAGTACAATTATGTATACTTTTTATATACTGGTACTCTAATTTAAACTGTAAAAGATAATATTTTAGGGAGTGGTAATCTCCTTTTAAAAATAACTTCCAGATAAAACACCTGATTTAAAAGATACAAATACAAGTTCAATCACAGATTTCACAAGAACTCAGAAACAAATTGGTATAAATTTTATTAAAAAATAAGCAGTGCTGAATGAAGTTATCAATAAGCACTACCATTAGTTGCAGTATTTGGATATTTAAAAATAGGATGTCACAATCATCTTTGACAATAGAAATCTTTTCATTTCATCGTCTCTCAAGTTAGGGTATTGTAAATGTGGCTCTAGTGTGTTTAATAATTTCTGGAGAAAAAAAAGATGCATTTTATTTATTACTCATAAAAATATATAAAATATATACGTTATAAAGTTATCACACAAACACTCATTTTAAAGCATAAACATTTATATTTCCCAGTTATCATATGTAACGTTTATAATGTAATGTTACTTGTAAACGTGAGCTAATGTATTTTATTTCTTCAGTGCAAGTGATGATTTGCCAATGTAACTATCTCATTCACCTTTACAAACGACTGTCTCTTTCTCCGCCAAGAAGTAATAAGGTCCAATGAAAATTACACAGTACTTTATTAAGATATTTGATAAATGCATTACATGGTTCCTTGACATCAGAATTGTTCGAACATTTATAGTGTAATATGAAGAATATATATCCATACACTTACAAAAATGTATCTAATAATTAATTCATTAAATCCATCTGAAAAATACAACATGTCAACCTTCTCCATTAAAATTATGTCGTTCACTCCCTTCACTCAAGAAAAAATGAATTCTCCATACACTATAAAAATTAGTTCCTTTTTTCTCGTGTTTCTATTCTTTTCCTTCAAATCACTTTGCCTTTGTGCCGTGAGAGCAAATGTTAGTGTCCTGTGAAAAAATCCATGTCATATGAATAAGTAACATGGTCTGTTACACACATTACTGATACTAAAACAATAAATATAGAATAACTATAGTATGGTATGACAATCCACATAAGTTCAATATGTTTTATGTTTTTGTCATTTTCTTTATACTCAATTGGTCTTGACCAAAAATCAGCAACAATGTTTTTGCCTTTTATTGATTTTATTTCAATTGATTGAGTATTGAAGACTATCTGTTGATCTTGTTATTGGCTATTCTCATTTTGTTTAGTGCCATTAATGGTTTATGATCTGTTAAGAAACTAAACTTTCTTACTTAGAATTTGATCAAATTTTGAACAAAATCTCAACAATGAAACCACACACAAAATAGTGACTTCATACTAAAATGTGACGCATATTGAAGAAATTTGACAGGAATTTGATCGTGTGACCTGAGCATTACCCTGTCAGTACATATTAATGTATTTACAGTTATTGATGTTGTCAAAATCTAAACTAAATAAATTTAAATATTAACTTAAATTTAAATAACATGACTAGGCAATGTTTCAACTTGTGCATTCATTTCGAACATCACTGGACAATTATTCAACTTGTGCTTTCATTTAAAAACTTCACTAGAGAAAGATTCAATTTATTCATTTCCAACATCACTAGACAATTGAATAGCACAAATCACTAGAGTCACATAAATAGACACGTGACTAACAAACAAATCATTAGTTACACATGACGAGACAATTGACTATTAATCAAATAACTAGTGACACATCACTGTAAAAGTTACTAACAAACAAATACTACAGACATGTGTCTAAGACTGGAAAGCTTAACAATCAAATCATATTTATTACAACACTAATAAAGAATGTACAAAGAACTATATTAATAGTTTTTAGTTAATGGACAAGAGGTGGCTTTGACTGAATGATTGATTTAACAAAAGCACATGAGTAGTAAATTTGAATTTTTTTGATGATAATAATAAGAAGATTTTCATCTATAGCAAGTAATTAGGGGGGGTGAATTTAAAAAACAAAAGTAGAATGGGGAGGGATGTCCGATTGAAGCCATTAAATACTTTAAAAAATATTCTATCTTCAAAAGATTGCTATAGTATTTATGACTATTTAAAACAATTTTCAAAGAACAAATAAAAAAGTCTCACTAAACATGACATTATTTAACACCAAAAACAGTTTGTAGCAATTAAAAGTTTATGTTCACAATGTGCTTTTGATTCACCAAGATGATCCATAAGATAAAAAGAAATCTCAGTGTCAGGGGATAAAAGAACCAAGTGGAGCATGACATAAGTGTAACTCTAGAATTATCAATTTTACCATTATCAGAATGTTTGAATTTGAACTTTCTATGTGAGCTCTTTTGAATGATAGCCTGCAAGGCAAGGTTGGGTAATATGTTCCCAAATCAAAGGTTATTAATTTTTATCAATGCTAACAAGTATTAAGGTATAAACTAATTTGAAATTTTAAAAATAATTTTAACAATCATAGGGTATAAATCTCTGCTACCACAAATTTCATATCAGTTTATAAATATTAAAAATAGAAAGTATTTTTATTTTTTCTTGATAAATTATTTACACAAAAATAAAACATGCTTTAAATCAAATTTACAACAACAAAAAAATTTAATTTATTATAATAATGAACAGGATATCCCAGAAGAATTATAATTATAAGTATGAAAGTCATTTTGACTACTTCTATTAAAATGTATATTAAAAAGTATTTTAAATATTTAAAAAATTTAAAATCATTTCAGTAACAGGTGCACAAATGCAATTATATGATTTAAATGCAATTATTATTATTAATTATAAGAATTTAGTGTTAATTTACTGAACACCGGTAACATAAAGTCTGAAAAACAGATACTTTTCCCGTTCAATTTTGCGAAATACGGTCAAAGGGAAGCAACCATTAAAATAAACAGACGTTTTAAAGACGACAGCGATAACTTCCCATTAATTATAGGTATTTTATTTATTCAATTCAAGAAAGTTAACTCTTGTGACCTTGGTGAAAGATCGTATTAACTTGGTTACTGTTCCTAATTCTTTATGAAAATATGGGAACTAACTGCTGTCGCCTTGACGGACAAAATAATTTTTTGAGTTGCCTCTAATTTAGTACGGTACTCTTTTATAACAAAAGTTATTTTTAATCAACATACATTTTTTTTAGCTTTCCTTAGAAAAAGAATTCTTTTGTGGTTTCAGTAACTTTTCCAAAATTATTTTGTTGAATATAAATGTAACTTTGTCAGTATTTTTCAAGATACAAAGCAAATATTGGTAAGTTTAAAGGACGAATGCCACTATTTTATCGAATTTCACGAATATATCCCTAAATCGATCCCTAACCTAAACTAAACCCTAATTCACTGCAACTGTAATAAACACCCAAAGCCCAAAACTTTCAATTAGCCCAAACATTAGTTGGTTGTTCTGAACTGTTGTGTGTGTGAGGTGGCGGTACTGTGTGAAGTCAAATTATGTATTATAGTATAGGCACTATAGGTATAATTTAATTAAGATTAATTAAATTAAAATTAAGCTATTTAAATTTACTAAATTTAGTTTTTTAAAGAAAAAAGTGGCTATTCGTACCCAGGTACCAGAAAGGAGAGGTTTGGATTAAAAAATTATTTAAAATTTTATTGTTGGGTTTGTAAGACAAAAGGAGGTATTGAATGGACTATATGTTTGGAAACTTAATTCTTCAGTTTAACTACAATAAACTACCACTACAAATGACGTCCTTAATAGCACTGAGTCAAAATGGACTCAGACACGCAGCGCCGCCATGCTCAACCGGGTACCATTAGACTCAAGCTATTCGGATGTCATTTGTGGTAGTTTATTTTAGTAAAGCTGAAGAAGTAGGTTTACAATCGTATCCCAATCTCTCACTTCTGGTACCCAGGTACGAATAGTCGCAGCCTTTAAAGAATGTCAATGTAAATATATATCTATTCAAACCCTTTCCATCGCAACTGGGTGTAATACACCCAGAGACAGACTGTGATTGCTGGTATCTCGAGTCTCCTTTTAATAACCTTTCTTATACTCGCCCTCATCCACGAGGTAGTTGGAATTAGCGCCTTGGTGGTTGCAATTATATAAAGTATATAATATAAAGCATGCGAAAGTGACTAATTTTTGGGGGCGTTATCTTTTTTTGTACAGTCCCAAGCATAATTTAATAGAAGAAAAAAACGTCTAAACTGGCTTATGAACATTATTGTTTGCTTGTTATTTATTGATTTTTTGAGTCTGTGTAATCCATAAAATTAATTTTAATTTTTGACAATAAATAAATACAGTGGAACCTCTCATAACGAGCATAATTTGTTCCAGAATCTTACTCGTTAAGCGAAACACTTGTTAAACGAAACAATTTTTCCCATACAAACCTTCCCTCTTGGTACAGTCAACTATTGTTTGTGTCATGTTATCATTAATATTCAGTGGGAGATAATACGCGATCTATGAAGGGAGTTCGGTTTCAGGTCAATTAAATCATGCCACATATGAAAAAAGAAAAATAACATAAAGAGAGCCATTTACTGTGATATAAGACTATGGGGGTAACCCATCCAGTTGCCAGGAATTACCAGAAACACTTTTTCCCATTATTTTAAGTGTACGGTTGTGCTATACCCAGTCACTTGGGACAGGGTATACTATATGTTATTTGGGAAAGTGTTAAATAATATTTCACCATTTTAGTTTATCTTAACTGCAATTTTTGTTTAGTTTGATTTGCGTTAGAAAATTTTGAGGAGAAATAATACCAATTACCAAACCACTGGTAATAGTAATTATTAAATTATCACAAGTAACTAGTACAAGACAAAAATTAGTACACTCAAAATATGGAGGAAAAAGGCTAACTACTTGTAGTACTAACAACTAATTAAATTTTTTGAAGTAGTTATTTACTGATATTGTAGTCTATTCTAACTTATTAACATTAAGTTCATTGTAGTTATTAGGAAATAACATTAAATGAATAATTACTTGATACATTGCCACTCAAAAAAGCTGTTCTGCATGACTGGGTTGAATAGATTCTTGACTTAATACTAAAGTGATAACAACAATTACTGTCGAAAAATAGTAGGCCTAGAGATCACAATCTTAATTTTATGAGAATATTAAATTAAATTTGTTGTTCAGTACTTCACTTAAAAAATTTAAAGGGCAGTTGAAATGATTGTCTTTTGACAGTCTTACTAACATATAAAATTTGTAACACTAATGTCACCGAAGAATTAAAAAGTTATAGTTATAGACAATTATAAATAATAATAACATAAATCATAAAAAATATATCATAAATTGCTAAAGTTTTTAAATATTCAGACCATACGAAAATAGGGGAATAAGTTAAGTGGGAAATATTGTTTAAGGTACATTGAGAGGTACAGTAGTCATGATAAATATTCTTTTGGGTACCGGTACAGTACATTGAGAGCTCCGGTAATGATGAGAAATATTTTTTGGGTACGTGGAGAAGTACAGTAGTCATGGGAAAATGCAAGACACTGAACTTATTAGTTTTAGAAACATTGAGCATTTTGTGATGAAGAAATGATTTCATAAGACTAGCTTTATACCTTGCCATCTCAAATATATCTGACTTGATTTACATAAGATAAACAAAACTTAGGACTTAGTAGATAATTATAATTCATAAAAATATATGGAAATATAGGTCAAAATGCCTTCTTCATTAACATCAGAATGTAAATATTTAATCTAAGGAAATGAGCTAAACCAAGTATGCGAAAATCTGAATAAAAGGATGCAACAAAAAACGAAACGTGTTGACAATAATACTCCTTCAGTAAACAAACTACAATAAATAAAATATATAATAAAAATAAACATTTAGCTTCAATGTGGTATCCTAGAGGACAGCAAGCGGACTGTAAAATAAATTCTTTATCATTAATTTTTTAAGTTTTTTGTTTAGTAAGCCCAGGAATCTATAAAACAAAGCTTCAAAATTTAGTTGCCCAAGAGATTATTGAGGCCATGGGCTTAGGTCTAGTTAGCCTATAATCTGACCCTTTCAAAAATACAGAATACACAATATAAAACCAGACAAGCAAGTTTATAATTTCTCTATTTACAGATTGTTTCTGTCAACACATTGGATGATTGCCTTGTTTCTATCAACACACTGGATGATTTCCCTGTTTCTATAAACACTATACACAATATAAAACCAGACAAGCAAGTTTATAATTTCTCTATTTACAGATTGTTTCTGTCAACACATTGGATGATTGCCTTGTTTCTATCAACACACTGGATGATTTCCCTGTTTCTATAAACACATTGGATGATTTCCTCCAAGAAGGATCTGATAGAAAACAATTTCTCTTGATTTCATGGTTCATTGACCCAGGTACTGAATATCCATTAAGTAAATGTATTTCCAGTTTTTAGTTAGTTTTATTTTACATGAGATTTAGTAAGTTTTTTGTATTGCTCCCAAATGATACTCAGTTTGAAAGAGTGAGAAATAAAGACAAAAATATGCCATAATATATTGGAAACTTAAAAAATATAGATAGTAAAATATTTTTGATATTATTCTCAATTTTAATTTTGGTCATCAGAAATGAGATGCATCCACAATTGGGTACAACTGAGATACTACATCCATAATTAGGTACACCTAAGATTCATCTATGATTGTGTAACACTGAGATACTTCATCCATGATTGGGTACAACTGAGGTACTACAACCATTATTTGGTACCATACACCTGAGACTGAGATGCATTCATGATGGTGTACCACTAAGTGTGACTAAGATGATATATCCATAATTGGCTACCACATCCATGACTGGCTACCACTGAGATACTAAATCCATCATTGGGGTAAAAATGATATACATCCATGATTGGGGTACAATTGATATACATCCATGACTGGGTACCACTGAGATACTACATCCATGATTTGGTTCCGTACAACTGAGATACATCCATGACTGTGTAATACTGAGATAATACATCCATGTTGGATACAACTGAGATACATCCATTATTGGGTACAACTGAGGTACATCCATTATTGGGTACAACTGAGGTACATCCATGATTGGATACAACTGAGATATATCCATGATTGGGTACAACTGAGATACATCCATGATTGGGTACCACAAAGATTTATTTTCTCTGTAACACTAACAGAGACACTCCTGAATATGTAAGTCTTTATCTTTTATTAAGTTAAGACTCCTTGACTTC
>CAXITT010000195.1:589796-615539 GCA_964033795.1 Lymnaea stagnalis | reverse complement strand
AAATCGACGAGTCTGTTTACGTGCAGAAAAAATCATGTCGGGCGAGTTTTGCCACAACAATGGGTCTCTGGAGGCATTTGTCAGGAGATTAGTGAGTGTTGCATGTTTTGTGTACAAGATAGATCAGCAGCTACACAATCACACTTATGCCAATAATCACAGCACATATCCTGCTGGGCACAACAGTCATGTCAGATCAATAGGCTTTGTCATTTCTTAGACCGGAAAACGTCATAGGGAACTATTTTTAGAAGGTCAGCGGACAAATATTGCTTAAATCATGGCAGCTTATAGTGTGTTTCAGCATATCGTTCGGACGATCCTTGTATCTCGAGTTACTGTTACATTTGCCGTTCAAGCAATGAAGTCGCATTTCAGAAAATAGAAGTAAAAAAAAATATGTAAAATATTTCGTAAAATAGAGTTGTAAACAAATTTCAAGGACACTTCGCTAACATAGTAATACTGAACAGTGTTGACATTTTGTCCGCGCTGAGTACCCGGATGATGAGTAATAATGACATCAGTTCTATTAATAGATTTCCGCCATTAAATGAGAAGCCCTATAGAGAGCATATAATGCAATTGGCACCACTCCGGGATTGACTCATCAAACGGTCATTTATTCTGTTAAGGTTTTGGATCCAAACTCAGGTGCCAATAGCCAATACCCAGACCCAAAGCATCGAAAGTTTGTGGAAATCTGCAAAAGAGAGAAACAAGCGCCACAACGGCACACACAGACATATGCTCGACTTGTCAATGTGTGAGTTCATGTGGCGTCAACGTGTTAAAGTAAATGGTTTTTATGTCTTCAACTATATTCTAGACGATATTGTTCAATTTTGGCCACTACAGTAGCGGAGGACCTTTAAAGAAGTATGTATGTTTTTATTTAAAATAACATCTGTTTTAGTTTTATTGGAAGTGTGAAGTGTTTTAAGTTTTAATGGAAATGTGAAATAATGTATAATAATTTTTTAATAAAAGTTTTTAAAGCTAATTCAGATTGATCAGGTTTAGGGATACATTTAGGGTTCAGGTTAGGTTTAGGGATACATTTAGGACATAACTTCGTGGGTCACGATAACCAAGATGGCGGCCGCGGGCTGATCTCTCCGAATTGTTTTTTATTCAAAAGAACATTTGTTTTATGGGAAGTGTGAATAATAATAATTTTTTGCGGTGAATTAAAATTGAAGTATCCACTTCTGATACAGGGTCCAAATAGTCGCAGCCAAACTTTTCATTACAATTACAGATAAGACAGTAGCCAATTTGCCGCCAAAAAAAAAAAAGCAACTTTGACCTTGAATCTTCATTGATGTCATGTTAATGATTATATAACTATATTTAAAATAGAATTAAAAAATGCAATAAAATCATAAACATTAACGTACTCTTACTTGCTTTCAGCTGTACATTGGTCTTCGTGTTTCTTTAACGAAAGTCTTCAAAATATAGCACATTTCTCCATTGATAATTATGGCTCTAAGTCTAAGTCTAACATGGCAAACCAACAGGAAGACAGGAAGTATCCGTCATAACCATCACGTGACCAACCGAATGACCAGCTGGGTCCGAATAGATATTTGCTACTATAGGTACCCGGGTACCTATAGCCACTCCGTTTTCATAAAGTCAACTCTCCTTTTGTTTTATATTTATGCATGGGCTAGATCGGAGCAAACATCTTTCAATCCGCGACTGAGTCAGCATAGTGTAAAATTCTTATTATATATGTATGGCATTCTTCCGTCTTCGTGGGACGATGGAGTAGCTATATAGTTCTACACTTTGACGAGTTGCTCACTAGGCAAATCCTAGAATGGCAATATCGGCCGCATCTCCCGCAGGAGTATATTGAATCCCGGTAAATTCTTGATTTCCGAATTGTTCTTTTTGATTCAAGGGCCTCGTTTCGAGTATCTTCTGCCTTTTTTACTCCTTCAAACAATAAAATTATTATTAATAAAGAAGATATTCAATACATATAGTTTTTTAACTGTATCCAATTTCGTTAATTTTTTTAAAATTATTACAGTAATAAATAATTACATGCTGTAAATTAAATTGGGATGTTTATAAATTCTCATCTGCAGGCCACAGTTCACATGACAACGCTGCATTAAATGCAATCGAAAATAAAGATAGTGAGAGTAGACCCGTGCTTTTAAAATAATTTTTTTTTATGCCCAGAAACAATAGGCCTAATACTAATAATAATAATGTAGTGATTAAGTGCTTTGAAATGGCAATAAAGAGGGGGAAAAACATTTATTTAAAAACAAATAAAATAGATTTTATTCTTGAGTGACAGTGAGCTTAAACCATACTTATTTTTAATAACCTCCTTTCTTGGACATTATGGGTATTATGTTCGTTATTATTAAGTTGAATTATTTGAGTCGGAAAATTTCAATAAAGGCATTTTAATTTTAAATTTGTTAAAGTTAAAGTATTAGTTTATTGTTTATTATTATTATTTATTTATTTGTAGTTGTTACTGAGTTCCTGATTTAGATTTTTTTCTCCAGTTTAGACTTTTGTTTCAAAATGTTTTATAAAACCAACCAAAACTTTTTTTAAAAAGTTTATATCTAGCCATCATCATACATTTATTATTTTCAAGCATTTTCATTTATTCATTGCAACAGAAAGTCGGTCACCTCAGTAAAAGAAGGTTACACAGATTAATGATTTGTGTACTTCCGGTTCATCGACATTGTAATAATAAATAAATATAATAGTAAATGTAGTTTTCACTTTCAGATCAAACTATGCACAACATTTGAATTATTTGAAAGTTGTGCATGAATCTCTGTTCTTAAGTGAGACGCCAATTAAAATATTTCATCAGGGATCAGGTGATGAAGCTGGAAACACATTTAAAATTCAAATGCATCTCTGCACTAACTCACTAAACTTAACATTAACAGTAACACTTCTTTTTTTTAACATGTACTTACTACTTACTACATACAGACATTGTCTACCTGATCACTGGAACTTTCTATCATTTATAACTATATCTATGAATTACAAACTGAATCATGGACTGACAGTGACAGACCTACTCAAGGAAATGGCAATCGTCAGCAATTGTAACTAACTGATTACCGAGTTAAGAGTTAAAATTAAAACTCAAAAGAGTTAAAATTACTTCAAGTCAGACTATAGTATAGTCATTTACTCAACTGGTAAAGTCCTGCCCACTTCACTCATTACTCAAATTACTGACTAAAGTTTAAGTCTTTAGTATTTGTTTAAGTTTAGACACTAGAACTGGAGCTAGACTCTTCTGAAATCAATTTAGAGACTTGTCTAGTACTAGTAGTAGTTAATTAGAATAGTAGAAAAGTACTTGTCGGTCTAGTCTTTACCTGAGAAATTATTTATTTAGTGAAGAATATTTACTAGTTTGTTGTGCTGATATATTATGATTATGAAAACTAAATATTATGGTTTAATATTGTCAGTAGAAATCGACCACAACCATGTATTAGAGTATTTAGAGTGCTAATTCTGAACTTGACTGTGGGTGCACAGATGGTTGATGAGACAGATTCTGGCACCAAATGTTCTTGTACAGTAAATGAATGCAGGGGAATGATGGGGGCATGTCTTTTGTCCACTGCAGCTGCTGTTCTGTTGGCTTTGTGCTGTTTGGAGCCTTTGTGTAAAGAGGAATGCTGCGATGCATGATCTTTTCCCAATTCTTCTTACTATGTCTCTGAATAAAAACAATAGCATTAAACACATAGATCTCTTAAAAGCAAATAAGCACAAACAAAACAAGTAAATCTTAATTACTGTTAATGAATCCATAAAATTTTTACAGAAAAAATAAATATAGCAAAGAGGCTACTGAGCTACGCAAAAAAAAAACTATTTACAAATTTGTGCTTTCAAATGTCATATGACCAACCAAATATAAACCTAACGTGACTGTTATACGCAGCCGACGATGAGGCTTTTAGATTGTCTCTAAAGCTAATAAATATAAAAGTATACTAATAATAGGCCTTGCATAATCTGAATCATAATTATTAATTAAAATAGCCTATTTATGATGAAACATAATCATACTTGTTATTATTTTGGTTTTTAAAATTCATGATTGACCAAATTAGGCAAAGTCTTAAATTTATCTAGACCTATATTCCATAAATATTGGACAATAAAAATGACTTGTCAATAGCTGTTTTTAAGAAATAGGGTAAACCCATTCTTAGTGTAAAAAATAGACAATTTCCTTAAGTTAAGGCTGCTGCAGAGAAACAAAGTTCAATTCTCAGTGTTTCATTGGGTTGTGATTTTTTTTTTATTGCCAGCTTTAAATTTGTTTTATCATAAGCAAGAGAAATTAAACACCGAAAAGAAGGCCATTATATAATATATAATGAAAATTGCTAGGCTTACATATGGTTTGGTAATGATTTTGGATCATATTATCATTATTAAATAATGTGGATTTATATAGGCTATTACTTTTATAGGCCTATTGGATTATGATGAAATAAATACATTATTCTGATACAACACATACACCTTAACTGTTTTTAAATCCAAAGACAGCATAGATATTTAATTGTAATTCTAAAAATGTTTTTCCGCTAATAATGTAGAGATTGAAAATATTTGTCAGTGAATTTTATTTTATTGGGCTGGCAAACCCTTAAAATACTATTATACTTTAAGGTCACCTGAACTCTCTGTCTTGAGTCTGATAAATATCAGACTGAATTTAAGTTAAAACTGGATAAATAATTTGATTTGAAAAATGTTATTTATTTTTTAGTAGTCCTTTGATCTAGGAAAAATATTCCATTTTGAAATCCAAACTAGCCCTAACCCTGTTTCTTTTTTTTTTTTTTTTTTTTTTTTTTTTTTTTTACATATTTCTCTTTGATCTAGGAAAAATATTCCATTTTGAAATCCAAACTAGCCCTAACCCTGTTTCTTTTTTTTTTTTTTTTTTATTTTTTTTATTACATATTTCAGCATGGAAGATGATGGTCCAGCTGACAGTAACACATCAGAATTCTATGACATAATATCCGATGGGGGACTTGTAGGAACTTCAACGAATTCAAACAACACAAACAATGAAAACAGAAGGAACAGTAAGTGCAAAACAGTTTCAATGAACACTTGCATCAGTAGTGCTCCCTTCGGAAGTCTTAATTATTATGTTCATAATAACATCAAAGCTCTGTTTAATATGTGTATTTTCTTTTTTTTTTTTTTTTTTCTTTTTTTTTGGACATTGAATTTGAATTATTGACCACTGATTTTTTTTGGGGGGAGGGGGGGGGGAGTTATCTTTAAGTACTACTAAAAATGAAAATATATGAGTAATCAAGCCTAAGAAAGTAATAATGCTGCTCCAGCTTAACAATCACATTTTGATTGTTTGGTTTTCTTTAAAATGCCTTACAACTGAGCTCTTAAGTTTTAAAAGCATAACTTACCTTAGATTTTAAAAACATTGAGTAATAATTAAAAATATATTTACATTATTTCTTTTTCTTCTTGTTTTGCTTCTCAGATAACTCCCAAGACACAGACGATAACAAAAATGTCTATATCATCATGCAGGTAATAGGCATAAGATATCAGAGCATGAATTGCAACCTTTTGTTGCACAATATAAAGCACAATAATTTTTTCCTATACACATTGCTGCTATTTGAAATTGCTATCTAAGAATATCGCTTTTTTAAAACAAAAAGTATGTCAAAATGTTTGTATTTAATTAATTATTTGTTGGATAATTAAATTTAAACATATATCTTGATATATGAGTAATATATGAAAATCATTTGTATGTCCTGTAAGCGAAAGATTTATAATGTGTATATGAGTATAGGAGGAAAATTTCATTTATAAAAAAAAATATGTAAAAAAAAATTATAATTATATAGTTGTTGAGAATTCTGATTTCTTTATAGAAGTTGCGTGAATACTTGATTAGCAGGATGTATAAAACTGTCTGCTGTGAGGGTTCATGATAAACTGCTGATTGCTGCTAAAGCTTTTTTTATAAGAGAAAAGTGCTGCTTCTAAATACAGATGAACATTCAAACGCTAGTTTTTTCTTTGCTAGATATCATGATATCAATAATGAAAATCATAGAAATATGTTTGGTCCTTTCCTCAAAGGTTATTCCATCTCTGAAAAACCTTCCTTAATTGTATCTGAAGGCAATTAATATTTAGTTATGTTGATCCATGGTTAAGTGTATCAGTTATGTTTTAAAGATGTTTGGTGTGTGGAACCTAATGTTGGGGTGTACCAGGCCCCCCCCCCCCCCATGAATCATTCATAGCATTTTCGTTAAGTCAAAAGAAAGTTTTAATTTGATTATTTCAGCCGAGATAATCTTATGTAAATCTTGTTGGGAGAATAAACCAAGATAATCTTTTGTAAATATTGTTGGAAGAATAAACCAAGATAATCTTTTGTAAATATTGTTGGAAGAATAAACCAAGATAATCTTATGTTAATCTAGCTATAAGAATAAACCAAGATAGTCTTATGTAAATCTTGTTTACAGCAACTCAGCTCAAGTAACCCCAACACAGTGTCCAGTCATGTCATGACCTTCACCTCATCAGATTCAGTTTCCCTCTCAGAATCTACAACCTTAATGCCCCCCCCTGCAACTCCAGACAGAAAAAATTCCCAGGATGATTCGGACAGGTAAGAGAATTCAATACAAACTTAAAAAGTGACCAACAAATTGGGTCAACTACATTCGACATTTGTACTTGATTATTTTTTTAATGTTGTTTTTACATTTCATCAGTCTAAATAAACATTATGTAATCAATTATAAATCAGATGACCGAGCCGACATTGGTGAAGTGTGTCACTGTCGGATTACGCCGTCATGTCTTGGATTTTGTTTAGGTGTGGGATTGAGTGCATTTTTTCTGTTGTGTTTTGATTTTGTAAATTTGAGTCGGGCAGTACTGGTTGGGGGGGCGGGGTGTAGAAGAAACGTAGTGTAAAGTGCGTCATTTTGTGTGTATGATGCAGTGAGGGTGTATTTTGGAATGCAGACAGATGTTTTGTGAATTCCAGTTGGGAAAGTATAATTTTTTTTGTGTGTTAGAACTGGAAACTGTTTTGTCTCATACATTGTGACAATTGTGACTGTCAAACCTTTGAAGGGAGGAATTAAAGTAATCTGAAGTTATTATTTTAAGGCTTTGTGTCTTTATTACTATGCATCAGCCTTGTAGAGGCTCATCAGCCTTGTAGAGGCTCATCAGCCTTGTAGAGGCTCATCAGCCTTGTAGAGGCTCATCAGCCTTGTAGAGGCTCATCAGCCTTGTAGAGGCTCATCAGCCTTGTAGAGGCTCATCAGCCTTGTAGAGGCTCATCAGCCTTGTAGAGGCTCATCAGCCTTGTAGAGGTTAGAGAGTATATTTCTAGTAGGGGGTCTAACCTCTAGACCAGTGTTTCCCACATTTTAAGTTTAGCAGACAAGCTTGGAAAAATGATCCAGAGACCGGTGCCAGATTTATTTATTATATTTTCTTTATTTGACCTTAAAAATTCGTGTTGTAAACACACATGCCGTGTAAGAGTTGCGGGCCCGTGCAACGGACCACCATTTAGGGAATGCTGTTCTAGATAACTTTGCTGTCACAATGTGATCAATTTGCTCTTAGTGGGTGCATGTACCAATATCCAATCACCAAGGTAAAGATTGTTTTAAATAGTCCTTTAGCCCCACATCTGCTGTTGTTGTCGTGGTAACAGCCTGCTTTTCTGTCCCACCAGTGAAAACACCATAAGTGCTTGCCTGATCTGTGGGGACAGGGCCTCCGGGTTCCACTACTCGGTCTACTCTTGCGAGGGCTGCAAGGGCTTCTTCAAGAGGTCGGTGCAGAAGAGTCTGCAGTACGTCTGCAAGGACCAGGGCATGTGCTTCATCAATAAGTTCTCCAGGAACTCCTGCCAGTACTGCCGTTTCCAGAAGTGCCTCAACATGGGCATGAGAAGAGATGGTAAATGTAGCAGTTTATTTAAAAGCCTTCATAGCCTTGCCATGGAAGTGATTCCCCTTTTTTAAAAAGATTGACAGTTCCACAAAGGCTTTAAAACCCATAGAGCAGTGGTGTGCAAATGCTGCTCATGGTCCTGTCAACTGTCATTTCTGTTGGACCTGCCAGTTTTTATAATATCTGCAATATTTTTTTTTATTAACCTTATTACTATCAAGTGCATTTTTCTCAAGCCATTTTTCAAGCCTTTATTTTAAGTTCGCTTTTGTTTGTGGCTGGCAAAATCTCTGGACGGCTCAGAGATCCAACTCCCATCAACCTATCGAGCTGGAACTTGCCACATGGACTCGTTCTATCAAATATTCTGCCCCACCCATAAAAATCATTTTTTTTTCTGTTATTCAACGGGAAGATGAGGGAAATATGATAACAATGATTTCATGAAATTAAATTACAGATAGCTGCGTTGAATGGGATTCTTTAAAAAAATATTGTAAATGCGTTTGGTGCGTAATATTTTCTTTTCTTTTTTTAAAAATATTTGGTGAAATAATTCTGTGGTGTAAAAGGCAGTGGGGCATTAAAATATTAAAATAACTCAGGGGTGTACAAAATTGATTGTTAGCCTTGGGGGGGGGATGACTAATTGGAATTCTTATAAAGTGCATTACTTGTTTGCATCATTTGTCAAATTGTCGAAAAAGTCAAAATCCCATATGAAATTAATTCAGAGACCCTTACAAGTATACATTTTCTGAAAAGTGCATTGGACAAGGTATCTTATGTTATGAAAAAAATTTGATTTTATATTGTGTATGTTTTTTCACCTTGATTTTTACAGAGTGAATAAAATTGTACCACTCAAGTTCTGAATTCAACCTAAACTAATACTCCACAAATTGTTCATGCTATTATAACATCAACTTTGTAAGATACTAGAAGCAATATTCTTTCAGACGATGTCAAGTTATAGTTACTTATATTACAACTTGTGATATTGGTGAATTTTTTTTTCATTCACTACCTTCAAATTTGTGTCATACAAAACACAAAGGGGAAGGCACAAAATGAGTTCAAAAATTCCTTTTCAATTGAAGTTATTAAATCCATTTTTGAAGTTAATTAATGCTTTAGAACAAGGGTCGGGAACCTTTTTGTCTGAGAGAGCCATGGACACCTCATATTTTGAAAAGTAATTCTGTGAGAGCCATACATTATGTTTAAAACTAAAATTCAAGTAAATGTGTGCAATAATTATGCAATAATTATGTCTCTGAATTCTTTTTAATAACATTGTTATTCTGTTGCTAATCAATAATGAGTATTTCTTACCATTAATGCGATTTTTTTATTATTTTTTTTTTTTATTTTTTTTTTATAATCGAACATTTGTCTGTGAGCCAGATGCAGCCATCAATAGAGCCACATCTGGCTCGTGAGCCATAGGTTCCCGATCCCTGCTCTAGAATATACAAAAACATAAACGTCTTTGAACCTCTTTAGGGTAGGTCTTTGGGATCCAATCTTTGTCTTTCCTCCTCATTATCCTTCCTTTCCCAAAGGAATTTTTCTGTAACACTATGACTTAGCTGAGGGCTAAAATTGTCAATATCTGACTCTTGTGCTGCCATCTCCACTGCAGCTGACACTGTCATTAAAAGCACATGAAATATCTCTGCAATCAAAGCTTTGAAACGCACAGATAGAAATATAAATAGGAAACAAACTCTTTTATATAGAGTGATTTCCCTTAACCAATATGTATAAAATCATTTACATTTTTAATGACGATTTTGCCAGCTGCTGATTTTATCAGCCATGACACAACAGAAAAGGGTTTAACGGCCGATTATCTGCCGTTATGACAGTTATTGGGTTGAACTTACCACTGAAATTGGATTGCATAACAATTTTTATTTGTAAAAAAAAAAAAAAGAAAAAGAAAGCCTTTTAAGTGCTGCAAAATTTTACATTTTTAATGACGATTTTGCCAGCTGCTGATTTTATCAGCCATTACACAACAGAAAAGGGTTTAACGGCCGATTATCTGCCGTTATGACAGTTATTGGGTTGAACTTACCACTGAAATTGGATTGCATAACAATTTTTATTTGTAAAAAAAAAAAAAAGAAGAAGAAAGCCTTTTATGTGCTGCAAAATAGTGACATCCTTCTACTACATATACATAATCATAATGGTAAATAAAAATTGATTATATTAAATTTTGTGTCCCTAAAAAGTGTGTTTTGGCTTTGTAAAAAATAGTTTAATCTATACATTTCAAATGTTCCATTTCACAGCATTAAAATTTCTTATATGATCCCAACAAATACTTTAAACCTGTAGCTTATCATTTACTCACATATTCACCTTCAGATAATCTCTTTTGGTTAATTCCTGCTTATTTATCTACTTCAAAAGGCATTCAAGATAATTGTTTATAAAAACTGAGTTCCCAACTTGCCATCTTTCTTAAAGTTAATATGCTACGGTTTTTGTTGTATCATACAGTCTATGTTCAATTTTTTATTGCTAAGATTAAAAACAAAAAGACAAGTGCCTAAACTAGGTGGAGCAAGGTAATGTCAGCACTACCTATATATGGAGTAGGTGGAAGTAGGTATCATCATCACATACCTATATTTTCAAAACCAAGAATTTTTTTTTACTACCGTATTGCTTTATGCTCTGAACAGCTGTTCGAGAAGACCGTTCCCCGGGTGGTAAACACAGACACAAGCGGCCCAGGATTGACGACCCAGCCTCCTGCGGGATGTCCAGCCCGGGTGCACAAGTCTTGCAGACAGTGACGATAAAGACAGACATCCCAGTTATAGACGACCCTCTCCGAGAGAGCCTCCTGGCAGCAAAACCCCACCTTTACCCAAAAGCCGAAAGTAAGTTGAATTGAACCCAACTATTCAACCAAAAGCCGAAATTAAACTGAATTAAACCCAACCTTTTCCCCCAAAAGCCGAAAACCAAATCTCATGAAGCATTGATGGCTGATCCTTCAATGTATCATGCTGGTAGTACTTGGATGTAGAATATTTCATTTGATTTCTTATTCAGCAGCTCACAAAGAACACGTTGCCCCATTTTGCACTGGACTTGTAGATATATGCCCCCTTGAAGTTAAGCCATGCTCATCCAACAATTTAATCTCAATCAAGATGATTGCAATGATGGATTTTGTACATTTTTTGGTTTCCATAACTTTACTGCAAACTTTTCTTGTCTTCAAAGACTTTCTTTTACACTAAATTTTTTCAGACTCCATAGACAAGATTGAAAACATCTCCGTCAGTGAGCTGATGCATTATGGGTATCTAGAACTGCGTTATATCATTGAATGGGCAAAGAAAGTTCCCGGTAAGCTGGCACGGTAAAAATGTATTGTAGCTTTAATGTTCAGAACTTTTGGAAATATAATCTTTCTAATTGGTAAATTTAATCACTGAAAAGATCGCTGAGATTGTCTTTGTGTGAGTTTCACGAGTCTTTATTGAATTGTTTCCCCACGAGGAGGCTATGCATGCATTACAAAAGTGATAACTCGACTCGGTTCAGTTGCTCTTTTGCTGCTTCGAAACTCAAATTACATCCTGAGTCGAAATGGACCATTCGCGCCCATTCGGATGTCATGTGTGGTAGTTTATTTTAGTTAAACTGAAAAAGTAAGTTTACAGGTAGTCCATTCAATTATCTTTCATTTGATACCTCATTTAGTCTTACAAACCCAACAATAATATTTTAGAAAGATTTTTAATCCCAACCTCTCACTTCTGATACCCGGGTACGAATAGTCGCAGCCTTAAACGAATGAGCCCGCCAACTCCCATCCATGCTATGTTAAACATTTTGTACATATCTGAAACCTAGAGATTTTTTATAACACAAAAAATCTATCTGGAGACCTGTTGTTTTTGTTACTTCAAACTACAAAAAAAAAAAAAAAAAACTAATAATAATTATTTTCCATTTAATTTAATTTTAAGTATCCCATCCATGCTATGTTAAAAATTTTGTACATATCTGAAACCTAGAGATTTTTTATAACACAAAAAATCTATCTGGAGACCTGTTTTTTTTGTTACTTCAAACTACAAAAAAAAAAAAAAAAAACTAATAATAATTATTTTCCATTTAAGTTCATTTTAGGTACATTCAGTCACCTTAACATCACTTCATTCAGTTTAAAAGTTTCTGTTCCCAATAAAAAATGTTTTTTTCAATTTTTAAAAACTTTTCACCCTGTTGTTGCTAGTGCAGGAGGTGGTGGTTAGCTAAGTCTATAACATAAACAGCTGTCACTGCCACACCAAGGCATCATTAGCGCACTCCAATGGATTACCATCCATAAATGTGTATGTGTTCATTAATTATCTTTATTTACTACTGTGCTCGCTATTATCACACACTTTAGTATGGCACAAACTCATCACACCACCTCTTCCAACATGGCTGCCTAGACTCGTCTGTTACATCCATATCTCTGTTGCCTCCCCTGATTCTGCATAACATCAAATTAGCCTGCGCAAAGTCATACTGTTACAGTAGGAAGCCATCAGTTCATTTGACTGCTCCTGCTATGGAAGGCACAACTAACAAGTTTTCAATTTTCTCTCGATGCCCCTTGTTTAGGCTTTGCTGACCTTGAATTCCCTGACCAAATGGCCTTACTTAAATCTTCTTTTATGGAACTCAACGTTTTGAGACTGTCATTCCGGTAAGTTCGTTTCTCAGCAAACATTTGCGATACTTTTAAAGAAATGTCATTCTGGTAAGTTCATTTCTCTGCAAAACATTTGCAATACCTTTAAAACTTGAAATCGGTTCCATTTTTCAGTAGGACATACCGCTTACCGGTGCATTCCAAACTTTTCTTATCGGGGACACTTTTTTTTTTATAGGACACCCACCCTTTCTCTACACAGTAAGTCTGTTCCACCAGTGTAGCCATCGTTGAGCTAACCCTTGTTGAGACAAATATGGCACAAACATAAAGTGTCATAGCGCAATGTATGATGACCAAACGTGCCTCATAAAAACCTTTCATTTATATTTCGGGTGTAATCTTGAGGTGCAAAGCCACCAGCTAAATCACCATGTTCGTGCACAAGCAAAATCACCGTGTTTGTGCACAAGCTAAGTCGCCACATTGGTGCACAAGCAAAATCACCATGTTTGTGAATCATTTTAACAGATTCAATTCATTTGTTATTTCGGCTTAGTATTCTGCTCCAGAAAGTTCAAAGTTCATCACCCAGTTTAAAAATAACTTCCTCATCCAATCACAGCAGTGAGTTTTAGGATCTAGGAATTTATGTCGTGGGGTCTCTTGGAACATTTTGAAATGGTCCACAAATAAGATAAGACAAGATGGGATGGGATTCTTTATTGAACCAAATAAATGGAAATATTTTTTTATTGCATTGTCAGACCTGTTTGCTCTAACGATTTTGATGTACAATGTACGATTTTGAGGTGTATACATTATATATAGTGTATGTTTATGTTTTTACTATTAAGATAATGTATTGAACGATTTTGTGATGATATTGCATGATTTTAAGAGTTTGAGGGTAAACAGGTCTGCATTGTACATATTAATTTTAAGCACATAAATAAATATATATTACTCGGTTCACTTCACATTTCCAAATTTACTCGCTTCACTTCACATTTCCAAATTGACTCGGTTCACTTCACATTTCCAAATTTACTCGGTTCACTTCACATTTCCAAATTTACTCGGTTCACTTCACATTTCCAAATTTACTAGGTTCACTTCACATTTCCAAATTTACTCGGATCACTTCACATTTCCAAATTTACTCGGTTCACCTCACATTTCCAAATTTTCACAGTTCACTTCACATTACCAAATTTACACAGTTCACTTCACATTACCAAATCACCTATCACCTATCACGTCTCCCGATTCTCTAGCACAAATTTGATATACTGCTGTTATTTTCTGGTGCGCAGGGGTTAGTGTGTCTTATTTTTTTTATAACCCCCGCACCATGTAAGAGGCACGCTGCTGCTGTTGTACCCCACAGTTTGGAAAGCTCTGCCGTTAACTTTAACCGTAATATAATTTACTTTTTAATAGTTCAATGAATATCCCGGATGGCTCGTTTATGGTTGCTTATGGGTGCGTAGTCGAGAGGGTTGGTATTGAGAATGTCATCGGCCGGTAGGAATTATCTTGGGAAATGTGCATTTTATCACTTGGAAGTTGTTTAGTTAATTAATGAAGAATCTTTTCTTTTTTTTTTCTTTTTTGGTTGAAATATGTACTATTGACATAAAATCTAATTACATTTTTTTAATCAATGGGATTTGCATAACTTTTATGAAAACCTATTTTGATCATGTTGAATCAAAATCCCATGTGACATGCATCTGCCATTCGTACACACCCTACATGCATCTGCCATTCATACACACCCTACATGCATCTGCCATTCGTACATACCCTACATGCATCTGCCATTTGTACACACCCTACAGATCCATGGATCTGGATGATAAGATCAAGTTCTGTGAAGACATCATCCTGCCCTTGGAACACTGTGAGACGATGGGGTGGGGCCGGGAGCTGGTGGATGGCACAATAGACTTTGCTCAACGCCTCAAGGACATCAACCTTGACTTGACAGAGTTCTGCATCCTCAACGGCATCGTTTTAATGTACCCAGGTCAGTAGGTCACTCGGTGGCATGTTTTAATGCACCCAGGGCAGTAGGTCACTCGGTGGCATGTTTTAATGCACACAGGTCAGTAGGTCACTCAATGGCATGTTTTAATGTACACAGGCCAGTTGGTCACTCGGTGGCATGTTTTAATGTACCCAAGGCAGTAGGTCACTCAGTAGCATGTTTTAATGTACACAGGTCAGTAGGTCACTTAATGGCATATTTTAATGTACACAGGCCAGTAGGTCACTCAATGGGTTGTTTTAATGTACCCAAGTCAGTAGTTCTTTCAGGGACATGTTGTAATGGACTCAAGGTCAGTAGGTCACTCAATGACATGTTTTTATGTACCCAGATCAGTAGGTCACTCAATGGCATGTTTTAATGTACCCAGGTCAGTTTTAATATACCCCAGGCAGTTGGTCACTCAATTGCTGATTTTAATGTACCCAGATAAGTAGCTCACTCAATGGCTTGTCTTAATGTACCCAGATAAGTAGGTCACTCAGTGACATGTTTTTATGTACCCAGATAAGAAGGTCACTCAATGGCATGTTTTAATGTACCCAGGGCAGTAGGTCACTCAGTAGCATTTTTTAATGTACCCAGGGCAGTAGGTCACTCAGTATAATTTTTAATGTACCCAGGTCAGTTGGTCACTCAATGGCATGTTTTAATGTACCAAGCTAAGTAGCTCACTCAATTGCATGTCTTAATGTACCCAGATAAGTAGGTCACTCAATGGCATGTTTTAATGAACCCAGGTCGGTAGGTCACTCAGGGGCATGTTTTATTGTACCCAGGGCAGTTGGTCACTCAGTGGCATGTTTTAATGTACCCTGTTCAGTTGGTCACTCAATGACGTTTTATGACCTGGATTATATTTTTAATTTTATCATATGCATTTAAAGACTTTATCCTAAATAGGGTTCCATGGCCCTCATCCATAGAGCAATATAGGACAAGAACCTGTGCCCTAGACTAAAGATCCATGGTTAATGCAAACTTAGTTTCATAAAATAATATAAAGAAAGCAATATCATTGTATAAATGTGTTTTGCCTTTTTTTTTAAAAATATATGTTCTTCCACTTGACTTACTTTGTTGAGCATTGCAGTCAGTGTCTATAACGACTGTTTATCTTTTATTGCAATAGATGCCCATGGGATTGAAGACAAACTCCGAATAGCCGAGCTGCAGTCTAAAATTCTGGACTGCCTGAGACGCCACATTGTCCGCCAGTACCCCCTGGACATGAAAAGATTCGGCAAGATCCTGCTGCGCCTCCCTGCCCTGAGGATCATCAGCGCCAAGGCCGCCGAAAGGTTTTTGTCCCTCACATTCGATGGCTCGATCCAGCTGAACGAACTCGTTTTAGAAATGATGAACTGATTCGCGAGAAAGTATTTGATCGCATCACAGCGCGAAGCCCACATTGGACCACAGCAGCCCACATCGGACCACAGCAGCCCAAAACAGCCTGTGCATGGGAAATCTCATTCAGTTGTTTGTGTATATATTGGAAGTAACTGGGTGGAGAAAAAAAATAATGTTACACGTTTTTAAATATTTTTTAAATTTCTCTCTTTTTTGTTGCTATGAAAGATCTTTTGCTTTCTGAAACCTTATTTTAAAATCATTTTTGTGTAACATGGCGTGCACAGTGTTGCATTGTGTACAATGTTGCGTTTAGTACTGTGAAGCATAATTTGCATATTTTTTTTACACTGCTAACACGTTGATCTTGTACCAGGATGCGTAGCATTTTACATTGTATTCCGTGTACCCTAATGTGCATTTTTTTTTACCGCATAACGTTATGACTGTGTGCGCCAGTGTCAGATTGGGCAAAGCCTTGGCCCATCTGTTTATATGTGTTTGCAAAATTTTAATAAATGCCCAGTTTGTCAAATGTTACCAATGAAAAACTTTGATTTATAATTAATAATAAACATGTTTATGATATGATAAAAAATTTCTTTAAAACGTTATTTCATTTATTTTTTTTAAACACAACCGTATCATTCATTAATTTGTAAAAAAAAAAATCTCCATGTTATAATTATAAATATCATAGCCCATTGGTTGGTCCAACACTACAGATTTATGTGTTACGGTCCAACACTACAGATTTATGTGTTACGGTCCAACACTACAGATTTATGTGTTACGGTCCAGTACTACAGATTTATGTGTTACGGCCCAACACTACGGATATATGTGCTACGGTCCAACACTACAGATTTATGTGTTACGGCCCAACACTACAGATTTATGTGTTACGGTCCAACACTACAGATTTGTGTGCTACGGTCCAACACTACAGATTTATTCGCTACGGCCCAACACTACAGATTTATGTGTTATCGCCCAACACTTCAGGTTTATGCACTACGGCCCAACACAACAGATTTAAGCGCTACCGCCCAACACTACAGATTTTTGTGTGTGACATATATGAAATAATATAAATAAACAAATTTATTTAGATTCACTTTTAAAAAAATATACAAAATTTTGTTTTAATTTTATTTTAAACGTTATTTTTTTTTTTTTTTTTTCATTTTTTAACTTTTTTAACCATTTTATTATTTTGAAGGAAATAGTTGAATAAATATACAAAATTTTGTTTTAATTTTATTTTAAACGTTATTTTTTTTTTTTTTTTCATTTGTTAACTTGTTTAACCATTTGATTAATTTGAAGGAAATAGTTGAACAAGGTTATGTGTAAGATTGAATCATAGACAGTACAAAACTTATAAGATAAGGAAACAGTGGAACAAGTTAATGTGGAAGCATGGATCAAAAGGGCAGGACAATGAGTGGAACAAGGTAATGTGGAAGCTTGAATCAAAAGACAGGGACAATAAGATAAGAACCTTTTGGCTAAGAGCCTTTCTCGGCAGACATGACAAATGAACCGTTGGACAGTTAAAAAAAATAAAATCATCTTGCGTTAAGCTCCGTTAACTTCATCCCTTCTGGTTGCACCACTTGGCCCTACCACTACCATGACATTTATTGGTTGCTTTTTATTTAAACCTCATCATCCCGCCAGCTAAAAAGGGAAGATGAGTGATTATTAACCAAGATGACATTTAACCGGTTCCCGGAAATTTGATAGAAAGAAATTTTGTCGACGGTAATTTGATCGAACGGAAATTTGGTCGAATCTTTTTTTCAGTTAACACGTTAAAATTTTCGTCAAATTTCTTTTTGAACGCACTATGCTATGTAGTAAAACATAACAATGCGTTCAAAAAGTAATTTGAAGCAAAATGTTAACGTAAAAAAAAAAGATTCGACCAAATTAACGTCGATCAATTTACCGTCGACGTAATTTCTTTCAATCAAATTTCCGGTTATGCATTTAACCTCATTGGGGGGGGGCGCGCTAATCACGTGATTAGACCAAGAGTATAACTTGGCATTTTGATTGCAGTCCCCCAGGATGCCCCATTTTGGGCTGCTGTAAATATGGGTCGCCAGGACTAGGCCTTAGGGTTCTTGTTTTGTTTTTGGGGTCAGTGATTAAGTAGGCAGCCATCAAGTAGGCAGCCATCAATTAGGCAGTGATTAAGTAAGCACCAATTATTTAAAATTAAGTAGCGCGCGACTTTTGTAACCATTAATAAACATTCTCCTACATACTACACTCTACAGCCAGTATATTACATTTTACATCCTAAATACTAAATCCTCATTTCTACAGCCCGTATACTACATAATACATTCTACAGCCCATATATTGCCTTTTTCATTTTTCAGCTTCTATAGAACATCCTAAATGATACATTCTATAATTTATATACCGTACTACCTACTTTATTCTGCAGCCTATATACTAAAACATATATTTTACAGCCTGGAAACAGCCTATATAATTCATCTCAGTCATACATTCTACAGTAAAACACTACATTCTTGATTCTACATTCTATATACTAAATCTTCCATTCTACCTTCTATAAACTTAAGCCTGCCATACCCTCCTGAGTCCCGAGAGGCAAGTTAGAGTGAAATCAACTTGACACCTATTTTATTGTGCTATAAGTGATGCTAAAATGCTAAAAAAACATTGAAACAAAAAAATTTGATTTTGATATTTGATTTATTTGATGTGCAGTCCACTGGACATCGGGATCCAAATCATTTTTTGCCATACGTAAAAAAACAACAAACAATTGATTACAAAACTCAATCACAAATGTTGCAGGGTTGAACCTTTTGATTATTTCCATCAATGTTTTGATGAACAATTCTACACAGACACAGACTTTTCACCAATCTGCATACTGGTTCCGTTACAGCCGAAGAAATAAAAAATTTTCTTGGAATTAGCATGGAGATGTCTTGCCTGATGTATCCCTCAATACAAATGTACTGGACAACTTCAAATAGGGTGCCAAATATTGCAGAATCGATGGCTCCAACTAAACAGTGTTTACTATGGTCAAAAAAGGAAAAAAATTATATAGAGGAACAGTGTCCATGTCTAACAAAACAATGTAATCACAACATGGGAGGTGCGACTTGTGTGACCGAACGTTGGGGCTATTACGCTACTTGAGCAATAAATTCCAAATGGTCAATCGGAGTAATATTCCATATGTTGGACCAAGCTACTGTAAATGCATAGTTTCAATACTGGGACCGAGAAGACATGGAGCAACTAAGCCTGCCTGAAAAAGCACTCCTCCATTTGATGACGTCACCTTTGAAAAATATAGAGGGAAAAAAAAAAAAGAGTCCCTGTGCCCAATCCAGGTTTTCATTAACAAGTTGCCCATCTCTCTGATAATCCAGATATTGATTCAAATTCTTTTTCAAGATGTAGCAGAGAAGAATCTTCAGCTAAATGCAGGGTGCGCTGTTCAACTAGCAAAGCATTTTTGTGTTTGGTTTCCAAAGGAACTGCTTCAAACTTTTTCATACCAAATGCAAGTGAATGAATCTTTTGTAAGCTTAATTCATTAACTTTGAGATTAACATCTGACAAATCAGGATCAAATTGGTTATGTCAGAGGAAGCGACTTTCACTTTTTTTTTGTCTTTGGACAAAGGTTCTTCGTCTTCAGATGATTCATTTTCAGAGTTTGATTCATTGTAATCAATGTCGTCATCTATATCGATTTCATCAGAGGATGAGGATATTTCTCTGATATCTGACGATTGTTCAAACATCACATACAACTGTTGTTCTGTGTGGTATTTTCTCTGAGTATTGCCTACAACTGTAAAAAATAAAAAAATAAAAAATCAGTTTGCATGATGAAAATAATATATTTATTATTATTCATTTTTATGATAAATTATCAAAATCAGGGATTTTCTTAAAATTTCAACAAACTAAATAAGGCCTTAATATTGTAGAAGTAGAATGCCTAAATTAAATATTCCCACTTGAGATACAGTACTATTATTAGTTAGTACTAAGTTTAGTGAACTGTTACTGTAAACCTAGGTAACCTAGGTTTACCGTCTGTAGGTACTAGGTAATTTTCATTATTTTTTTATTTAAAAATCTGTTAATAAATTTAAAGAATATATAAGAGATCTAACTAAATACTGACTAAGATATGTGCATCGGTAAGCCTATCTAAATGAGTAATTACTTTGATAACAATGATACCATTTAAACACAGCTGAAAATGACATCGATTGCATAGAACTATGACTACGCCTTTAATTCTTATGTGTGTCGTCACCGTTTCACCGGTGTTGTTATGATTTGAGTCCTGTGTCCAGTAGACTGAACACCTTTTTCAATGATGAAATAAACTACGACATAATGATATATGAATAAAAATCCTATTATATTCGTATTCTTTGATATATAATTGTCTTAAAACAACATTAAAATCGGCCTTAAAATCTTTAGATTGGGTTAAATCTAATAAATAATAGCAAAAAACTTACCAGCACCCCCTGAGCACGAAGCTACTGCCCCTCTGTCGGCCATCTTAAAATTTAGTATTGTCTATCTCGGCGTAAAAGTAGGTCAAACTAGTGTAAAAATGTGTCCAGCAGGCTACACAAGAGGATCCAAACGAAAATTAGCTACCAAGTTAGAATAAGACATAGAAAACTATTGTCCAGTGGGCTGCACGCCTGGACTCAGGAGGCTATAACCTGTGATGCACCCTTTTTGCCCTGCCTCATTTTCTGTCTCGGGTTGATCCTGTAGTATAGGCCAAAACGTGCCAAAGTGTCCTCGTTTTATAGCCATTTTAATTGTTTCTATAGTATAGTAGTTACTATCCTAGTGTCTCATTTTTATTTTACTTAGTTTACATGTTTTTAATAATTGTAAAGCGCTTAGAGCTTTAAGGTAAGCGCTATATAAAAGTGCCTAAATAAATAAATAAATAATCTCTAGATTTTTGCTGACAAAATATGATTCATTCGTTTGATCTCAGCTGCAGACAAATTGAAGTTTAACTGGTTGCAATTTCTTTTCATTATTATTTGTCTTATCACTTATAATTTTGACTCTTTTTTTTTTTTTTTGGCGGAGTGGACTTTGTGTATGTTTTTTTTCCTGCCTAATATTTAATGTTGGTAGCTTCTACTGACAAAGTGTAGTCTTTAATTGCCCATTATAATATACTGCACTTCAATCATTGTGATGTTGCTAATTTTGTGACGAGAGTTACCCCTGGACTCAAATGGAGCCCTCCAAATGCCTATGCAAACGGAAGATCGTCACATCTGGAAGACTCGTACTGGATGATTAAAAAAAAAAAAAAAAAAACTCTTTGTGAAGACAGTGTTGTTGATCTAACGACTCGGCTAATACCGAAGCCGACTTGTGGTGGCCGCGCGCGGGACGACCCATCTGGTGGCCGCGTGTGGGACGATCCATCTGGTGGCCGTGTGAGGGAAAAATCCGTTAACTCTCGAAACGGACGTCTCCAATATTGACACGCCTCGGTGTTTGATGCGGAGGTTCAAACAGCTGACTCTCTAATCTCATGCCTCCGGTATTTGCATTTCTTCGTGTTCGCTGCAGGTGTTTGACGGAAATGCCCCACCCCGTCAGATTTATGATTCGTCAACTTTGACCGGGATTGCAGCGTAGTGCGGTTATTGAGCGGGACTGTAATGTAGTCTGCACAGCGGTTCTCTACATCGTAATATGGACACGTCTTCTAAATTCTCCGTAACCTTTATAGGACACTGTCATTCGCCCGAAAGCGGTAACTATGGCAACCCCACTATATGTAGATGAGCCCTCGTGCTACAAGAGTATAGTTTCAATTTGCAGCTTATCAAGGGCTCTGACAATGTTGCTGCAGACGCACTGTCTCAAATAGCCCACACCAGTAAGGCCTGTGGACAAAGGGAAATATTATGGTACTCATATTTTAGTAATTGTGTTATAGTTTTAGGGTAGAAACTTGGTAATTGCTCTCTTGCTCAAGAAAAATAAAATCGGTGTATTTAAAATATTAGTATTGTGTTATTTAATAACAATAATACTTTGAAACTTATGCTTGTTTGTCATTGTCAATGTTTTGAGTATATTTTATTTATCAAAGAAATAAGATCAGACGTTGTTGTTTTCTCTCTTGGTAACAACGCTATGAAGTTAAATGGAAGAATTAATATTTATTATATTCCTCTACGCTCAAAGCATCATGATTTGATTCGTGTTAGGAAGTGGCGCTGAGTAGAGTTAGTTGTGAACAGACACTAGTAGAGTTGACTACAGACACCTACAGTAGATTTGTGCACAGACACTAGTAGAGTTGTGTCCATATGCTATATAGTTTGGTTTGTGACATGACGTGGCACGGAGTATAGTTGTGTTCATATCCTGGTCATGCATGAGTGCGTCAAATTTGTGATTACAGGGAAAATAGCAAAAATAAAAATATAGTCGTTTTCGGTCGGTCTCTATAACGCGTTTCTAATTCTTAGGGCATTGTCCTATTTATGAGTCCCCCACTGCTCTTTGTTTAATATTTGAAAGTGTTTTGTGACTGCGTGTTTGCTGCTGAGAGTATTTGTGTAGCTGTTGCCACGTGCTTCGTATTTTGTGACGCATTTTGGGTAGGGGAAATGACGTTGTTAAATGTCCTGGTTTAGCAGTAGTAATTGAGTAGTGAGTGATGGAGTTGCAGGATGAGATCGGGCTGAAAGAAGACCCGCTTGTATAATCAATAAAGAGCCGCACTAAATATCATTCATCGATCTGTTCATCGACCCGTTGACAACGAAGTCACTGAGCCGCTAATGTTCGTAACAGCCACAACTTGAGAAAATAGTATCAAAGGGGTCTCGCACGTAAAAAAAGGGCTTAGAATCCCTGATCTAGGCCGTCGATTACAGGGCTGGGCTTGTGTCCACTCCTTCCTCGTTCCATCACCCAGTGTGGACATCGCGTGTCTAGGTACGTGTCCAAGTGACCCACCTCACCACAAGAAACCTCTTGAACCTTTGAATAATCTCTGAGCCTGAATCTTGCACACCGCAGCCGTGGCTTGATATGTGATGTTAGGAACTAAGAACCATTTCGCGGTTGGACATGGCAACAAGGTGAAGGATACCTGTTAAAATGTTGTTGTTTTTTTTTTTGATTTTTTTTTTTTTAAACTAATTGTTTTTAATAGATTAACAAAAACAAAACAAATACTTTTGTAATAATTGTTGAAATGGTTGTTTTTTAATAGTTTTTTTTTAGTTTTTTCTTTTTAAATTAAATTTCTTGGAGCGTTGTTATGCAATCTATTTTAAAGCTTTATCGCAGTCCAACACTTTGTATAATTATGCAATGCGAAATCGCATCGAATGAAATGATTAAAACTACTTCCTGTTAATTACAGTAACGGATTATTAGCTCAATTTTCTATTTTTTTTAAATAAAAAGAGATTAAAGAACAACAAATGTTGTGTCATAAAAATAAATTAAAGAACAACAAATGTTGCGTCATAAAAAAATTAAAGAACAACAAATGTTGCGTCATAAAAAAATTAAAGAACAACAAATGTTGCGTCATAAAAAAATTAAAGAACAACAAATTTTGCGTCATAAAAAAATCAAAGAACAACAAATGTTGCGTCATAAAAAAATTAAAGAACCACAAATGTTGCGTCATAAAAAATATAAAGAACAACACATGTTGCGTCATAATTGACCTTTGTGAACGTTTGATGGTTAAAAAATTGCTCATTGTTTGTTAATGACTGTTGTTTTTTTGAAGGGGGTGAATTGTCAATTATTATTTTTCTGGAAAGGGTTTGTCATTTCTAAGACCGGAGAGCGTCACATCGCATGACGTAATGTCACTATTTTTAGACAACATAGCAGTAACAATTTTTGTAAAATATTCTGTAAAATAGCATCGTCGACACGTTTTTCGTCTAGGTTAAGACCACCCCCCCCCCCCATGCTGGCTCACATTGACGTAGAAGTACCGAACAACTGTTCAGAAATTGGCCAAACGGAACACTAGAATTTTTCATTTTTACTGCTATTTTAATGAGATTGGCCAGACTATACACCCGGATGTTCTATAAATAGAATTGAGAAAATAAATTACACACCCTATGTTTTAAGCGGTTGCTTAATGAAAATGCTGAAACGTCAAATCATTCTACCGGCACTTTTATTTACATAGAATGCGTATTAGGACGAGCCAATGTTAGATGTGTGGACACTCGCATCAATAGCGCGGGGAATGTGCACTAGACAGCATTCAAATTTGTGTTCCTTCTCGTGTACATGTAACGTGAATTTTGTATAACAGGGTTTTTAAAAAACAATGCTAGTGAATTTTTTTCAAGAATCGGAATTCGATTTTTTTTTTAATTTTTGTTGTTGCTGTAAATCTGTTATAAGTAAGTATGTACTCTTTAATATGTAAGTCCTATTATTATGCCGGATGTCAGATAATAGCTATATTTTTGGTTTACATATTAGGCATCACCTACTCGGTCAATGAGATCGTCTAACCTTGGAATGGGGAAAGGAATCCGACTTTTGTAACATAATTCATTTTCCTCTTGAAACAAGTGTAAAACATTTACCTTTCTGCCAGGCATCGGGACTAAACTAAATTGACATCTCCAGTTTTAGCGCTTGCTTCAATGATTTTATTTTCAAACGTGTACATAAACTTCAGACACGATTATTTCAATATTTTTTTCCGGCTTGACCCTTTAGGGGTGTTGATTGAGACGATCTTCACCACCAAGGTCAACATCATCTACATCAATGTTCAGCTTGTTCGGTACATCAGGAATACGTCAAACAAAATCTGTACTAATAGATTAAGCAACATCGTCTTCTGAAAATGATAAATGTCTTATCTAAGTTGGTAAGTTGGCCACAATTTCTGAATTATTAAGTTAGTAAAGGGACAATCTTTTCTGGCAAACTTACGAAAAATGTTGCTCCCAGATCTGTATATCAGGATTGATTGTTTTTTTCGGAGATCTTTGAACTCATGGCTCTGGTAACGGCACGTGCCGGATATAACTCTGGATCTTCATCTTGAGTTTAAGTCAGACAAGGTTCGTGAGCTATACGATGGGTTCGGCCATCACCTTCCCACCCGCTAAGTCATTGCCTGGCAGCAGCGAGATGCCGTCCCAAGGGTACCGTCGGTCGGACACCCACAAACCCACAGGTCCGGAGACCAGATCTGAATTGAGATCGATAAGATGTCAAAGTAGGTCAGTGCGACCCGGCTTAACACCTCGTCACAGAATGTTGACCCCCAGATGCAGTATAGTTAAAGATTTCCTTACCATTTACAGTTGTTGGGGTTATTGTGACTTTTAAAATGTCTTACGACTCAATATAACAAAAAATTAAAATCTTAATAATATTCTCCTTTTTATCGGTATTTTATACATTTCAATTATTGTAAAAGACAAACACCTAATCAAGACAAAAAAAGAGATGCGAAAGGGGGGGGGGGGGGTAAAAAAAATATTTTTCCGACTGAAAAATTTACAGAAGGATTCCCAAATTGTTTTAAAAATTTTTTCAATTTTTTTTTTCCCCTTTT
>CAXITT010000195.1:575225-589365 GCA_964033795.1 Lymnaea stagnalis | reverse complement strand
GGGTGATTTGTGGAATTGGAGGGGGGGGGGAGAGAGAGAGCATTTGGAGACTTTTACATTTATTTATTTTCTTCCCCATGGTAACTACACTATAAAGTAAAGTTGGGAGTTTTTTTAAACGTTAAAAAAACAATGAACGTCACACGCACTTGATTTAGCTTGATCTCTATCGGACCGTAGAAGCATTAAAAAAAATGTCCCGTTAACGATTTATTCTTTTTAATGTGATAATATATTTAAGACATAGGCGCTTTAACATGAATTGATGAATTTTGACTGGCGTTTTCCGCCACATTTTTCAAGGTTCTTCTCCTAACACACACCCCCCTCTCTCTCTCTCTCTCACACACACACACTCTCTATCAATGACTCTATTTCTCTCTCGCGCGCGCTCTCTCTCTCTCTCTCACTACTCACTCTATTTCTCTCTCCCCCTCCCCTCTTTTACTTTCTTTCTTTCTCAATCTCATCTTTACTGTCCCATTCCCTTTCAAATTCCCCCTGCTGTTAATTAGGCTCCCGATCACTAACTTATCATTGAATCAAATTCAAATGTACCAACAAATAAAACGGTTATAAGTTGAAGTTCTCTGCTCCATAAACAAAGATAGAGAGAAACAAAATCTGTTTAAAAATTGCGAAAAAGCAGAAGAAGAATTTTTTTTTTTTTGCGTCATTGAATTTTATTGAATTAATTCGGGGATAATATTAGAAAGTACCTTCTGCGCTCTATGTATTATAGGAATAAGATAAGTATTAAAATATATATATATTTATTTTTTTAAAAATTATTTGTAAATTAATATTTAATGTCTCCCAATTATGAAACATTCAAAGGTAAAAATTTATTTAAAAAAATAACTAGTTACATTAAGGAGAAAGTTTAATGAAGAAATGCTTTCAAATATATTTTAATTATATCGTAACTCATAACTTTAAAACAAGGGTTACGTCTTCTCTGTTCTTATCAATCCCTTTTCTCTCCAATACGACAATGTAGATCTCTCAGTCTCAGTTGTATGATGTTAATGGTGTCCCTTGCTATTCCTTTTGTCCTTTTATAAACTGGTTAATACCAATTGTCGGAGCGCAGAGGGCTTTACAAAAATTGTTTTAATTTCAAATTATTTTTGGTTTATTTTTTTCCGTAGAACTTCCGGCCGCCTTGGTATCGCTCAATATTATTTATGATGAGATCATATTGTTGCACATTCGATTTTTGTGATGAAAACATATTGTTACACATTCGATATTTGTGATGAGATTATAGTGTTGTACATTCGATATTTGTGATGAGATCCTATTGCTGTACATTCGATATTTGTGCTGACATCCTATTGTTGCACATTCCATTGCACCAGGGAAATGTGCCAAGTCTTTTCCTTTGCTTTTGATTTCTGCCCTTGTGTTGTTGTTGTTGTTATTAAGTAGAATTTTTAAAGTCCTTTGTTTGAGACGAGTGTCTTTGTTACATTACAGACTGAGGAGTTTTGAAAGCTGTACAGAATAATAATCTTCAATGAGAGAGAGCAACACTTCAAATCAAACTATGCGATGTAATAGAAACGTTTCGACAAAGCAAAAAATTCAATTTTTTTTTTTAAAAGAATGATTTTACCTCTTATTTCAAAGCGTATAAAAGGCAGAAAGGCATGTTGTTTAATCTTACTCACTCTCATCGGATTACTTGCACTTACACTTACTTATTACACTTACGCTTACAAATATCGTTCGCCAGTCGAAATCGACCCTGGCCCCCTTAACGTTTGCATATGTAATACTTCTGAACTTCGCACAGCCGCGCTCAAAGGCTCCTCCACGGATGTTTACCGTGGCCCTTCCACAGTTGGTTACCGTGGCCCCACCACAAATGTTTACCGTGGCCCTACAACATACGGGCACCGTGTCCCCACCACAAATGTTTACCATGACCCTACAACAACCGGTTACCGTGGCCCTACCACAATTGCCAACCGCAGCCCTACCACAAACAGCCACCGTCCCAGCACAGGTGACGAGGATAACATCCACCTGTTTAAGGATCTCTATTCCCAGGAGCCGTGGGCGGAGGTCGAGTCGAACGTCTCGGAGCCTGGCCAGATCCCGTACAACGTCCACTACTTCTGGTGCGGCCAGAAACTGTTCCGCTTCGAGGACTACGTCGGCCTGCTGAGCGTCGTCCGGATCCTGGGGCCGCAGAAGATCATATTCCACTACCACCACCTGCCGTACGTGGATAAGGATTGGTACCACACGTGGTTTCAGGAGCTGAAGCAATCCACACCGAACCTCGTGCTGCGTTACACGCGCTCCCCGACGAAATGTGGGTCGCCGGATATTTTAGAATTCGTGCTGACGCAACTGGTGGAAAATGGCGGCGTCTATGTCGGGGAGAGAACGGTCCTGACGCACGTGCCGCGAGAGGCGTGGTCCGAGGATTTCTATTACAGCTTCCGGTTGAATGACGTTTCAGGCGACGTCACCCAAGGCATCATCTTCAGTAAGTCTGGTTTCCCCAAAGACGGCGTTAAACAAAAACTCGGAGAAATTCTGAACTCACCAAGAATGTGTTACCTAGTGGAAGAATTCAGCAGCCAAGCCGCAGATCAAATAATATCAGCTCTGGAGCCTTGCATCGCGCTGTGGGAATCACTGTATCCAAGAGACATATGGAACGCACCATCGCGTTTCTCGGAGCTGGCCCGCTGGTTGTATTATGGATCCAGGGGGAGGCTTGGGGTGAAGGCCGATGACCGCGACCTCATCCCCATGACCTCTCATATCGTTTGGCTCAAGAACCCACAGTTCCATTTTCTCCACTACCTCAGTGTGATCTCGGCCCTGCACGTTGCTGGCTTCCAGAGGGTCTACATCCACGGGTCGGTCCGGCCCCACGGTGAATGGTGGGACAGACTTCAAGGACAAAATGTTACTTTTATCAAAGTAAGCAAATAACCTTTTTTTCTTTTTTAATGTTTAATTTTTTTTAAATTTGAATTTGAAGTTTGGGAGTGGGTTGCATGGTATCTTCAGATAGATTTGAAGTCTTTAAATTTATATTTAGCAATAAGTTAACATAACTAACTATTGACATTTTTTTTTTTTTAATGCAGACATTTGAACAAAAAAGGGGAGATGTGCTTATATTTTTGGAAAATCCTTTCTATTTTTTGTAAAGCTAGATAAACTACTATGATAATTTTTAAATACAAAAAAAAAAAAAAAACAAAAAAAAAAAAAAAAAGAGGGAGGGGGGGGGGGGGGGGGGGTAAATAAAATATATTTCCGACTGAAGAATTTACTGAAGGATTCCCAAATTGTTATTACAATATTTTCAATTTTTTTTTTACCCTTTTATAATTTTCAGTAAGAACATTTCGTATTGCGGGGAAAGCGTGCTCAAGTAGTCAATCCCATTGATGTTAAGAAAATCAATAGCTTCACTGTACTTAAGATGTTGATCCTTTCTATCCCTGGTTTCACCGTGCTAAAGATATTGATCGTTTCTTGTGCTAACAGGTTCAACCTATGGAACAGCGCCTTTAACAAGGCTTTTCAAAGCTGTTGCTAAAAGATCTCCGCCGTTATTGTTTTTTTTTTCTCTTCTTTTGCGTGAGCCCCGTCTAGATGTGAGGTCACTACGAATGCTTGTCTATTGTCTTGCAGGCAGCCAGCCATGCTCTGGAATCCATTGTAAGGCGGGCCAGAAAGTCTGGCCAGTCAATATGCGGATGAATGTTGCAGCATCACAGCGCGTCGTTAACAACCCTCAGCCTGTTCATACACTCTGAACGAGACACACACACGCACAAGTGAACACTAAAAAAAAGGGGGCTGGTCTGTGGGCGTAGGTGTGAGCGGGGGGGGGGGGTGATTTGGGGAATTAACAAAAATGGGGAGATGTTTTTATATTTTTGGAAAATGTTTTCTTTTTTTTTTAAAGCTAAATAAACTGTTATAATGATTTTTAAATACAAAAAAAAAAAAAAGACGGAATGGAAGCCAGTCAGACTCATGCATCTTCCAAATGTTCTTACTCATAACAGGACGGATGCCCTGAAAGGAAAGATCCTTGAACCCCACTTTGGTCGCCGCACCCGATACCTTTTGTTGTCCGAAACAGCGCTGACATCCATTAGGGCTATAGGTCTGCACATACACTTGTTATGGATTTTACTGAAACCCAAGACTGACATACTCGACCGAATTCAATCAGGGGAAAAAATTGGCTTCACAGTATCATCGACCGTCGGTGGGGGAAAAAAAAAAAAGAGTTTGCTTTGTTATCGAAATTTTCCGATTGAAGAAAAAAGGCGACCAGATTCCAGAATTTCATCGTTGACATTGACAATATTGTTTACATTTCTACAATTTATGATTTTAATTCGTAGGAGAGAGAATTGTAATCCATTACATTGTTAATACGTTTAGTTTGCCTTGGATAATTTTGACTATCCCCCAACACCAGTTTGGAAAATTCAAGGCTGGTGCGATCGGTTTCAGGGTGAGCACAATGTTAGACGAACTCGTCTGCCGAAAGTTCGGTCTCGTGTGTCAGTCTTGGAGGTCCGGAGGATTACGGATCCAGTGTAGACACAGCCTGCGGTCTTATAAGTTCTATAGTCTTTTTGTACTGTTCAAAAGTAACGTTGCAGTAGTCATTAAACGGCTGAAGCCGCCCCCCCCCCCTTTTTTTTTTCTTCAATCAATGATTCTCATATTCTCAGATCGAAGAACCGGAAAAGGTGTTCCAGCAAAGCGTACTTGGCCCCGCCCACCAGTCTGACGTCCTGCGCCTCATGACGCTCCTGAAATACGGCGGCGCTTACCAGGTCTCTGCACTGCTTGACCCTAAATACACATATAGCGCTACCAGAATGGTGGATGATACCTTTCTTCAAATGGTGACCCCCATGACGCGGAAGATTGGTTATTTGAATCATTAATAGTTCATTTACTTCATTTACTGGTCCAAACGGAGACCGAAATAAAACAACAACAACAACAGCAACAAACAATAAAAAAAACAAAAAACCAATGAAGTTATTGATACAAAATCTCACAATGCCACAAACTATTTGAGCTAGTATTCGAAAATGGAAAAGGCAGGCGCAGACATCAAGCGTATGTGGTGAATCTGACCCCCCCACCCCCCTTGACCTCCGCAAGGCACCTAGTGAGTGCGGGGTAAGATACGACATGTGCTATGGGGGACCTTTTCAGGGAAGTGGTTGGGTTCAAAAGGGAAAAAAAAGGGGGGGGGATGAAGTGAGCGGGGAGGGGGGTAATCAAAATTTATTGATTAGCAGCTGTTTTTAAAATGTTTAAAGTAAACATTTTCATGATTAAATTTTTTTTTTCTTTAAATTAAATTGTTGCCCTTCTTTCATCCCCACATTCCCGGCTTTAAAGTGATAAGGTAGTTGATACACTATAAGTCAGTACACTGAGCTAACATCGGGGACACAGTTTGCCTGTGTCAACAACATTAACCGCTTTCGTCAAAAGAATGTTTGCCACATTAAATGCATTCAGTTTTAGAATATGCAGAAAATTATAAGCATTCGTATCATAAATGTGCACCAGGATAACGGCAGTCGTTTCAGAAAAGTGCACCAAGATAACGGCAGCCGTTTCAGAAGAGTGCACCAAGATAACGGCAGCCGTTTCAGAAAAGCGCACCAAGTTATCGGCAGTCGTTTCAGAAGAGCGCACCAAATTCGTCTTAAGAAAAAGAAAATGTACACGATACTTTTCAGGGATGTACACCACATTTACTTGGTCCGCCGTATATGTAACACATGCTACTAGCAAATGTGCCGACCTCCCCACCCCACCCCACCCCTCTACTCACAGGTCCAAGTTTCCCATTAACTATATAATCAACAATGAACCATTTAAGTTGTTATAAAAAAAATATTAAATCCTTACTATAATCTTACTATAATCATACTATAATTATACTACAATCATGTTCAACAGAAGAAGCGCCTGGTGTGAATTGGGAACAAACTCGGCGCCGGTTACGTGGAATGTTACGACAGGGAGTTAGCCACACATGGAATGTGTGTGTGTGTGTGGGGGGGGGGTGGTTTCGTGGTGGTTTACTGGTGTGTGCGTGTTGGTTTCTAATTTAAACAGTGACGTCATCACCGGAGGGTTGGCATACGTCTGCCGACTGCGACGACAATGCTCTTAAAACCCAAATCTCTAACACTCTTGTTACAGCGTAACATTTTCCAACAGTAAAAAAATAATAATATTGTTTGACTGCGATTAATAAAACATTTTTTTTTAAATTTGAAGAGAGAAAAATGGTCTGATTTTCGCAGACGTGTTTTAAAGCAAACAAAAAAGTAGAAAATAATTATCTTAAAAATGTATTAACAGTTTTCTCGCAGATAAAATCTTTATAGAAAGGCAGTAAGGCGCTCTATATAGTTGCAAACGATTCTAAAAAAGGAATTTAGAATAAACAAACGTCTGTTTAATTCAATTTCAATTTTTTTTGGTATAAACCCAACATTTAAAATGAAATAATTGTACGTATAAACACAGATGTACCATCACTGTAGAGTTACGTGCTTTAAGAATAGATGAAAAGTATCTCTCCATCGTGCAGTTAGTGTTTAGGTGATTGGATGAGAGTGACGACATGTGGTGCCGATAAGAGTGAACACGCCACCCAAAATGGCCATGTTGGCTTGTCGGCCAAAGCAACCGGAAACCTCGGCGTCCAACTTGCATTTGGTCCACTCTACTTAACCTTTGACCTTCCATGCCAATTTTGTACCCCCACCACGACCACGAAAGTCGGTACACCGACAGCTATGTTTGAATTTTTAAAAGAAAATTCGTTCAAAATATTTGACATGTTACGCCTCTACCTTTCATAACTTAAAAATTATTATAATTTTTTTTTTTTTTAATCTTCCACAACAGGACCGTGACGTCATTTGGGTGAGCAGGATCCCCGAGAGTCTAAGGCGATATCCAGCAGTGACTTGCCCTGATTGGCCCCTAAACGGGGAGTGGCCAGAAGCCTTTAACATGGGCGTGATGATGGCCAAAAAAAATTCCGATTTTTTGAAAAATTTCTTGAAAACATTCAAGTAAATTGTTTACTAATTATTAAAAATTATTAACTTATTTGTTTCGTTTTTTTACAGTTAACGAAGCGTTCCATTTTGGGTTATTTCATTAAAAAAATAATAAAGGCAGTTTTAAAATAAAAAGCTAATATCATTTATGATCAATGGATAATTAGAATAAATCAGAAACACAGGGGGGTCGCCCTTCCCCCCACCCCCACCAGACCTTTAGCCCCCTCACTTTAATGATCCCCTACCCCTTACCCCCATCCCTCACAAATCCTCCCCCCTCCCCCCCCGAAGATGACTGCCGGTCCGAATCGCTTTCCAAATGTTTTCAACCCTTATAGGTTGTGGATTTCTTCCTCTACAGACAAACAAACGAACAAAAAATTAATTTAATAAGGAAAATATTTGAGCTTAATGTTAAAAAAAAATTGCTGAAATAACAAAATACTTACTAAGAAATATAAGTTGGTTTAAATATATATATATATATTGATAAAAAAATACATTATCTATGCCACAGCTACTGTAGATCTAATTTATACTCCCCTTCTTCCAACTTATACAAATCTAATCAAAACACCCACTAGCCCCAGCTACGACAGATTAACTCCACATCATTATGTAAATCTAATTTACGTATCCTACAACTCCCAGGTACTATAGAGATGACAAGTGGGCCTTCAATGCGGTCTTTATGCCCTACAAGGCATACGAGCTTCACCCGGACCAACTGTTTGTTGATAGACATTTGCAGGTAGGTGGGGAGATTCGGCAACTGTCTTCTCCCAGTGCCACATTAGACTTTTTAAATGTGCTTCACAAAATATCGAAATGCATAACTCCCTATGTAACGATGTCACTAATGCTACCAGATGGCGCTGATTTCACAATATAGAATTCACGATAACTGCGCTGAGTTTCTTAACAATACCACAAATGCGTTTTGTGCGTAATATTTGTTATGTGTTTTACTAAAATAATTGGAAGTAATAAATCTGCCGTGTAAAAGAGAGCGGGACATCGAAATAGTAATAAGGTTCAGGGGCGCGCAAAAATGTGCAGTTATGGACCTTGGGGTGGGGTGGGCGGGGGGAGCATCAATTAAGATTCTTCTAAAGTGCGTTACTTCAATGCATGTTTTCTCAAGTGACGTTAGTAGATGGGAAGTTCACACATTTCTGACACTATTGTTTGTTGGGCACTAGCTAGTACTCATTAAAAAATATAACCAAGCTAAAGGAAAAAAATAACTTGACTTTAAGTCTCTACAGTTGGATTCTGTAAAGCTGGAGTCTGTCTATATAGGTGATATCTTTTTTTTAAAAAAAGCTGAAGTCTATCTAAATTTAAATCTTTAAATAGCTTTAAGCATGTACAGCTGGAGTCTTTCTATATAGCTGAAATGTTTAAATTACTGGAGTCTGTATAGTGGTAGTCTGTCTAGTGGTAGTCTGTCTAGTGGTAGTCTGTCTAGAGCTGGTATTTGTAAATAGTTGCCTGTTTTGTATAGCTGGACTGGAATCATTATTGGGGTCGGTAGGGATGTGCAGCAAATGTTTTAGTCAGCTTTCAGAGGTGAGAAGAGAAGGCAACGAATTATCTCATAGGCCCGCTAGAGATATATTTGTATTTACCAACCAGGAACTGTTCTCTCTAGAGCGCCACTCAAATGTCCCAAACATAATTATATCGTTATATCCACACACCCTCACAATATAGCCACACGCACAGATCCTCCCAAAATAATTCACTGACTTGGACATTTCATGAATCCCTAAACCGAAATGGCCTATATACAATTAATACAAGGAATTCACCGATACGTGTATAATTATAATATTTTTTTTTATATATTCACAGGTCATCTGTTTCAAAGGTATCTGCCACCCTGCCTGGCACAAGGACTACATAAGGGACATCTCAGATCCGCGGCCAGTGGAACCCTTCGACTGGCGAGACGCCCGCGCCTTCCACTTCACCGTCCCCAAGCCACCGCACAGTCTCTCATCACCCCAGGCCATCAGAGATGGCACTGATATGTTTTCAGAGATTGGTCGGATGATCTTGCAAAAGAGCGACCAGGCTGCATTGTTGAGCTAAAAGTGTATAAAACTCTTTTTATAAAAAAAATAATTTAAATAGACCTTTGGAGGTAGCATGAGTACATCGTTTGGTTTACAGTATAAACTTTGTCTTAAAATTACTAATTTTTTTTTAAACTTTTGAAAAATGTTCCACTTCTTTGTATGGTCTGCCATGTGTAAATATTTTTAAAAAAATGCATTCACTTGTCAGTGTTCTTTTCGTCTACAAAGAAAATGGTCTTCATTGTGACCCATTGAGAAGAATATAGTTTCTCTATAACTGTGTTTTTTTTTCTTTGCTTTTTTTAAAAAAAGATGTGGTCATTTCCATTCGATGCCAACTCAATCTTGTGGCGTCACAAACTTTACCACCCAAGCTAAATCCTTTGTTCAGCTCGGTTCCTCATTCAGCCACTTCCGTCTTCAGGGCGCCATTATCTTAAGGATGAAGTCAGTTGTTCAGGTGTTCGGGATTGTGCTCTATGCTGCGGCTTATCTATTGTTCTATGCTGCGGCTTATCTATTGCTCTATGCTGCGGCTTATCTATTGTTCTATGCTGCGGCTTATCTATTGTTCTATGCTGCGGCTTATCTATTGTTCTATGCTGCGGCTTATCTATTGTTCTATGCTGCGGCTTATCTATTGTTCTATGCTGCGGCTTATCTATTGTTCTATGCTGCGGCTTATCTATTGTTCTATGCTGCGGCTTATCTATTGTTCTATGCTGCGGCTTATCTATTGTTCTATGCTGCGGCTTATCTATTGTTCTATGCTGCGGCTTATCTATTGTTCTATGCTGCGGCTTATCTATTGTTCTATGCTGCGGCTTATCTATTGTTCTATGCTGCGGCTTATCTATTGTTCTATGCTGCGGCTTATCTATTGTTCTATGCTGCGGCTTATCTATTGTTCTGCGCCAAGTCTTTTCGCGGTTTCCAGCTTTCATTTTCCCATACGGTAAGTCTCCTGAGGTGACCTCGCTGGCATCCTATCACCAGTTCTACCATGCCTCCTCCGGCGACGTGCCTGCTTGCAGGTCCTGCAACAGTTGGACACTCTCTATCTGCGTCCCACTTGTTCATTAAAAGTTTATATCATTTACCAGGTGTTCTTGTGTATTATTAACGGGCACTTAGTCTATGGGTAATTTCCAGAGTCCAATATTATATTATAAATGCCTTACGGCCAAGGACAGCGCTTCTTTAAAAAAATGATATTCTAGGCGCGGAGACTCCTGAAAGTTATGCCTAAAACGGATGGCCCCCATTCAAATATCAGGTGTTCTCTGCAAATCCTTGTGCTGATTTCCTAAGACACAAGTCAGCACTTGGTGTGGCTATGTTTCCCCATCTTGTTAGCGGGTACGAGCGGACCATGAAGTACCTATTGCTCGTATAATTACCTATTGCTCGTATAATTACCTATTGCTCGTATAATTACCTATTGCTCGTATAATTACCTATTGCTCGTATAATTACCTATAGCTCATATAACTACCTGTTGCTCGTATAATTACCTATTGCTCGTATAATTACATATTGCTCGTATAATAACCTATTGCTCGTATAATTACCTATTGCTCGTATAATTACCTGTTGCTCGTATAATTACCTATTGCTCGTATAATTACCTATTGCTCGTGTAATTTCCTATTGCTCGTATAATTACCTGTTGCTCGTATAATTACCTATTGCTCGTATGCGTGTATGTTGTGGACGTGGGGTTTATGTCTATTTGAGTTATTTTTAAAACAAAAAAACAAAAACAAAAAATCAAAGTTTCGGGGGGGGGGGGAACACGCTTGAGCGTAGACATTGTTCGGTCGCGTCAATGCATGCAAGTTATTAACGATTTTATCGCTGAGCCTTCGATGAGCCGAATGTTGCTGAAGGATAAATATTTGCAGTTCCAAAACCGATAACTTACAATAGAGCACGTAGACTATGGACGCTGTCCTCTTAGCGCAGGCTGCATGTGATCAGAACGATGATACTTAAGTTCTCACTGAAACGCTGAAAACATATGGACCACGTCCAGTCAAATGATCGATTCGTACGTCCAGAGATGAAAAAAAACCGTTAACACTGAATTGTAAGATCGGATGTTATCATTGACGTTGCGACTTTGGGGATGGTAGGGATTACTCATAGAAGCTCTTGAGGACAGAATTGAACTGTACGTCTCTGCTGTCCCTCTAATTCCAACAGTAAAGTTCCTCTATGACAACAATACTGGCATGTTTCTGTCAGTTGATTTTGTTCCCGATTCAGAATGAAGAGAGTCGCAATAGAAGCACAGTTGATTCCATGGTCCGGGAGCCGTGCTCAGCAACATCATCTCCAGCAACATCATCTTAATTGAGCGTGACAGGGTTTCGAAATAAATGAACGTATCGCTGCTCCTGATAGGCGAATTCTTTCAGCAGCGTGTAGTCGAAGTTCAACGGTTCGTTCTTCAGTCCCATTCAGAGGCGTAGCGATAATTTTTGGCACCCTGGGGACAAGTTTCGCGCCCCGGGGCAAGATTAATTTTGAAGCGCCCCCCTTTCTTTTTTGCAACTCTCAAACCCACTATTTTGATCAATAAAATAATATCAAAGCACATTTTGGCGCCCGGGGACAACTGTCCCACCCTGCCCCCCTTCACTACGCCTTAGGTACCAATGGCTTATCGAAAGGAATTTGGTATACCGACTCGTTCATTTGTTTGCGATTGACGTAATGCTGATGGAGCCTCATTATTGCTGAGCTTGGTAACCGAGTCTTGTTTGCTGCCTCTGCTTAGCTTCTTGTGCTCGTCGCGTCCGTGTTTCTTCATGCGATTCGTTTTGTCGTCTTTTGACCTTTAGCTCCGCTACACGCTGAAAAGACACTGAGGGTGTGTACCTTTTCATAAAGCAGGAAAATATAAAACATTGATCAGAATGTCATTTAATGTTCAAATCCAAACAGACCTACGTATTTTATATTGAATTTTATTCCTACTGCTATTGTAATATATATATTTTTTTTATAGATTTCTATAAAATTGCACCCGTTTAGTTGTTGATTAATACCAACAAATACTGTGAGATTGAGTCTTATGTAAACGTGCAATATACGAGATGTCTATATATTTACTTTCATTATATCCAAATAAAATTTAGTCGGTTATCTGCAATTGAAAAAAAAAATCATAGAACAAACGTGACAATAAAAAGTGCATGTTTTTTTTTTTTTTTTTTTTTTAATGAAGCTCTTTTTAGTAGAAAAACTACAGACACTGTAGAAGAACTAACAAGCATAACTGGCCGTCGTAAAAGACAAGCAATGCATAATCAATCCCTGCGATCTGATGGTTGCTATCTGTTATAGCCAGTGTGATGACCTAATTTTTTGTCCACCACTTATCTCCTCCTTTGTTCCCCCCCCCTTCCCCACTTTCTTTTTTATACTGACGTGATCAACTTACACTGTGCTGCGATTACTTTTCTACCACACCTACACCTCCCTTGATTGGGAAAAGGTTGTTTACCTTCTCATTTTTTTCTAAATAATGCTGTCCGGTGATGAAATTTCTAGAATTACGAGACGTAATATATTTTCTTGGAGTTTTACAAAAATTACCTTCTTATGTTTGTGTGCATATTATTACTTGTATCTTTCGAGGATTATACTTTTTCATTTGCTGTGCTTTAAGCTAATATAAGTTTAATTTTTATCAATTTGATTTTGTATTTTAAACATAATAATACATTAAATAGTATAATTCCATTGAAGATTGTCAGTATCGCTAGCTTTGGTATCATTTTTTATTCAATTTAAATAAAACCTGCAAATTCAGGCGTGGGAAAGGGGGCAATGCCTGCTTAGATACATAGTTTAAGAACTTATCTATAAATTACTTTGTTGGGTGTGCAACATTTGCACGTATAAAACAGTGCATGTTCGAATGCATGACCGAAAAACATAAAGCATGACACCGAAACACATAGAACGTGACACTAAAAAACACATAGAACGTGACACCAAAACACATAGAACGTGACACCAAACACACGAAGAACGTGACACTAGACACACATAGAACGTGACACCAAACCAAACAATCACAAACCTGAGAAAAAGAAAGGACTTCTACGTGTTTCGGGGTAAAAGTCATTTGAGACCCCTTGGGGTATTTACAGGGATCCCCGTGCAAAATTGTGACTTGAAAGGGATCATGTGATCACGCAGTCAATCATGTCAGTCAATCATGTCAGTCAATCATGTCAGTCAATCATGTCAGTCAAACATTTCAGTCAATCATGTCAGTCAATCATGTCAGTCAAACATTTCAGTCAATCATGTCAGTCAATCATGTCAGTCAATCATGTCAGTCAATCATGTCAGTCAATCATGTCAGTCAATCATGTCAGTCAATCATGTCAGTCAATCATGTCAGTCAATCATGTCAGTCAATCATATCAGTCGGTGGTGTTTGTATCTGTAAATCATTAATAGTAACCATGTTTCGGAATTCAAATGTTAAAATAATAATGATAAATACACGCAGAAGAGAAATAACCATGGAAAAGATTATCTTCATAAAAGTTGTTTCCCTTGAGATCTCGTGATGTGATTAATAATAGAGTCAACGGTATTTAACGTAGATGATAGATAGACAGACAGACAGACAGACAGACAGACGGAGAGATGAATGGGTGGGTGGGTGGATGGGTGGATGGATGGATGGATGGATGGATGGATGGATGGATGGGTGGATGGGTGGGTGGGTGGGTGGGTGGATGGGTGGATGGGTGGATGGATGGATGGATGGATGGATGGATGGATGGATGGATGGATGGATGGATGGATTGATGGATAGATGGATAGATGGATAGATGGATAGATGGATAGATGGATAGATGGATAGATGGATAGATGGATAGATGGATAGATGGATAGATGGATAGATGGATAGATGGATAGATGGAT
>CAXITT010000195.1:532525-542694 GCA_964033795.1 Lymnaea stagnalis | reverse complement strand
AAAAAAAAAAGATCAAGCCATACTAAAAATAAAATTAAATGTGGGGGGAGGGGGTCAGTCCATAAGGCCTAAATCATGTCTACACTAATACGGAAGGCAAGCTCTCTCAAATTGTGTTCAACAATGGATTAACCCAAGGGGGTGGGGGGTGGTGGGGGGTGGGGGGGTGGGGGGGGGAAATCAATCGTCAACAATTTGTTTTTAAATGGCACGGCAACCGTGTGTGTGTGTGTGTGTGTGCGCGCGCGCGCGTGAGTGTGCATGTGTGTGTATGTGTGTGTCTGTTTTTGTGTGTGTTTATGTGTGTGTCTGTGTGTGTGGTGTGTGTGTGTATGTGTATGTGTGTGCGTGCTTGGTGCCCAAAGCAAATGGCGCTGCGCATTCATTCAACGTACATCACAAACCAGTTCTTTCAGCCGGTCACTGCTACTGTCATTTTAACGCGAAATTTTGAATCCATACAAAAATAAAAATGTTCTCATTGAAAATATGTGACCTAACATACAAACACTACAGTCAGCCATTTTGGTGGGGGTTTTTTATATATATATTCAATAAAATAATATATTTTTAATTCCTTTGACGTATAAGAGCTCTAAAATGTCTTCCGAAATGTCTTCCAAAATGTCTTCCGAAATGTCTTCCAAATATCTTCCGAAATGTCTTCCAAAATGTCTTCCAAAATGTCTTCCAAAATGTCTTCCCGGATTTTATATGTCTAAGTCTAAGTATAACTGTATCCCCCAACTATTCTATATAATCTCCTAGGAACAGATTAACTCTATGTTTATATTTAGCGCCAAGCTGACCTGAATGTTTTCATAAAGCTCTTCAGCCAATCAGCGTTTGGTTTGGCCAGCACCACGCCCATGTTGAAGACCTCTGGCCACTCCCCTCTGCGGGCCCAGTCCACGCACGCCACCGCCGGATAGCGTCTGATGGAGTCTGGAAGTTTGCTGACCCAAATCACGTCACGTTCCTGAGGGGAAGAGTGTTTAGTACGGGCAGATTGAGTTTACGGCACTAATTGACATACTGTCCATGACATTCTATGCCTGACACACTAAGCTTGACATTCTATCCCTGACACACTAAGCGTGACATTCTATGCCTGACACACTAAGCTTGTCATACTATCATTGACACACTAACCTTGACATTATATCCCTGACAAACTATCCCTGACACACTAAGCTTGACATTATATCCCTGACAAAGTATCCTTGACACACTAAGCTTTTCATATTATCCCTGACATACAATACCGACATGCTATCCCTGACATACAATACCGACATACTATCCCTGACATACAATACCGACATGCTATCCCTGACATACAATACCGACATGCTATCCCTGACATACAATACCGACATGCTATCACTGACATACAATACCGACATACTATCCCTGACATACAATACCGACATACTATCCCTGACTTACTGTCCCTGACATATTATCCCTGGCATACTATCCCTGACATACTGTCCCTGACATATTGTCCTTGCAAAAGTGCAAAGTATTACTTACCGCGAGTACAAAAATAATGATTATTTTAATTTTTTTTTTATTGCTCAAAGCTTTCAAACTCTAAGGGACCGTCCATAAAGCTTGTCACACTATTTGGGGGGGGGGGGGGGGGGCCCCTTTTCCCCCCCCCCCCCCCCCCCCCCCCCCCCCCCCCCCCCCCCCCACCCCCCACCCACCTCGTCACACATTCGAACTATACCGAATTAAAATTTAATCTAAAACACACCTATTAATGTTAAACAATAATTACATGAATAAAAGTAACATCTTCTGTCAGAATCCATCCATCACAACAGAAGGTTCAAGAACTCTGTCAATGTCATGTTTTATGTGTTTGATAAACAAAATATATAACAACTGGGACTGGGCAGGCAACAGTTGAATTTCCGCTCACTATTTCCCGCCCCTCTGCCAACTCTCCACCACGGTTACGTTAAATATTAGTGTCATCACTTGTGGATTGGGGAATGTTTACATATGCAGAGTCACCTGCAAGTCTGACTGAAATTTGTTAGCAGTGTATAAGGTTGTATATGGTGTTTTAGTTGAAGAGATTTAAATCATTACACTGAAGATGCGAAATTGAGATCCGCCCAATGCCTAGGTTCTACTATAGCTTTATTTAGATCAGATCAATGCCTAGGTTCTACCATAGCTTTATTTAGATTAGATCAATGCCTAGGTTCTACTGTAGCTTTATTTAGATCAGATCAATGCCTAGGTTCTACAATAGCTTTATTTAGATCGGCTCAATGCCTAGGTTCTACCATAGCTTTATTTAGATCAGATCAATGCCTAGGTTCTACAATAGCTTTATTTAGATCAGATCAATGCCTAGGTTCTACAATAGCTTTATTTAGATCGGCTCAATGCCTAGGTTCTACCATAGCTTTATTTAGATTAGATCAATGCCTAGGTTCTACCATAGCTTTATTTAGATCATCAATGCCTAGGTTCTACAATAGCTTTATTTAGATCAGATCAATGCCTAGGTTCTACTATAGCTTTATTTAGATCAGATCAATGCCTAGGTTCTACTGTAGCTTTATTTAGATTAGATCAATGCCTAGGTTCTACTATAGCTTTATTTAGATCAGATCAATGCCTAGGTTCTACAATAGCTTTATTTAGATCAGATCAATGCCTAGGTTCTACTATAGCTTTATTTAGATCAGATCAATGCCTAGGTTCTACCATAGCTTTATTTAGATTAGATCAATGCCTAGGTTCTACTATAGCTTTATTTAGATCAGATCAATGCCTAGGTTCTACAATAGCTTTATTTAGATCGGCTCAATGCCTAGGTTCTACTATAGCTTTCTTTAGATCGGCTCAATGCCTAAGTTCTACTATAGCTTTATTTAGATCGACTCACACACTTAGACTCTACTCTAACTTTTTAGAACACGTGTTGAGGCTCTGGCTGTATCTTGCAAACAAAGGAACCCTAACACAACAACCCCCCCCCCCCACTCCCAAATTTATTGTTATTTATTTCTGGGACGAACTTCGTCAGTTTATATTGATAGTTTATGACCCAGTTTATTGTTTTGGGGGGCTGGGGGTGGGGGGAATGTTGAATCTCTCAGAATATTTTACCATTCCAGTACCAGGCCCAGTGTTATAAAAGTGCCAATAAATTTTACGACAGAAGTACTTAAGAAGGCTTGGCGAGTGTGGTTACAACAATTTGGGGTGGAGGGTCCGCACGAGAGGTGACCGGGTGGTGGAGGGGGGCGCTGGATATCAAGGTCACAAAACATTTTAAAAAATGTAATGTGCGACTGTGTGGCACAGCCGGGATTTGCCAATGCCTCGGGTGCAAGGCAATTGCGGCGCCCCCCCCCCCCCCCTTTCCACCGCCACCCACCAAATCCGATGCCCGTTCATAGTCATTGAGTTAACTCTATAACAAAACCTATTATTGACCCCACCCCACCCCACCCCACCCCAACAACCTGATTTGTGGTTGTAAGAAGTAATATCATACGTCAAGCAGGGCGTTGTTATGTTTCCCACTTACTTTAACCTTCATGTTAAGAATAATTCATTGAAAAAATATAACAAATTTGAAAGAAGAACAAAATTAGCCATCTGTTTTATTTTTTTTTTCCGCCTATAGAAAATGAATGAGGCGTCGTACATCAAACAATCAGACAGTCATCCATCAACCAGGCAGTCAGTAATCCATCAAACAGTCAGTCATCCATCAACCAATCCGTCAGTCATCCATCAACCAATCCGTCAGTCATCCATCAACCAAGCAGTCAGTCATCCATCAACCAGTCAGTCATCCATCAACCCATTAATCAGTCATCCATCAACCAATCAGTCAGTCATCCATAAACAAATCAGTCAGTCATCCATCAACCAAGCAGTCAGTCATCCATCAACCAATCAATCAGTCATCCATCAAACAGTCAGTCACCCATCAACCAAGCAGTCAGTCATCCATCAACCAATCAGTCAGTCATCTAATAACCAATCAGTCAGTCATCCAAAAACCAATCAGTCAGTCATCCATCAACAAATCAGTCAGTCATTCATCAACCAAGCAGTCAGTCATCCACCAACCAATCAGTCAGTCATCTCAATCACCAATAAGTCATCTCGCCTTCCCTTAGATATACTTAGCGTATCCACAGTTCAACAACTCCTCTACTTGAATTACGTGCCTGTAACCCTTTCGGCTTAAGACCTAGTTGCCTAATAAAAAAAAGTACCTGCTACTTCGACTTTAACTCTGTTAGCTGGTCAGAGGTTCTCAAAGAACCTGCTACTTCGACTTTAACTCTGTTAGCTGGTCAGAGGTTCTCAAAGAACCTGCTACTTTGACTTTAACTCTGTTAGCTGGTCAGAGGTTCTCAAAGAACCTGCTACTTCGACTTTAACTCTGTTAGCTGGTCAGAGGTTCTCAAAGAACCTGCTACTTCGACTTTAACTCTGTTAGCTGGTCAGAGGTTCTCAAAGAACCTGCTACTTTGACTTTAACTCTGTTAGCTGGTCAGAGGTTCTCAAAGAATCTGCTACTTTGACTTTAACTCTGTTAGCTGGTCAGAGGTTCTCAAAGAATCATTACATTGCATTTGGATCGCCTTTTGCATTTTTCGAACGTCATTAAGAAACTTTTTTTTTTTTAAAAATTCAAGATGGAATACTCTTTTGACAGTGTTGATATGCCACCTGGTCTTTTGAAATCCCATGCAGGTAAGTGACACCTCGTTAGTAGGTCACATCTTGTCAAGCATATTTCCCACCTGGCAGGGACAGTTGCATTCTACTAACTGGCACACCCATTAATGGGTCACGCACTGTGTGTGTGTGTTTTAACGTCTTCTTGAACACCCCCCACCCTATGATTAACCAAGTTTCAGTATGTCTGTCTGTCTGTTTGTCAGGATTGACTTGCCACCACAAGTCAATTCGGGACAGCGGCGTGGATTGATGTCGGGAATCCCAACTCCGGCTGTGCGGCAGGTGTATCAGAAAAAAAACAAAAAAAAACAACAACAAAGTCATTCTGTAGTTCATGTCATTGCCTAGTGTGCTGTGTTTGGTCGTGTGTCGACATCTAGATGGTGTGTACATGATGAACAATGGCAGAGTTAGGAGATAATCGCGAGATTGTCGTTATGTGTAGGGCGAAGGCTTAATTTGTTCAATTTGTTCCCCCACCCCACTTTTTAAAAAAAAAAAAACTCAAATTTATTTGGAAACATTTCGTCCGACGCAACAACGACTCTTGCTGCACCGACCCCCCTTCCCCCGCCCCCCCCCCCCCCCCCTCCTGTCATTTGGGCAAAATCAATTATTGTCGCATAATAATTAGTTTTTTGGGGGGGGGGGGGGTTGGGGGTTGGTATTTTGTTGTTTAAAGTGTACGCCTGGTGCTAAATAGACCCTCACTGTCGGCTGCGGATCGGCGACCCGGATCGAGTCCTAAAGACATTAGCGGACAAAGGACATGTTCCACGAGACTGAACACTGCAATCAGCCGTGCGACAAAAGCCGCCACCATTTCAAATCCTCCGAATCCACACAATACAGTTATTCTGTCGAGACGGGGGGGACACGTCGCCACCGAACACAGGCTCCGAGCGGATGACAGTCGTTTGAGGGCGCCTAACCAGAGCTGACATACCTCTGTCGGGTGGCGTCTAACCAGAGCTGACATACCTCTGTCGGGTGTCAGATTACAAACTAATTACATGTATTAAACTTCTATCGACATTTAAAAAAAAAAAAAATTCGTTTATCGCTACATTCGGTTTAATAGCACATTCTATTATTCTATAACATTATGTTATTCCACTGCATTCTATTATTTAATTACATCTATCATTCTATTATTCTATAACATTCTATTATTCTATAACATTATATTATTCTATAACATTATATTATTCCTCTGCATTCTATTATTTAATTACATCTATCATTCTATTATTCTATTACATTCTATTATTCTATAACATTATATTATTCCACTGCATTCTACTATTTAATTACATCTATCATTCTATTATTCTATTACATTCTATTATTCTATAACATTATATTATTCCACTGCATTCTACTATTTAATTACATCTATCATTCTATTATTCTATTACATTCTATTATTCTATAACATTATATTATTCCACTGCATTCTTTTATTTAATTACATCTATCATTCTATTATTCTATTACATTCGATCATTCTATTACATTCTATTATTCTATTACGTTTCCATTACTCTATGACATATTATCCACTCTCAGACATAACACTGAAAGGACGGAATGAGGCACTTTGAAAGAAAAAAATCATTAAGAATCTCAGATATTTTAAGAAACTAATTTTTTTTTTCAAATGGCACACAATAATATTGACATATCTATGACTGGGATATGAACACACACACATACAAACACACACACACACACACTCAGTGACACACGCCCTTACACATGACACATTCAACATTGCGATCAGCAAAGGGTTAAAATGAAAAGTAAAGATGAAAACTATTCATTTATAACGTTCACTTAAATCGTTATAGGATTGATTAAGGTCTGAAAAAAAACACGACATTTTTGTCGAGCTCAAGATTATACGACATTTGAGTCGAGCTCCAACGACATGTGGTGAAACGTACCTGATAAGCTCCGCCATGTTTAAGCAGCGTGTGCAGGCGGAGGACCCCGGACTCCTGGGACGGCCCTGACACCTCTTGTTGAAACACAGTTTCCGGTCTCTGGATCTGTGGAAGCGTGGGTACAGTACATTAAGGGTCAGTCTTTATATTCAGGCTGGACATGTTGTGAGAGTGCTAGGCAGCAGACTTGCATGCATGATAGACTAAGTATATCTTATTGGGGAAGTTCTTAGATGGTGGGCAGAAGAGAAAAAAAGTTTCAATGATTTCCTTAAAAAAAAATGCTCTTACAGGAATGGATATCGAACTGAACTTAAGGGAAACACTTGCTTTGGATCGCGGCAAGCTGGCGTGACCGACTCACTGTTGGAGAACGCTCTTCAGAGAGTACTCTTGAGAGGGTGAACGTCCCTCACACGCGATAAGAGAAATCAGTTCACCACTCTGTCTTCCTTTACACATTGGGGACACCCTCAAGTGGTATTACGTGTTACCCTAGCATATGCTAACATATTTACTAACAGTTAATGATTTGAAAATGTACCCACTGCTTAATGCACATATGCTTTTAGAATGGCTTGACGCTGTCGCCTGACAAAGCTATCACTTACCTTGACAAAGGTCACGTTCTCGTGTTGCAGCCTGTCCCACCAGCGACCCGTCGGCTCCGACTCTCCGTGGACAAACACTCGTCTGAAGCCAGCGACGTGCAGAGCCGAGACGACGCTGAGATAATGCAGGAACTGAAACTTTGACGGATTCGCCGCGTCGTCGGATCCGATCCACACCATGTGGGAGATCAGCGGAATAAGATCATCATTCTCGGGGCCGGGCTGGACTTCCAGGCGGGATCTTTTGCCGTAGAAAAGCCAGCGCGCCAACTCTGCGAACGGAGACGTGCCGTTCCATACGTCCCTCGGGTACACAGATTCGGCTAAGACGAGACACGGCTTTAGGGTGGGTCCGAGAGAGAGTCGGGATGCTTCGTTGTATTCTTCAACGGTGTAACAGCTGTTGGTGGACGCCGCGATCTCGTTGACTTTGTTTTCCAGCGACGCCTCTGAAAAGCCGAACCTGCTGAAGACCACGCCCTGCGACACGTCGTGCGAGAGATCGAGGCGCCGGAAGTTGAAATAGGAAAACTCTCGCGAGAACGCCTCGCCGGGAAAGTGGGTCAGGACGGTGCGCTCGCCGACGTAGATCCCGCCTTCATCGGCCAGCTGTCTCAGGCCGAACGCGAGCACCTCACGCGAGCCACATCTCGGGGTGAGGTTCGTGTGACGGAGCACCAGATTGGGCACGGACTGCTTGAGCTCTTGGAACCACGTGTGGTACCAGTCCTCGTCGACGTAAGGCAGGGCGTGGTAATGAAACACGAGCTTCTGCGGCCGCAGCACCCGGACGACGCTGAGCAGCCCCAAGTAATCCTCGAATCGGAAAATCTTCTCGCCGCACCAGAAGTAGTGCACCAAGTACGGGAACTCCCCCGGCGCGGTGCCGTTAGCCTCAACCCCAGGCCACGCATCCTGCGTGTAGAGATCCTTGAAGAGGAACAGATTGTCTTCCTGGGCGGCGTAGAAGAAACTCGGCACCGCCCTCGGGACGTCCGTGATGGAGAGGAGCAGAAAGATCAGGATTGATCCCCAGACGCAGCAGAAGATGATGACGGTTTTCTCCTTGTGCTGGCGCAGGGCAAAGGTCATCTTCTCGACGGGCGTTTTCATCGTTACAAGTGTTACAGAAACTTCTGACAGGTTTGCCGAATGCTCCCAAAATGGGGGACGTCACTCAAATATCTGTTTGTTGACCTGGGGAGATATCAAGTTCCCGAATTCGTCACGTTTACATGGTAAAACTCTCCGTAAATACATTTATTTATTTATTGGTAACGGCTTCTTTTAATGTGTTATCTTTTAATCTTTGAAAAAAAAAAAAAAATTTATTGAGGCACACTTCTTCATGATTTGATTACCGTCGTGTATATTGCTGGGCATAAACTTACAAAACAAACAGAAAAATAAGGTGTTTGGAAATGAGTTTAAAGAGAAGACGAAAGAGTCTATAATTTTGTGTAGATGCACCGAAAAAATGAACACAGTTTCGTAAATGAAGCAACATCTTAGCGCCTCTGTCTCCTTCAGGATACCTCCTAACTCCCCCCCACCTCCCCCCACCTCCCCCACCCCCCCACACACACACACTTTTGTTTTTGTTTTTTGACTGCGGTATATAACAATAGTTAACAGTACCACGTGAATTAGAAATGACTCGTCAAGTCAACGGGTGTACGGCTCTATCTCCCTGTGAGGCTTAACATGTTGGACTGTGGAAGCATGTTAGCTGATTAGCAGGGCAAATTAGAACATGTTAATAAAGGGGTTCGAACATTACTATTAGAAACAGCTCAATTGGATTTCTAACAAAAGTGTGGCCCCCTCCACATTCCTGAGTGTGGCCCACGTACAAACCTGCGTGTGGCCCCGATTATATTCCTGAGTGTGGCCCATTATATACCTGAGTGTGGCCCACTATATACCTGAGCGTAGCCCAGTATATACCTGAGTGTGGCCCAGTATATACCTGAGTGTTGCCCAGTATATACCTGCGTGTGGCTCAGTATAATCCTGAGTGTTGCCCAGTATATACCTGAGTGTGGCCCAGTATATACCTGAGTGCGGCTCCGTATATACCCGAATGTGGCTCAGTATATAGCTGACTATGGCCCAGTGTTATCGTGAGTGTGACCCAGTATTTACCTGTGTGGCCCCGTATATACCTGAGTTTGCCCCCCCCCCCCTTATATACCATATTTAATACGTTAAATGATAAAATAATTTTCGAAACTGCCGTAAGGCTGTGATGAGTGCAGCCGTTTCTCCGTTGCAAGTTGGGGATAATTCAAACAAAGTGACCCATTCGTTTTGTGAGCTATACGATTGAGGCCAACACAAGAGCTTTGTTTGGATCAGATCTTGCACAGTAGTAGCTTAGGGTTGTGCAAGCAAATATGAATACATAATCATCGCTCTTTTTTTTCTTCTTCTTTTAAAAAAAAAAAAAAAATCATTTGTATTAGCCTCGCTTTTGTGCGTGTTTCTCCATATGGCTGGGGGTGTGGCAAAATCTTCGGGCGCTAATTGACCTGCTTTCCGTGGACCTATCGAGCTGAAACTTGGCACATTGACTTGTTGCCGATGACAACACATTCTATTAAATTTTCAGCCCGATCCCCCAGCCCAAAACCCCAAAAAAAGTGTGTTTTTTTATTTTTTTAAAAATGTTTTTCATGGGGAAGATGAAAGAAATGTGATGACACTAATTACACGAAATAAGAATCCGAAAATAAAATAAATAACACAAAAATGCATATAAGGAATTTATACGATAAACTCGGCTTTAAGCGGTTGATTTATATATATATATATACATACATATATATATATATATATATATATATATACATATATATATATATATATATATATATATATA
>CAXITT010000195.1:506436-520704 GCA_964033795.1 Lymnaea stagnalis | reverse complement strand
CCCCCCCCCCCCCAAAAAAAAGTTTTGGTAAATGCAAAGAGAATGCGCCAAGACGTATCATCTTGGCTGCTAAAATTAGAAATAAAACGCCAAATTTTAAAATTTAAAAAAAAAACTATATCACTAAATCTATCCCTAAAACCTAAGGAGTGAATCCAAAACAAAACTTGACAAAAACATGTAAATGACGTCATGGCACATTCTCTTTGCATTGACCTAATTTTTTTCCTGTCTTTCGATAATTCCCGATAACTGCGCTAAATGAGATTCTTTAAAAAAAACAAAAAAACAACAACAACAACATTTTAGATCTACAAGTGCGTACGGTGGGCCCAATATTTTCTTTTGTTCTTTCTGAAATAGTTGGGGAATACGTCTGCGGTGTAAAAGCTGGTGGGTCATTCAAATATTTGTATAGTTCAGGGGCGTGGAAAAGGTGACTATGTGAGCTATTTGGGGAGGGAGAGGGGATAGCCCTAATTGGGATTCTTATAAAGTGCGTTACTCGTATGCATTTTTTGTCAAATGTTTCAGCCTCCCCCCCTCCCCACCCCCATTACCCCTTTTTTACATTTTGTAAAGGATTTATACGAAAAACGTTGTATTAAGGGGTTGTTTAATTACTGAATTATGCACAATAGAAATAGATCAAATCAGAACAAAAAAATATATATTGCCACAGATACGTCAAGCAAGGGTAAATATCAATAACATAATGGCACCCCAGCCCTACCCAAACCCACCCCCCGAACCAAACAAAAATAAAGTAGAATTCAGCCAACCCGAGCCGGCGCATGGGCCCACCAAGCCGTGTGAGGGGGGGGGCAGTGGGCCTTGGCTATTTAAAAGGGGGCCCCCAAAATTGTGATGTGGTGAAAACAATTAACGATCAACTTTGAATGCAAGGGGTACAAACTCGAAAAGTGACTTGGAGTGTACACGTCACTCGGAGGATCCGTAGCACTCTCTTTAAGCCTCTGGGGAAAAGGCCATTTTAAAAATGAACATTTACTTTACGGGAAAGCCCATGTTTGTTCATGCGTGCCCATGTGTGCCCATGCGTGCCCATAGTCACGCTATACTGTATAATTAGGTTATACAAGTACCGGATATTTATAGACGGCATGAAATCCTGCCTCAACACAACCGAACATAAAGAAAACAACACAAAAATGCATGCAGTGATATTTTACTTTTATTTACTGGCCACTGTTGGACCTCGTCACAGGAGAAGAATTCAACTTATTTGGGAAAGCTAACAGCTATTTATAGAACAGTATATGTATACACACACACATATAAACACAACGCTGCGTTAAAATAATAAGGATCCAAGTTATAGTGTAAAATTAATATTATTGCATCTAATAATCACATAATGCTTTATTCGATAACACAGAAGTAAAAGAATACACTAGTCTAGTGGTTATTATACGGAATTTTCTATGCGACCCCAAACTATCTTTTTAGCTACCATGCTACAGATTTAGCCGAAAAATAAGGGTCAAGCAGACCCACCGACCCTTCCAGACTCACTAGCTAGACCCACCCAACCCCGCCAGACTCACTAGCTAGACCCCCCGACCCCTCCAGACTCACTAGCTAGACCCCCCGACCCCTCCAGACTCACTAGCTAGACCCACCCGACCCCACCAGGCCCACTAGGTAGACCCACCCGACCACTCCAGACTCACTAGCTAGACTCCCCCCCGGCCCCTCCAGACTCACTAGCTAGACCCACCCGACCCCGCCAGGCCCACTAGCTAGACCATCCCGACCCTCCAGACTCACAATCATACGTGCCAAGCCGTCTGACGTGTCACCACCCGGCGTGGTAGACAGGCGCCCGGCGTGGTAGACAGGCACCCGGCGTGGTAGACAGGCGCCCGGCGTGGTAGACAGGCGCCCGGCGTGGTAGACAGGCACCCGGCGTGGTAGACAGGCGCCAGTCGNACTCACAATCATACGTGCCAAGCCGTCTGACGTGTCACCACCCGGCGTGGTAGACAGGCGCCCGGCGTGGTAGACAGGCACCCGGCGTGGGAGACAGGTGCTAGTGGGATTGTAAGAGCCGACCGCAGACACTAATGGCAGTAAAGTGTCAAAATAAAAATAAAATTCTCATTAACAATTTTTATCGTTTTAAAATTATTTTTCCCAGGAAGTTAGCCTCGGTGGTTTTGGGGGGGGGGGGTTGTGATACCCTGGCACCTGGGATGACGGGTCTAGTTAGAAGTTAATAAACAGTAGGTCATCATTCTAAGTGTTAAAAACAATTTTTAAATAATCAATTTCTAGTTTAAGATAAAGACTACGTAAATCAAGGTATATTTCTTGCACCAACGATCCCAATTTCTTGCAACCAACACTCCCATTTCTTGTACCAAATACTCTCCTTTCTTGTACCCAAACCCCAATTTCTTGTAACCTATACTCTCATTTCTTGTACACAATATCCACATTTCTTGTACCCATACCCCAATTTCTTGTACCCATACCCCAATTTCTTGTACCCATACCCCAATTTCTTGTACCCATACCCCAATTTCTTGTACCCATACCCCAATTTCTTGCACCCAACACCTTTATTTCTCTCACCCGGCATCCCCATTTCTTGCGCCCTATTGAGTAAAACTATGATATAAACAGAGCTCAGTTTTACAATAATTTAATTTCTAATCAACAAGTTAACAGTTCCCGTATCCAACAGTTCCCGTATCGAACAGTTCCCGTATCCGACAGTTCCCGTATCCAACAGTTACCGTATCCGACAGTTCCCGTATCCAACAGTTCCCGTATCCAACAGTTCCCGTGTCCAACAGTTCCCGTATCCAACAGTTCCCGTGTCCAACAGTTCCCGTGTCCAACAGTTCCCGTATCTAACAGTTCCCGTATCCAACAGGACGCTTTTTACTAGACCAATTAATGCTGATGTTAAATCACACACATACCTCTGTGTTGTTGTTGAGTGATGGACGAGCACATGGTATTCGTAAGCGACGCCTGACGTCGATCCCGACCAATAAATCATATTCGTATCGGCTATCTATGCATGTTCAACAATGACTGAACCAAAGCGTCTCTTTGAATGACCCTCGATTCCAGTACCAAAAAAAAAAAAAAAAACACATTCATTTCTTTTCCAAGAAATCCAAGCATCGTTTTCTTAGAATTATTCTCAGCCATCACGACTTAACTGACTTGCCAAATTATACACATATTATGTTGTTGTTTTTATATTTCCCCCGTAGCAGGTCTTTCTATAGATGGTTAGAAACATATCATTAGCGGGATTGTCGGTAAAGACCAGAGAAAATGACTGTAACATAATTCTGTTTCATTGGTTACTTTTTGTCAATGCATAATTTACGTTTTATTTAATTACATTAAAAAAATTAATATAACAGCAATCAGCATCTATCCCCCCCCTCCCGACATGCCCCCCCTCGCAAAAACATTATGAAAAACGATGCATGAGTATTTAACCCATTTCCCACAATGCTTCAAAACTTCAGGAAATAATACTACAATTCAAATATTAAGAATGCCTGTCATATAATTTGCAGCGATTTCTACATTCAGAATTTAATGACAGAACTCGCTACAAAAAACACAGAAAAAAATGTATTTACATGAAAATATATTTAATTCAGTTGTTCTAGTAGATAACAGAAAGACTAACTCCAATCAGGGTTTCTTTCAGCTATATCTCGGGGGGGGGGGGGGCAGTGCCCCCGGAGCAAAAATATTGCCAACAACAATAAAAAACACAGAAAAAAATGTTTTTAAATGAAAATTTTTTTAATTCAGTTTTTTTAGTAGATAAAAGAAAGACTAACCCCAATCAGGGTTTCTTTAAGGTATATTCCGGGGGGGGGGGGGCAGTGCCCCCGGAGCAAAAATATGTCCAACAATAAATCAACTGGAACTGCTGGCACTGCCCCCCCCCCCTGAAAAATCTGAAGTGCCCCTCCGGGGGAAAATTTCTGAAAGAAACACTGACTCCAATGATTATGTCGATACAAAAAGTATTTGGGGTTTACTAAATTATTTGTCTCCGGCTGTGTTAACATGAAGAGTTAAACGTCCACTCTACCCTGTCTCCTACTTAGAGCCCTTGTCTTTTTAGTCCTACCAGGACTACAGGACTAAAGGTGATTTGATTTCTCACCACCCTAAAACATCGAGATGATTCCTGATAAAATTGTCAATTTTTTTTCTTCACAATACTGTTTAAGACAATGAGTTTATCACATTGTAGTTTTTGTAATGTTGTCTCTGTGCTGGTGTTTATTTGATGGTGTTCAAACTATCGTTTGCAATCATCTTGATTTCTAACATGACATACATGACATGTTATTATTATTAATGTTTTTTTTTTTTGTAATGGCAGGATCATGGCGTTTAATCAGTTTATAAACATTTTAAAAAATACCGTGTTAATGATTAACGATACATGAACGCCTCACGGGAACGCCTGACATGAACACCTCACGGGGACGCCTCACATGAAAAAGTGTTAAATGTAAAACAAATTGCCGACCTGTTGCACAAAAGCCTCACATTCCCCCACATCTCTAAACATGATCCGATATTCGACTTAAGCTCAGCCATAAATTCCTTTCTTGAGATACATGTTTGTCGTAGGCAAAGGCGACTTCTCGGTATAATTCTTCAGCAAATCGTCCAAACATTGAAAAGTCACAATCTTATCAAGCGTTATGTCTGAGCCGTGCGAGAAGATTTTATACGCTCGGCACTGCCCCAAGTCGTCCAGCACCACCAGGACCTTCTGTTCATCTTTTCTCGATTTCCTTATCAAATACGTTCCGGGCTCCTTCTTGGCCTTGAGGAGACCGTTGATCTTCTCCAGGTCGGGGTGCTCGTCGTGGACCGTGCACAGCCCCTCCAGAGTAGGACGAATGAAGTCGGACGGCATCTCGTACGTTTCCTCCAGGTTGTCCACGTTGACGTAATCAGGTCGAGCGTCATCCATGACGTCACTGTAACGCGGAGGGGGCAGCTGAGGTATGGACTCAGACATCGACCTGGACATGGGGAGCTTTACCCGTGGCTCTGTCCCCACGATCCCAATGTCCTTACTCTGCCCCGGAATCTTCGGGTCGAGTTTACTGGCATTTGACGATTTGCACACGGTGGCTCCATCGTCGTAGGTGGTGCCCTTGGGCAAAGTAAACGACTTGGACTTACCGGGGAGGAAACTGTGGCTCCCTCCACTACCGGAATCAGACGAACTGCTCTCTTCTTCCGAATCGCTGTGGAGTTCGGTGATGGCCCCCTCGGGTAAGTGCACGGCCTCCTCGATGGTGTTGTATTCCTCCCCGTCGTCCTGCGAGAAGGAGATCGATCTGAACTTGTCCAAGATCGTCGAATCGGGGCCGTCCGCGTTGTTGACGGCGCACAGCTGACGCTTGATGGCCCGCATCCACTCTTTCCTCTCCTGCTCGCTGAGGCAGGCGAAGGTCTTGACCTTGTTTTCGTGGTTGCTGGCGGGGCAGATTGAAAAGCACCATTCCTGTCCCTTGGATTCGGCTCTCTTGACGCGGTTGTATCCCTTGAGAGAGAACGACGAATTTGGGACCTTGGAGTTCTCGTCCTTGTACACGTTGATGGAGTCGTTGAGCAGAATCAGAAACCGCCGAGGCCATTTCCCGAAGCTCAGCTTTTCCTTTTTCTTACGCAAGAGTCCGTATTTGATGGTAGCATTCGGCAGCTTGATGTAGTCTTGGGCCGATAGCTTACCGCTGATTACTGTCGTCATGGTGACGAGATGTCTTGACTACGGATTGCCCTGAAGCGCACGGGGTGTTTCAATGCTCTGGTTCAAAGTTCGTGCGAGTCATCTGTTTGAAAAGAAGATTTGATATTATTTGCAATGAAATTATGGGAAAACGTTTGAAAAACTGTCATAAATCATTCCCTTTCATGAAGTTTATTTTGTTTCGTTTTTTTAGAAACGATTGTGGGTTTTACTACTGGACTTGGCAAAATGTGAGTTTTGAGCAGCTGGGGCGGGGGGGGGGGCGTTGAGGGGAAGCGGGGCGTGAAGGGGAGCGGGGCGTGAGGCTTGTATGTATAGCGGAGTATTATTAATGTTGGGGGGGGTGGGGGGGGGGGGGGGGGGGGGGGGGGGGGGGGGGGGGGGGGGGGGGGTGGGGGGGAGGCGGGGCGTGAAGGGGAGCGGGGCGTGAGGCTTGTATGTATAGCGGAGTATTATTAATGTTATAAGCTACGAGTCATTAGTAATGTTATCAGTAATGTTAGTAGAAATGTCACTAGTGATGTATATAACCATGTTATTATTGTGACGTGATTATTAGTGATGTTGTTATTAGTTATTTAAAGGATGATGCAGTCTTCTTTATTTTACTTACATCTTAAGTTTAATGTGCATACCATCTCTCCTTGTTGTACCCCCTTGTTGTACCTCTTTGTTTTACCGGTACATATTTTTACCCCCCCCCCCCCAATTCCTGCGTACAAATATAATTTTTCACCCCATCTATCCATCCCCATTGCGCTACAGCCAATGTAGGGATTTAGCCTGCCTCACCACTTTCTTCCACTCAGATCTAACAGATGCTTTTCTTTTCCATGCTTCGATTCCCCGTTGTTGTAGATTTTTTCCGACATCATACATCTATCCAAGCCTAGGTCTGCTTTTGAGCTGTTTTCCTCTGGGCTTTTGGTGATGCACCCTCTTCACTCCTTTGTCATTTGGCAATCTCTATAAGTGTCCTGCCCTTTTTTGCTACCTTCGTGGGATCCTGATATAGACTATACAATTCAATGTTGGTTCGTATCTCCATCCATATTCATCCTTTGTTGGTACATATATTTCTGATAACTTTTCTCTCCCATGTGTTTTATAGGTTTTCTGCCGTGTTCTGTCAGGGTCCACGTTTCGCTTGCATGTGTTACAACTGGCCTGATTACAGTTTTATAAATAGTTTTCTTTGTTTCTCTTGTTTCTCTTGTAATGCTTTTACTTTTGATTATTTTCTGACTACTGAAGTATGCCCTGTTTCCGTGCAGATTTTCTTTCTTTTATTTCTGTTAGTACTTCGTTTCTTTCAATATGTATGCTTCATATAAATATCTCTCTAATATTAGGTTAAATAGCATGCAAGACATTGAGTCTCCTTGTCTTAGGCCTCATCTAATCTGAAATTCACTTGAATATTCTCCTTGAACCTTGATTTTTCTTTTGAGTTGTTCAATGTATCAGTATTGTCGGTTTGTTTGGTATGCAAAACTCCCGCAGATTTTCATACATATATTTTCTTTAACATGTAGTCGATGTACTGGGGTATTATATTCATAACATTTATCTAAAAGGCATCTCATGATGAAAATCTGATCAGTCGTTGATCTGTTTTTCTGAATCCACTTTGGAAATCATCTAATATATCTTCAGTGTTCGGTTGTAGTCTTTTGGCAATAAGCCCCGTCAGTATTTTGTATGAGACATTTAATAGGGAGATTCCCCTGTAGTTTGTGCACTGAAGTTTGGAGCCTTTCTTGTGTAGTAGGATTATTAATGATGTTTCCCATTCTGTTGGAATTTTCTTCACTTTTTAGATAAAAAATTTCAGTTATAAGTCTAGTTATCTGAGTGTATAGTTCTCTTCCTGAATATTGAATAAGTTCCGCTGCGATGATGTATTCTCCAGGGTCTTTGTGGTTTTTCATATAATTGATTACTGTTTTAGTTTCTTCTAGAGTTGGGGAGTTCATAAAAAGGTCCTGGTCCTCCCTGGGGTGGTGTGTAAATCTTCATCTTGTCTATTGTCTGCCTTCAGTAAGTCCTCACAATTTTCAGCCCACCTCTCCAGTACTTTATTATTTTCCGTAATTAATTCTCCATCCTGGCCCTTACATATTTGCGGTCAAGCTTGGTATCCATTCTTTTCATCTTTTATCGTCATGCACATTCCTCTGATGTTTACCTCATAAGTCATATTTCTTTTAGTTTAGCTTTTCCCCTTTCCCTAATTTTCTTCCTACACATGTTTGTTGCTTTTATTCTGGCTTCCTTGTATGTTTGTGTTGTCTTTCTGGTTTCCCTTTGTAACATGATCATTCGTGCCTTGTTTCTTTCTTCCGCAGTCTCTCTGCATTCCTTGTCGAACCAGCCTACTCTATTGTTGGCTTGCTGAAATCCCACTACTTTTTCTGCTGATCTTTTAATGGCATTTTGTATCCTATCCCACTGTTCATTTTTGTTGTTTTCCTTGTTTTCTTCCTCCTGCGATGCTTCTAATTGTGCTTCTACTTCATTTTGTTAAACTGTTGTGGTTAGTGGGTCTTTGGTAAGTTTTTGGTAATCGTATCGTTTCTCTCGTTGAGTACGACCATTGTGAATTATGCCTATTATCTTTTTATATTTAACCCTTGCAAGTAGATGGTCCGAGTGTGCATCCGCTCTTCGATAGCTTAACTTACATCTAGTATGTCGTCTGATCCATGCCCCCGATCGATAAGGCTATGGGCAATTTGGTTGTGGGTGATTCCAGCTGGTGAGTTCCAAGTAACTTTGTGTATATTTTTGTGCGGTAACTTGGTGCTGCTAACTGACATCCCTTTTCCTAAAGCAAAGTCTATGAGTCGGATCCCGTTGTCATGGGATTCTCCATGCAGACTTTCCTTGCCAAAAGTTGGAATGAACACTTTTTATTTTCCTATTTTGGCATTCAAATCTCTAATCACTATTTTAATATCATGTAGTGGTGCCTCTTCGTAAATCTTTTCCAGTGTCTCATAAAAGGATTCTGTATCCTGACCTTCCGTATCTTTGGTGGGAGCACGTATATTGATAAATGTTACATTGAACATTTGTCCTCGAACACGCAAAGAACACAATCTTTCATTTTCAGGTTTGAAGCCTATGACTGCACTGACTGTTTCTTTTTTCCACGAAAATTCTGTTCCTAGTGTGTTGTTGTTGTTACCACTATAAAATATGGTGTATTCTTTTGTTTTGAGGATGCTTGAATTTTACCAACGAATTTCTTGCAATGTAGCAATATATATTTTATATTTGACCAGCTGATTTACAAGGTTGGCTAAGGCTCCGGCTCTAAACAGGCTTAGTACATTCCAAGTCGCAATCCAAAAATCATGTCCAAGTCCAGGCATAGGTCGATATAATAATGAAATACAATTTTTCACCCCACCCATTTTAATTTTGTTTACAGCAGTGGTTCTAAACCTGTGGGTCGCGAGCCTTTTGACACATATTTATGATTGTATCAACGAAAATAATTTTATGATTGGGAGTTAGGGGTCACCACCACATGATAAACTGTATTAAAGGGTCGCGGCATTAGCAAGTGTGAGAACCACTGGTTTCTAGACAATTAGGACGAACACGGCCATTGAACGAAGCAACCCTTAAAAGGTGTTGAAGATTTTAAAATGATATCAAGGGTTCTTATATCTAGGGCCTGGCCTAGCAACAATAATCTTTGGTTCAGCCCAACAAAATAATTACGTCACACGCACTGAAACTTAAACAGGCGAACAGTTGACTTAACGTAGCCACTAGCGATATTTATTTGTTAGAAGCACTAAGCAGTAGTCTGACGCTATTTAAAGACTTTTTCTGGGGATACTTGTACAGCCTTGGCTATAATTGGATCACGGACGTCACAGATGTTGTTGGGACGGATGGTGCGTAAATGTGCGTACACAATCTGATGACCCCTCTCCCCACACGGGGCGGGGGGGATTCGCATCTTAACGCAAAAGATCCAAAAATGAACAACCCTCTTTGCCCTCATTTTGTACACAACATGGATGGCTCCTAGTTCATTATTTGGAGTCCTTCGCATCTATATGTGTGTGTATACAATTAAATGAAAACGCGATGGGGCAACAGTTTAAGATCGTCGCATGATGCCCTACGTATCAGGGCAATAGTTTAAGATCATCGCATGATGCCCTACGTATCAGGGCAACAGTTTAAGATCGTCGCATGATGCCCTACGTATCAGGGCAACAGTTTAAGATCGTCGCATGATGCCCTACGTATCAGGGCAACAGTTTAAGATCGTCGCATGATGCCCTACGTATCAGGGCAACAGTTTAAGATCGTCGCATGATGCCCTACGTATCAGGGCAACAGTTTAAGATCGTCGCATGATGCCCTACGTATCAGGGCAACAGTTTAAGATCGTCGCATGATGCCCTACGTATCAGGGCAACAGTTTAAGATCGTCGCATGATGCCCTACGTATCAGGGCAACAGTTTAAGATCGTCGCATGATGCCCTACGTATCAGGGCAACAGTTTAAGATCGTCGCATGATGCCCTACGTATCAGGGCAACAGTTTAAGATCGTCGCNAAAAAAAACAGACGCAAACAACCCCAAAGCCCCCCCCCCCACCCCACCCCCCCCCCCCGGGAAGATCTCATCACAACAGAACTTATTCAATATTGAAGAAGGAAGTACACCCTCAATCATATGTCCTTATTATTAAATATTTGGCAAGCTTCAATGCGCAAACTATACAGGAAGTTACCTTTTAAATGTAACGTACCAGATACTGGCAAAACTAATTGTCAAGATACTGGCGAAACTAATTGGCAAGAGATGCGAACAGTGCACTGAAGATGTACTAGATCTGCTTGAGACAAAACAGATTAACGACAAATCCCATTTTCACCATCAGATGCCTCATTGAGATATGTTACAAACATAATTTTATTGTGCAACGTCTAGATGCGGACTTTCAAAATGGCCCACGACATCCTCAAAAGTAGATATCTTTATGAGACCCGCGCAGGACGTTGGCATAGCCAGCAATCTACAAGACTGATACATATAACATTGAACAACTCAAAAGCCCAAGTCAAGTTTCAGTGACAATATTCTAAGGAATTTCTGTTTAGACGAAGGCCAGGGAAAAAAGAAGACATATCTTTTATATTGTTGAACATAAAATAAATATATATAGGACTACTTTCAAGTATGTTAAGGAAATAGTAGAACATGTTGGGAAAAGCTTTTTTTTTTAAAAAGGGGAAAAGTGGGGGGGGGGGGAGTAAATCAAATGGTTTTTTCGGCTGGAGGCCTTCGTCAGCGGACGGTTTAAAGGGAAAAAATAGAGAACATTTGAAATGTGCCTGTGAGTGACGGTTATAATATGAAGAAATCATATTTATATATATTTTGTTCTTGACATGAAGCTAGAGAGTTATAAGACGCATGCATAGTGACACCAGAGGAAAAAATCAGTGGACACAGACTAGGTCAAGAGAAGGATGGAGACTAGGTCAAGTGAAGGGCGAAGACTAAGTCAACAGAAGCAAAGAGACTAGGCCAAGGGCAGAGATTGGGTGAAGAGAAGGACAGAGACTAGGTCAAAAGAAGTATAGTAACTAGGTCAAGGACAAAGACTAGACCAAGGGAAGGACACATACTAGTCAAGAGAAGGACAGAGACTAGGTCAAGAGAAGGACAGAGACTAGGTCAAGAGAAGGACAGAGACTAGGTCAAGAGAAGGACAGAGACTAGGTCAAGAGAAGGATAGAGCCTAGGTCAAGAGAAGGGCAGATAATAGGTCAAGAGAAGGACAGAGACTAGGTCAAGAGAACAAAAGAGACTAGGTCAAGGACAGAGCGTGGTAAACATTCAAATTAGAAACCTTATTTTGACAAATTAAATCCAATGAAATGCTTAGGGTTCTTCTTAAATGAAAGGAATGACTTACCAACGTATGCAAAAGAAAGAATATAGGTCCAAAACAATGCGTACGTCAGCAGACACAAAATACTCAAAAATAAAACATCAATATAAAAGAACACCGAATTCTATAGTAAACAGAATAAAGACCAGGAGGCTGTTCCAATAGGCTGTTCAGTAGATACAACATCATCCAATAGGCTGTTCAGAAGTAACAACATGATTCAATAGGCTGTTCAGTAGATACAACATCATCCAATAGGCTGTTCAGTAGATACAACATCATCCAATAGGCTGTTCAGTAGATACAACATGATTCAATAGGCTGTTCAGTAGATACAACATCATCCAATAGGCTGTTCAGTAGATACAACATGATTCAATAGGCTGTTCAGTAGATACAACATCATCCAATAGGCTGTTCAGTAGATACAACATCATCCAATAGGCTGTTCAGTAGATACAACATGATTCAATAGGCTGTTCAGTAGATACAACATAATCCAATAGGCTGTTCAGTAGATACAACATAATCCAATAGGCTGTTCAGTAGATACAACATCATCCAATAGGCTGTTCAGTAGATACAACATCATCCAATAGGCTGTTCAGTAGATACAACATCATCCAATACGCTGTTCAGTAGATACAACATCATCCAATAGGCTGTTCAGAAGATACAACATGATTCAATAGGCTGTTCAGTAGATACAACATCATCCAATACGCTGTTCAGTAGATACAACATCATCCAATAGGCTGTTCAGAAGATACAACATGATTCAATAGGCTGTTCAGTAGATACAACATCATCCAATACGCTGTTCAGTAGATACAACATCATCCAATAGGCTGTTCAGTAGATACAACATGATTCAATAGGCTGTTCAGTAGATACAACATCATCCAATAGGCTGTTCAGTAGATACAACATAATCCAATAGGCTGTTCATCAGATACAACATCATCCAATAGGCTGTTCAGTAGATACAACATAATCCAATAGGCTGGCTGTTTTTTTTTCTTTTATTTTGAAACTCGTTCCTTTTTAAAAGTTGAATGCCACATCAGGGTTTTGTTACCAATATTTCCCTGTCTGCCTTTGGTGGCGTTAATGTGAGATGTTCAGTGTTTTCTACAAATGCACCAACCTTTCTTCCATTCCACAGCTGACGTCCTTCTTAGCTTTAACCAGCAACACTTTACTATTCCAACATGTGACATATGTCAAAAATAGACAACGACAAGTTTATCTTTGCTAATTACAATGGCTTTAATCATGAGATAACGATAATCCAACCGATAAACCTTTGGATAAGGCGAACCTCCCACTGGCCCCTATCAATACCTTGTCCCACCACGGTCGAACCGGTGTGAGCTATCCTAGCCACTTGGCAACCCAGGACTCTTAGTAAACAAAACACTTACCTGGTTTTGAAATGCAGTATGACGTCCGCTTGCACAAGACAACTGAACATGGCGATGAGCACGGCGACTGTCGAGTGATGTTACATGACAACAAGACACACGTTTCGAGCTTTTAAAAAAAAAAATGAAATTCGTTTCAGCTTGCACAGAAAAAAAAGTGTTGTAAGTCGTTGTGAATGCTTGCAAGATATTAAATAAAATCCCTCGGCCCGACAATGTGTGGCGCGGTGAAGTCAGCTTTCTTTGTAACAATTGTGTTTGTACACGACCAGGTATGAACTTCCTGGTTGAAGTCGGGTTTCCTAACGTAGGTAAAATTAGACCGCAGAGAACTTGGCACACCGTTAGACGTATCGTGAATGATTTAAACCTGCTGAAAATTCAGAGGCGTAGGCTACACTCTGTCATCCTCCTCAGTCATAGCAAATTTTTTTTTCTTTTTGGCCACATAAGCATCTCTTCACTCGGTCACATAGGCATCTCTTCACTCGGGCCACATGGGCATCTCTTCACTCGGCCACATAGGCATCATATCTCTTCACTCGGCCACATAGGCATCTCTTTACTCGGCCCACATAGGCATCTTTTCACTCGGCCACATAGGCATCTCTTTACTCGGCCCACATAGGCATCTCTTTACTCGGCCACATAGGCATCACTTCACTAGGCCACATAGGCATCTCTTTACTCGGAGACATGGGCATCTCTTTACTCAGCCACATGGGCATCTCTTTACTCAGCCACATGGGCATCTCTTTACTCAGCCACATGGGCATCAGATCTCTTTACTCAGCCACATAGGCATCTCTTCATTCGGCCACATAGGCATCAGATCTCTTTACTCAGCCACATAGGCATCTCTTCACTCGGCCACATAGGCATCAGATATCTTTACTCGGCCACATACACATCTCTTCACTCGGCCACATAGGCATCAGATCTCTTTACTCGGCCACATACACATCTCTTCACTCGGCCACATAGGCATCAGATCTCTTTACTCGGCCACATAGGCATCTCTTCACTCGGCCACATAGGCATCAGATCTCTTTACTCGGCCACATAGGCATCTCTTCACTCGGCCACATAGGCTTCACATCTCTTCACTCGGCCACATACGCATCTGTTCACT
>CAXITT010000195.1:445313-506108 GCA_964033795.1 Lymnaea stagnalis | reverse complement strand
CATCTCTTTACTCGGCCACATAGGCATCTCTTCACTCGGCCCCATAGGCATCAGATCTCTTCACTCGGCCACATAGGCATCTCTTCACTCGGCCACATAGGCATCTCTTCACTCGGCCACATAGGCATCTCTTCACTCGGCCACATAGGCATCTCTTTACTCGGAGACATGGGCATCTCTTTACTCAGCCACATGGGCATCTCTTTACTCAGCCACATGGGCATCTCTTTACTCAGCCACATGGGCATCTCTTTACTCAGCCACATGGGCATCTCTTCACTCGGCCACATAGGCATCTCTTCACTCGGAGACATGGGCATCTCTTTACTCAGCCACATGGGCATCTCTTTACTCAGCCACATGGGCATCTCTTCACTCGGCCACATGGGCATCTCTTTACTCAGCCACATGGGCATCTCTTCACTCGGCCACATGGGCATCTCTTTACTCAGCCACATGGGCATCTCTTCACTCGGCCACATAGGTATCTCTTCACTCGGCCACATGGGCATCTCTTTACTCAGCCACATGGGCATCTCTTTCTGCCACATGCGCATCTCTTTACTCTGCCATATGGGCATCTCTTCACTCGGCCACATAGGTATCTCTTCACTCGGCCACATGGGCATCTCTTTACTCAGCCACATGGGCATCTCTTCACTCGGCCACATGGGCATCTCTTCACTTGGCCACATGGGCATCTCTTTACTCAGCCACATTGGCATCTCTTCACTCGGCCACATGGGCATCTCTTCACGCAGCCACATGGGCATCTCTTCACTCGGCCACATAGGCATCTCTTCACTCGGCCACATGGGCATCTCTTTACTCAGCCACATGGGCATCTCTTCACTCGGCCACATGGGCATCTCTTCACTCGGCCACATGGGCATCTCTTTACTCAGCCACATGGGCATCTCTTCACTCGGCCACATGGGCATCTCTTCACTTGGCCACATGGGCATCTCTTAACTCGGCCACATGAACATCTTTTCAAAAAAATCAAAATGAAAGAAGTGCAAACCTTTGCACAAATATTGTGTGTATGATTAAGTTCCTGTGGCTGGTCCCACCGTTTTTTACGCACCTCCGCAACTTCTCACTGGGGCAACACTTAACGTTATCAATGGAAGTTAGTTGCAGAGTGGTCGCATTTTCTAAGGTCGTGACTTTAGATAAACTGTCGAGGTTTAATGAAAATAAAACCAGTGTGGCTAGACTTACTCGATGTCAGGAGATATGAGAGGGTTGGGAGCAGGTGAAGGGTTGGAATAATCAAATATCGGACTGCAGTGGGGGGAGGGGCTGCGCCGCTGAGAAGTGTGAAACGAAATTACTGGATAGTCGGTGTAAGTGGGTGGTAGTAGGGGATAAGTGGGTTGTAGGTATTGGGAAAGTTATTTGCACTGAAAGTAAGTGGTTGGTTATTGGAAACTGTGGTAAATAATTGCTTCTTGAAACTGAAAGGAAATATTTATTGGTTATTGACACTGAAAGGAAATATTTGGTTATTGACACTGAAAGGAAATATTTGGTTATTGACACTGAAAGGAAATATTTGGTTATTGACACTGAAAGGAAATATTTGGTTATTGACACTGAAAGGAAATATTTGGTTATTGACACTGAAAGGAAATATTTGGTTATTGACACTGAAAGGAAATATTTTTTTTTTATTATTTATAAAAAAAACATTTCCGAGATCGTTTAGATTTCATAAAATATTCTTTAACAAGAAGTTTTTATACGATGAAAGGCTTCATTTCTGCAACATGTTTTTAAAAAGTATTTAAATACGGCTTCAATGTCGATCTGGGGTTTTACAGTAGTTTCGCCTCAGAGTATGTCCTTTACCCTCAGAATATGTCCTTTACCCTCAGAATATGTCCTTTACCCTCAGAGTATGTCCTTTACCCTCAGAGAATGTCCTTTAAGTATATTTTGAAAGTTTCGATCAATTTTACTCCACTCTAAGATAAGTTCGGGGGTTCTAGCGGAGATTCGAGGCGACCTTGTTGACAACTTCAACCTGTTGATACACCCACGTGTATTGGGATCAAGGATTTTATTGGGTGTAATGAAATCAAGATAGTGAATTATATTTTAAATAGCTTTAAACAAGATTTCTCAATCCACTTGTTCCATGACTAAATATTAAAGTAGTAGTAGTAGGCCTAAGTTTGGTTTTATAATTTCAATCTAAACTGCATGGAATCGACAACGAAATGGTTAAAACTTAACAAAGTTTACAATGATCACACCCTGCTGTGTCCTCCCTGAAAAGAGAAATACACTAGACACTTCAACTGACATCACTGGACCGTGTTTTAAAATTACCATGTCTTTAAAAAATGAGAACAAACCAATGATGTCTTATGTTACCGAAGATAATGTAGTCTTTCCCTGGTCTAAATGTCTTCATGTAGTCTTTCCCTTGTGTAAATGTCATCATGTAGTCTTGCCTTGGTCTAACTGTCCTTATGTAGTCTTGTCCTGGTCTTAATGTCCTCATGTAGCTTTCCCCTGGTCTAAATGTCCTCATGTAGTCTTGTCCTGTCTTAATGTCCTCACGTAGCCTTCCCCGGGTCTAAATGTCCTCATATAGTCTTGCCCGGGTCTTTCATCAAATATTCTTTCAAAAGAAGTTTTTATACGGATGAAAGGCTTTATTTCTAAAAACATATTTTTTAGCTATTTCTATAGACTTCAATGGAGGCCATTGTTTTTGAGTTGTTCCCTCACTTAGCTCATGAAAGACATTGTTTTTGAGTTGTTCTGTCACTCAGTCCATGAAGACATTGTTTTTGAGTTGTTCCCTCACTTAGCTCATGAAAGACATTGTTTTTGAGTTGTTCTGTCACTCAGTCCATGAAGACATTGTTTTTGAGTTGTTCCTTCAATTAGCCCATGAAAGACATTGTTTTTGACTTGTTCCGTCACTTAGCTCATGAAAGACATGGTTTTTGAGTTGTTCCTTCACTTAGTCCATGAAGACATTGTTTTTGAGTTGTTCCTTCAATTAGCCCATGAAAGACATTGTTTTTGAGTTGTTCCTTCAATTAGCCCATGAAAGACATTGTTTTTGAGTTGTTCCTTCCATTAGCCCATGAAGGCCATTTTTTGAGTTGTTCCTTCATGTAGCCTTTCCCTCATCTAAATGTCCTCATGTAGCCTTTCCCTGGTCTAAATGTCCACATGTAAGTTTCCCCTGGTCTAAAAGTCCTCATGTAAGTTTCCCCTGGTCTAAAAGTCCTCAAATAGCCTTCCCCAGGTCTAAATGTCCCCATGTAGTCTTGCCCTGGTGTAATGTCCCTAGGTAGTCTTGTCACTGTCTAAATGTCCCCATGTAGTCTTTCCCTGGTCTAAATATCCTCATGTAGTCTTCCACTTTTCCTTTCAACCATAGCCGATAGACTGGTTATGACCATGCTTATCTTCTTAACATCAAAGCTCAAGATATCGTGGTTGTTTAAGGCCATTGTTTTTGAGTTGTTCCCTCTCTTAGCTCATGAAAGACATTGTTTTTGAGTTGTTCCTTCACTTAGCCCATGAACGCCATTGTTTTTGAGTTGTTCCCTCTCTTAGCTCATTAAAGACATTGTTTTTGAGTTGTTCCTTCACTTAGCCCATGAAGGCCGTTCTTTTTGAGTTGTTCCTTCACTTAGCCCATGAAGGCCATTCTTTTTGAGTTGTTCCTTCACTTAGCTCATGAAGGCCATTTTTACTGTTGTCCATTCACTTAGCCCATGAAGGCCATTCTTTTTGAGTTGTTCCTTCACTTAGCTCATGAAAGACATTGTTTTTGAGTTGTTCCTTCACTTAGCTCATGAAAGACATTGTTTTTGAGTTGTTCCTTCACTTAGCTCATGAAAGACATTGTTTTTTGAGTTGTTCCTTCACTTAGCCCATGAAGGCCATTCTTTTTGAGTTGTTTCTTCACTTAGCCCATGAAGGCCATTCTTTTTGAGTTGTTCCTTCACTTAGCTCATGAAGGCCATTTTTACTGTTGTTCCTTCACTTAGCCCATGAAGGCCATTCTTTTTGAGTTGTTCCTTCACTTAGCCCATGAAGTCCATTCCTTTTGTGTTGTTCCTTCACTTAGCCCATGAAGGCCATTCTTTTTTAGTTGTTCCTTCACTTAGCCCATGAAGGCCATTATATTTTGAGTTGTTCCTTCACTTAGCCCATGAAAATGAATAATTAAGATGTTTCTTATTTCTCTGATTTAACCGTCATTGTAATTTAACATTTGTTACCTTTAAAAAAACACACCTCCACAACTTGCAATTTCAGTGTAAAAATCATTGAATTACATTGAAACATTGCTGTTATGTCATACAAAAACCTCCAAGATATCATTATACAAATCGTATTGTGTGGCCTTTAGGAAGTATGGGCCATCTCTTCACATTTAAATCGCTGTAAAAAGCATATTCGTTAAAATTTGCAGTAATGCGATGTTGTTTGTCATAAGTGGTGAGATGTTGTTTGTCATAAATGGTGAGATATTGTTTGTCATAAATGGTAAGATGTTGTTTGTTATAAGTGGTGAGATGTTGTTAATGATAAAGGATGTAACGATTTTTTTTTTCGGAAATATTTATATCTTGAAATTAGTGTCATCAAATTTCCTCCAGCTTCCTTTTGAAACACGGGAAAACCTGTTTTTGTGTGGGTTGTGTGGTGGGTCGGAAATTTTGATAGAGTATGTTGTCATCGGCAACGAGTCTATACGCCAAGTTTCAGCTCTATAGGTTGTCGGGAAGTGGGCCAAATAGCATTCCGAAGATTTTGCCGCCCAGCTGGAAACAGATGAGCAAAGGCAAAGTTAATAGAAAGGACTTAAAAAGGGCGCAAAAAACACAACGAACGTGTTTGAACCTTTGTCATCTGGTTTGATGAGCATCTATTTCCATAATCGTGGCTTGGAAAATCACTTCGACTCTTCTTTGGAAAGAGTATTTGGAAAGTGGGAGAAAAAGGAAATTCTAGTGTCATTTTCCGTGTTGAGGTCTGAAGCCTTGGGCTGGTCAACTGATGGTGTCCATTTTATTTACGTTATCTACGGAGATGGAACGATTGAGCATTGGGGAGGGTGATATTTATTAAAAGACGCAATTTGTATGGCACATGAAGATTTCAGCCCCCCTCTGAAGATGGTATTAGGGGCTGGTGCCCCCTTGACCATACTCCCTTAGACTTGTCCCTGCTCAATTTACAAGATGATTAAATGTAGAATGTTTTAAAAATAAATTCACGTATGTGCTCAGTTGAATTCTTGTATTTTGAATTTATAAAAAGAAAAAAAAATATATTTTTTTTGGGGGGGGGGGGCGCAAAGAAGATTTAAGGCGCGAGAATAAGCTATGGCAAAACCTAGCCTCCAAGGCGACACAACTGAAACGAATATAGGTCATCTCCTGCTGATGCAGATTTAGAAATGTCTTTGATCATTGTTATAGCTAATTTTGGCGCTTCCCACCCGAAAGTCTGTAATGCCCCCCTCCCAAATTGTCTGAAAGAAACGTAAATTCAATTATGCGCCAAAATACTTCTTTGCATTTTGCATTTGCCTGACCGTCTTCAGCACCCTCAATTTCTGCACCCCCTTCCCTCACGCTGAGCAATGTTACAGTATTGAGTAGTATATTATCGTGTGCCAATTTATTAGCCTGGGGCACGCCACAACAGGAATGAATTCAGTTTATCTTTAGCAATGGGCGCCATAATGCCTCACAACTCCCTTTAAAAAATGTCCTTCCCCAATGAAAAAGTCTAATAGAAACATCGAATTCAAGTATACTAGAAAAAAAATGGTGACATCTGGGTTGACCATCCTATTCGCCCCCTTTCTACGCCACTGGCAGGGGCGTAGCTAGACCGTTTGGTGCCAGGGTACATGATTCATTTTTAAGCACCCCCTCAACTCCGAAACCCTCTAAGTTTCAACCATTTAATACCGTCAAGGCCTATTTTGGCGCCCCCGCAATTCTGGCGCCCGGGGATATCTGTCCCATCTGCCACGCATTAGCTACGCTTCTTGCTTCTGCCACAGCCCGAAAATCTGAAATTAGCCCCTCCCCCCCCCCAACCCCGACGAAATTGTCTAAAAGAAACACTGCACTTAGACTGCCCCCCCCCCAATGTATATCATCGTCCGTTTCATTGCTCATTCAATAGACACCCCTACCCACCCCCCTTCCACACACACACACACATCAAATCTTTTCAGCATTTTGAATTCAAAAAAAGATCAAACACCAGTTTTCTGATTCTCAACCGACAATTTCCACTCGCCACTTGACATAAGCTACCCCAATAAACATAGGCCCAGAACTGTAGAATAAAAACATTTCCATGTCTACTTCCTCTTTCATGTTATTGTTCTAACAGTTGGGATTTATCGTTTGGTCTCAGGTTAAGTAGTTTCACAATATGCCACTTTGCATGTCAACAAGCTCTGAACGATAACAACAAGCAGGCCAGAGTTGTATGATGCGGAAGGCATGCATCTGAAAGGAACTCCAGCTTTGACCGCATTTACCCCACACACCGCAATTATCCCACAGATCAAATTTACCCCCAGAGACCACATTTACCCCCACAGACCGCATTGGCCCCACAGAACACATTTATCCCAGAGACCACATTTACCCCCCACAGACCACATTTACCCCACAGGCCGAATTTACCTCACAGACCATATTTACCCCACATAACACATTTGCCCCACATACCACATTTGCCCCATGTACCACATTTACTTGTTCAAAAAATATGTTATAATTTTTCTATGATTAAAGAGTAAGTCAATTTTTTTTTAAACCCCATTACATCCCAGTGCCCCTAGATCCCATTACATCCCAGTGCCCCTAGACCCCATTACATCCCAGTGCCCCTAGACCCCATTACATCCCAGTGCCTTTAGACCCCATTACATCCCAGTGCCCCTAGATCCCATTACATCCCAGTGCCCCTAGACCCCATTACATCCCAGTGCCCCTAGACCCCATTACATCCCAGTGCCCCTAGACCCCATTAGATCCCAGTGCCCCTTGATCCCATTACATCCTAATGCCCCTAGACCCCATTACATCCCAGTGCCCCAATCAACTGTGGATGACTTCCTGTTGATGTGTCTGAATAACAAAAGTTCTTAACTCATTTAAGAGTTACAACGGTGCTGAGCGTTCTACCAATTGTATTCCCCCTTCATGAACAGGTGTATAGTTTTTCCTTCTGTAACAAATTAGACCTGACTTCTGGCAGCTGTAGCCTCACTTGTCATTTACAAATAGTTTTGCATGGAAAGCTAATTTTTTTATTCCCAGATTTTACAGAGGTAGAGAGATCTCTCTATAAGTTAGATAGATATACCATTAAAAATTATCAATAAATACATGTCTGCTATAGAGCAATTATAACTTTGGTCAAACAGCTAAATTGGTCAAACAGCTATGTTGGTAAAATGTAAAGTTCTGGTTGAGTTATGGATGGCACCGACTGAGCAACAGCAAGGAGTAGATCTCAAAATATCACATTTCACAACCCTGGCAATTTTCTATTACAATAGTAAGTTCTCATAAAACAAAATACTATAGCACAAACAATAAAATTTACAGTAAAAATCCTAATTTTTTTTTTCTTCATGTAATTGTTAAGACAAGTTTGATAAAATAAATATTTAGTAAACAAAAACCTGTTATGTGAGGGCAAATATTACCCCACTCCCCAAACAAGCCTATTGAAGATGAGTGAGGATATGTGTATGAAATACACTGACAAAATTTTCTCTGAAAACTTTGAAGTTATAATTAAAATGTAAGGAAATAACTGAAAGTTCACAAACTTTTAGTAAGTGGAAAGTACCCATTGAAACCATGGCATAGTTTATAAAGAAAACATTTCAAATACCCATACAGCTCCTGTTCCACAAACTAGCACCGCCCTCATATAGTATACAAGAAGCTTATTATTTAAAGGGATTAAAACAGTTTTGATGATGGCCATTACACTTGATGATGGCAATTACACTTGATGATGGCCATTACACTTGATGAGGGCCATTATACTTGATGATGGCCATTATACTTGATGATGGCCATTATACTTGATGATGGCCATTACACTTGATGATGGCCATTATACTTGATGATGGCAATTACACTTGATGATGGCCATTACACTTGATGATGGCCATTATACTTGATGATGGCAATTACACTTGATGATGGCCATTATACTTGATGATGGCCATTATACTTGATGATGGCCATTACACTTGATGATGGCCATTACACTTGATGATGGCCATTACACTTGATGATGGCCATTATACTTGATGATGGCCATTATACTTGATGATGGCCATTACACTTGATGATGGCCATTACACTTGATGATGGCCATTATACTTGATGATGGCCATTATACTTGATGATGGTCATTATACTTGATGATGACCATTATACTTGATGATGGCCATTACACTTGATGATGGCCATTACACTTGATGATGGCCATTACACTTGATGATGGCCATTATACTTGATGATGGCCATTATACTTGATGATGGCCATTATACTTGATGATGACCATTACACTTGATGGCCATTACACTTGATGATGGCCATTACACTTGATGGCCATTAGACTTGATGATGGCCATTACACTTGATGGCCATTACACTTGATGATGGCCATTACACTTGATGATGGCCATTAGACTTGATGATGGCCATTACACTTGATGGCCATTAGACTTGATGATGGCCATTACACTTGATGGCCATTAGACTTGATGATGGCCATTACACTTGATGATGGTCATTACACTTGATGGCCATTAGACTTGATGATGGCCATTACACTTGATGGCCATTAGACTTGATGATGGCCATTACACTTGATGGCCATTAGACTTGATGATGGCCATTACACTTGATGGCCATTAGACTTGATGATGGCCATTACACTTGATGGCCATTAGACTTGATGATGGCCATTACACTTGATGGCCATTAGACTTGATGATGGCCATTACACTTGATGGCCATTAGACTTGATGATGGCCATTACACTTGATGGCCATTAGACTTGATGATGGCCATTACACTTGATGGCCATTAGACTTGATGATGGCCATTACACTTGATGGCCATTAGACTTGATGATGGCCATTACACTTGATGGCCATTAGACTTGATGATGGCCATTACACTTGATGGCCATTAGACTTGATGATGGCCATTACACTTGATGGCCATTAGACTTGATGATGGCCATTACACTTGATGGCCATTAGACTTGATGATGGCCATTACACTTGATGGCCATTAGACTTGATGATGGCCATTATACTTGATCATGGACTTGTCATATCATTTGTTTTTAATGTCCCGACGATGTTGATGTCATCATCCGGGGAGTTAGTTGTCCTCATGACGGAAAAATTTGCATGCATCGCGGTATTTTAGTTGCCACTGTCCGGAATAATTTGCCACTGAGTCGGAATAAGTTGCCACTGTGTTGTGAATGAGTTGCCACCGTGCCGGGAATGAGTTGCCACCGTGCCGGGAATGAGTTGCCACCGTGCCGGGAATTAGTTGCCACCGTGCCGGGAATCAGTTGCCACCATGCCGGGAATCAGTTGCCACTGCGTCGGTAATTAGTTGCCACCTTGTCGGGAATCAGTTGCCACCGTGCCGGGAACAAGTTGCCACCGTGCCGGGAATCAGTTGCCACCGTGTCGGGAACGAGTTGCCACCGTGCCGGGAATCAGTTGCCACTGCGTCGGTAATTAGTTGCCACCTTGTCGGGAATCAGTTGCCACCGTGCCGGGAACAAGTTGCCACCGTGCCGGGAACAAGTTGCCACCGTGCCCGGAATCATCCGCTTTTCCATGTTAATATCTATTCATTTTATTTATAACTAAAATCATTGTAGTGTCAGTTACCTTCTCTTGAAAAGAATATCGAGTTTTGAGAGTATTTTTGTTCAGTCCCAGTATTTATGTAAGTAAGCGGGAAGTCACGACAAGGAGCTGAGAATATACATGTAAAATTAATCAGTCATGTGTCCACCAGGAAGTATGAAGTGGTTGGTCTTTCAGCCCTGTTGTTCCATTGGGCACGAGGCCAGAAATTATTGACGAAATGTTTCTGCGCCAACATTGGAAGTTCTCTACACCATAAATACAATGTAGGTATGAAGGCCTAAAACAGGGGTCGCCAAAACGCGTTCCAAGGGCCGCATGCGGCTGCCCATGCTATATATTGCGGCCTGAGAAAGCCTGCCTGATTTATCATAAATAACGTAATCGCTCTTCGTGAAATTTACAAAGTAATCAATTTTCAAAAGTTAGCTGAAAGAAAAGATTTTTTTCAAAAAAAATGTCCCATTCGTTTAGCTTCGTGTCGTTATACTGCTTTATATTGTGTGGATTAAAGAAATAATAAGAATATCGTGGATATTTGTTATAATTTGTTTACATTAGGTGTGGTGGCACGTGGACCGCGAATGGTTTACTCGCTCTAAAATTGGCCCGTGAAGTCTTTTAATTTGGCCACTTATGGCCTACACAATAGTATTGTATTGAGCTTAAATGTTTCGGACCAAAACATCTGTCTCTCTCTCTCTCTCTCTCTCTATCTATCTAACTATCTATCTATATATATATATATATATATATATATATATATATATATATATAAAATGAATTTATGTATGTATGTATATATCGTGTGCGTTTCTATATTGTCTTTTAATTTTGTCTCTTATGGCCTACACAATAGTATTGTATTGAGCTTATATGTTTCGGACCAAAACATCTGTCTCTCTCTCTCTCTCTCTCTCTCTCTATCTATCTATCTATCTATATATATATATATATATATATATATATATATATATATATATAAAATGAATTTCTGTATGTATGTATGTACCGTGTGCGTTCCTATATCATTCATCCGATTGCGATACAACGTTGGTGAGTTGTTGTGTGCACCCCCGCAAAGGTTTATAAATTCGTACAAACATTTTAAAATATTCCATTTGGGCGGGTGGCCCAAAATTCCTTTTTTCTTCTATGATCTTTATAAACATAATTTCAAACAGGGCTAATGCGTGGGTGGATGGAATTTTAATCAAATAAAAATATCGACATCTAAAATACACTTCACTATTAAAATATGTATTTATACAAGTGACATCTTCTGTCAGACTCCACCCTTCACAAAAGAAAGTTTAACATCACTGTCAAATACATGTTTTGGATGTATAACTTTTTTTAAAAAAATCTTTGACGCCCTACAAGATCTTTACACCCACCCCCCACCCCGTGTCACAAACTGTCTCCCTTTGTTACACCCCCCCCCCAACCCAATTCCGGAGTGTGACGTACTTTATGGACGGAACCTTGTGTTTGTTTCTTGGTTGTTTATTGTGTCACGTACGTCACTACATGGATTGATGGAGATGTGCTCAACTAAGCACTTCAAAGTGGATGTCCAACAATAGCGCAGAATGGCTCAGCCCTGGACAACAACAGAGGTCAAAGCAGAGGTTACATCAGGGGTCAAAGCAGAAAGATTTTGAAGTACCCCAGCCATACCATTATTCATAGTTCAAAATATATGTTCGTTTCTTTATTTAACATAAAATACATATCGTAATAATAATAAATATCATATTTGTGGAGCCATAAAATTTAGCGCTGGCGCAACACAAATGCCTTAAAGTAAAAATGGTTCCAATAATGTACTTGATGTGTAATGTACAAACACTATACTTGATGTGGACTGTGCAAACATTATACTTCATGTGGACTGTACAAACACTGTACTTGATGTGGACTGTACAAACACTGTACTTGATGAGGAGTGTACAAACACTGTACTTGATGTGGAATGTACAAACACTGCACTTGATGTGGAATGTACAAACACTGTACCTGAAGTGGACTGTACAAACACTGTATCTGATGTGCACTGTACAAACACTGTACTTGATGTGGACTGTACAAACACTGTACCTGAAGTGGACTGTACAAATACTGTACCTGATGGGGACTGTACAAACACTGTAGGCTACCTGATGGGGACTGCACAAACACTGTACTTGATGTGGACTGTGCCTGCGGGTGCTTTTTTTCGTTGGCCACCATAAACAAAACCAAATGGAGGACGAGCTTACACAGGTCCATATAATAAACGATTATAGTCGATCAAGGCTTTATTTCTTCTACAGACACTGAACAAGAACTACCTATGTTGAGTTAGGAAGATAGCTGGCAGAGTTTTTGTCTTCTCAGGGGGGGGGGGGGGGGAGGATATTTTACTTACGAAATTAGAGTTACTTATTTTGTGCCAATTAAAAAGTAGGACAGTTGAAAGAAAACTGTAGTTACTGCACGGAACAAAGAATGTAAAAGATTTTTAAAAAGACAATGTTCAAAAATTCTTTATTGAAATACTTGAATACGAATGTAACTAGTTCTATAAATAGATCATCTCTAAATCACACGATTGCTAAAAAAAATTGAAATACTTGAATAGGAATGTAATCAGTTCTATAAATAGATCATCTCTATAAACAATGACAAGTGCAAGTAGCTGCATGTGATGGACATGTAAACATAGGTATTAAAAACATAGGAATGGCATGGAGAACTACCATAACATTCAATCATAAACATGTGAGACAATGACAAAGTGATCAGTAGCACCACTCTTAAGCTTTGGGCGGACACTGGCCAATGGTAATGTGTTAGATGCTGAACAGGCAAGTAATTATCTTAACTGTATAGATTGTCATTCTAATCTCAAGAGTTTGGCATGTAACGTAGTATAAAAAAAAAATTATAAAAGAAAAAATTGATGATGACCATCAAAATGATGATCTTGAGAGTAACAAAAATCAAATTGATGATATTGCCAGTTACAGCCATCAGGTTGATGAAATGAGTAATGACCATCAAAATGATGAATTAATTTTGATTCATTGATATACTAACCCCTGCGACATCCTGGAGTCATGCATGACTTCACTAATAAACTAATTTTGTGTACATTTAATTCTTTTAAAAAAAAACTAAAATCAACCAGAATTAATAATTTATCCATTTGCTTTGAACAATTCAAACTGTTGAAAAAAAACCAGATTTTATTTTATAAATAAACACACAAACACAATATGTTCATTTTTAGCAGAGCATTTTCTACCAACCACTTATATAGGACTTATACAGAAAATAATTTCTTGGTGGTGACATGACATCAGATTGTCGAATCTAAATTTTATATAAAAGCTACTCTTGACAATTTAACAAATAAACATTGATTTCAAAATATGAGTGACAGGTCTAAATACATGAGATATATGTATATATATACATTATTTGATACTTTGTACGCAGGACTAGAAAGTAGAAATCCTTGGTGTGAAGTGGACATGGCAAGACAAGTCTGAAGTAGAATTTATTGACAGACAAAGTTCATTTTTAAAATAGTTCTTTCTATGACCAAGGAAGTTGCTGGGCAAAAATGGTTTTGATTTGTCATTGGAGCTCAAGAAAATTTGGTAAAAAAGATTTTCATCAACAAACATTTTTGGTGGCAATAAAAGACATTTATATAGAAATAATGCAACAATTGAACGTTTACAAGAAATTAAACATATTTTCCTCTACAAATGTATTTTTTACAAGTTATTTTTGGGTGACGCAATTTACTTATTCAAGATTATTTTTTTAAAATAAGACCAGACTCAACTTATAATGATCTCTAAACACAATTTTCATTAAAGTTAAAGTTAAGTTGAGTTCCAAGTGAAAATCTAAAATACTTGAATGTATAGAGAGAGTTATTGTTTTTAATTTATGTAGTTATACAGCCCAGCAATAAATCTCTACACCCACAAAGCTAACATTTTAAGCTTAAAAGACCATATTTTACATTTAAAAAAACATATTTAACTATACCATATTTTGAATGTTCTTAAAAATGTATAACCACAATCGTCTAACTATATCTATGAATGAATATATGAATATAAATATCAATGTATTTACCCAAAATATCTCAATATAACATTATATATCATTATGTTCATATATATCTATATCCAAATAGTTTGTTAAGTCCAAAACCATTTTTTTTTTGTCTTGAAATTTGAAGATTTAGATGCATAGAATAAACATATTGATAGCAAATCCAAACCCAATGTCCCTATTCCCCATTACATCCCAGTTCCCCTAGACCCTATAACATCCCAGTGCCCCTAGACCCCATTACATCCCAGTGCCCCTAACCCTTATTACATTCCAGTGTCCCTAACCCCTCTAACATCCTAATGCCCCTAGACCCCATTACATCCCAGTGCCTCTAGATCCCATTATATCCCAGTACCCCTAGATCCCATTACATCCCATTCCCCCTAGATCCCATTACAACCCATTGTCTCTAGATCCCATTACATCCCAGTGCTTTTAGATCCCATTACATCCCCCTAACCCTAACCCATTACATCCCAGTGCCTTTAGACCCCATTACATCCCAGTGCCCCTAGATCCCATTACATCCCAGTGCCCCTAGACCCCATTACATCCCAGTGCCCCTAGACCCCATTACATCCCAGTGCCTCTAGACCCCATTACATCCCAGTGCCCCTAGATCCCATTACATCCCAGTGCCCCTAGACCCCATTACATCCCAGTGCCCCTTGATCCCATTACATCCCAGTGCCCCTAGACCCCATTACATCCCAGTGCCCCAATCAACTGTGGATGACTTCCTGTTGATGTGTCTGAATAACAAAAGTTCTTAACTCATTTAAGAGTTACAACGGTGCTGAGCGTTCTACCAATTGTTGCCCCTAGACCCCATTACATCCCAGTGCCCCAATCAACTGTGGATGACTTCCTGTTGATGTGTCTGAATAACAAAAGTTCTTAACTCATTTAAGAGTTACAACGGTGCTGAGCGTTCTACCAATTGTATTCCCCCTTCATGAACAGGTGTATAGTTTTTCCTTCTGTAACAAATTAGACCTGACTTCTGGCAGCTGTAGCCTCACTTGTCATTTACAAATAGTTTTGCATGGAAAGCTAATTTTTTTATTCCCAGATTTTACAGAGGTAGAGAGATCTCTCTATAAGTTAGATAGATATACCATTAAAAATTATCAATAAATACATGTCTGCTATAGAGCAATTATAACTTTGGTCAAACAGCTAAATTGGTCAAACAGCTATGTTGGTAAAATGTAAAGTTCTGGTTGAGTTATGGATGGCACCGACTGAGCAACAGCAAGGAGTAGATCTCAAAATATCACATTTCACAACCCTGGCAATTTTCTATTACAATAGTAAGTTCTCATAAAACAAAATACTATAGCACAAACAATAAAATTTACAGTAAAAATCCTAATTTTTTTTTTCTTCATGTAATTGTTAAGACAAGTTTGATAAAATAAATATTTAGTAAACAAAAACCTGTTATGTGAGGGCAAATATTACCCCACTCCCCAAACAAGCCTATTGAAGATGAGTGAGGATATGTGTATGAAATACACTGACAAAATTTTCTCTGAAAACTTTGAAGTTATAATTAAAATGTAAGGAAATAACTGAAAGTTCACAAACTTTTAGTAAGTGGAAAGTACCCATTGAAACCATGGCATAGTTTATAAAGAAAACATTTCAAATACCCATACAGCTCCTGTTCCACAAACTAGCACCGCCCTCATATAGTATACAAGAAGCTTATTATCTTTTAGTAAGTGGAAAGTACCCATTGAAACCATGGCATAGTTTATAAAGAAAACATTTCAAATACCCATACAGCTCCTGTTCCACAAACTAGCACCGCCCTCATATAGTATACAAGAAGCTTATTAACAATATTATGCAAAAGTTGAAGAGCCAAACTTTGGTTGAGCTGTGACATGGACAAAATGTGAACTCCACACAGTTTAGTGCATCAGAAACCAACTCAGGTATTATGATTATGATTTCAAGAGCTAAAACAAAAAAACCTGCCACATTAATAACATATTGCCTTTTCTAACTAGTGTTAAATTTATATTATGCTGAACAGTGAATGCAAAAACCAGTGATTGAAAGATTGAATCCTGCTCTTTAACATAAATTAATATTGTATAAAGCGAGACCATACTTTATAAAAACAAATTTATATTGTATAAAGCAAATTTTAAAAAAAACAACAAAAAAAAAACAAAACTAGATTGCTTGAAAAAAATAATAAATCATATTTTGTTTGGCAATTCACATATCTGAAAGCCATGACTTTTTTTTAGCATGTTCAAACGTATGTCAAGGTCTCAAAACTTCCAGGCCTGGCTAGTTCAATAAATACTGCCCACATCTCAACCAATCAGACTCCACAAATTCATTATTTCAATGAGGTAATCCAATTTTTTATCCAAAAAAACATTATTTCTGAACTTGCTTTAACCAACTAGATTTTTGTATCTCTCTACAATAACACAGTGAAATTTATCACAACTTTATACTTTGATAGAAACAAACAACTTTGAATTACCAGATATATTAATTATCTAATGATCTGGTAACTATTTTATTGTGACATGAGCTAAATGTTATTTTTTATTGTGACATGAGCTAAATGTTATGTTTTATTGTGACATGAGCTAAATGTTATGTTTTTTTTGTGACATGAGCTAAATGTTATGTTTTATTGTGACATGAGCTAAATGTTATGTTTTTTTTGTGACATGAGCTAAATGTTATGTTTTATTGTGACATGAGCTAAATGTTATGTTTTATTGTGATATGAGTTAAATGTTATGCAACAAAAAATGTCATGATAATTGTTTATCTTCTCCTGCAGTGAAAATATGCAAATCATCACATCACTGTTACAAAAATAATTTTAGTGTCCATGGTCAGTATCACTGAATATGGTAAATAGATAAGTTTCTAAATAGTTATAAATATATGTATATATATATATATATTTATATGTTACAATGTAAGCTTATACCTTTGTCCCTCTATTATATATTTTTCAGATATATGAGTTAATTGTTTTACATATTTCCTATTCACATATATGTTATATATATGTCATATTATATCTTTACCTCTAAATAATTACCTGTATTGAGATATATGTCACAGCGACAGATTCAGCACCAATACAAATGCTTTACATGTAATGTAATGTACATTTAGCTATATACATAAGTTAAAATGTACAAATTAATATTATTATTATAATTATTATGTTATAATAACAAATGAAATTACAGTTGCGCCTGCGATCTAGTTTAAATAGTGGTGCACGGATCTGACGGAGCTGAAGGTGATCGGGCAATTATTGATATCTTGCTCTTTATAAATCATCATCTTGCATGGACCATGATGCATCTGGCGTAAACTCGGCACTGTCGTGGTGATCTCTCATGGCAAATCTTCTGTCTGTCAGTGCCTGGGGAAATCAAAATATATGGGAAATAAGCAGTCTTGCATTTACTAAAGAATTCTTAACTGACACAGGTTAATTAGCCACAAATGATATTACACAAAGGGAATGTTAATTATTGTACGTATAGGGCATCTCTCACATGTTGGTGCCCTTGTGCTACACTTACATTCATCTTTCAAATGTTGTTGCCCTTGTGCTACAGTTACATTCATCTCTCACATGTTGGTGCCCTTGTGCTACACTTACATTCATCTTTCAAATGTTGGTGCCCTTGTTCTACACTTACATTCATCTTTTAAATGTTGGTGCCCTTGTGCTACACTTACACTCATCTTTCAAATGTTGGTGCCCTTGTGCTACACTTACATTCAGTTTTCAAATGTTGTTGCCCTTGTGCTACAGTTACATTCATCTCTCACATGTTGGTGCCCTTGTTCTACACTTACACTCATCTCTCACATGTTGGTGCCCTTGTGCTACACTTACACTCATCTTTCAAATGTTGGTGCCCTTGTGCTACACTTACACTCATCTCTCACATGTTGGTGCCCTTGTGCTACACTTACATTCACATGTCAATGTTGATGCCCTTATGCTACAGTTACCTTGATTGCTGTTAAGCATTGGCTCTGTGCTTAAAAAAGGTCTAGTTAGTTTGTATCCATCTCAAGCATACCCAAAGGACAATGGTTACTTTACAAAGAAAAATTACATACGTACACAAATTTTGACACAATCTTTTGCTGACCTTTTTCAAAATACTTGCAACAGAAATTTGAGCCCGGTCGTCTGCTTCACTGATCGCTTTCAACACGGGAGGAGCTACCCGTGTTTGCACTGACCTAAGCTGACCTTTCTGCAAGACCAGCAAGTTTGCCTCCAGTGAGAACCTTATGGTGGCAGGGTCCTGAAGCTTGGCCCCATCAGCAATAGGTGGCCTGTGAGATGCAGTCCCGTCTTGCAGTGATGAGTTGGGAGGAGGTAATGGCAGCTGGGAGGAATACTCATGTTGGTGGGTTACCAGTGGGTGGGCTATTTGTGGGTGGGGTACTTGTGGGTGGCCCATTTTTGGGTGAGATATTTGTGGTTGGGAAATTTGAGGGTGGTGCACTTGCGAAAAAGGTAGTTGGGGCATATGTGAAAGAGGTAGGTGGGGCATCTGTGAATGAGGTAGTCGGGACACTTGTGAATTAGGTGGGGGGGACATCTGTGAATGAGGCGGGTGGGACACCAGCATGTGAGTTTGGCTGATTGATTGCCCTTCAGCAGACTGTGTATCCCCAAGCTGCTCTCTCTTGACAAGACCCTTGTGAAATTCACCATGTTTAGGAGTCTCTTGTTTGGTGGTCTCTGAAGTTTCAGCACAGCTTTCCAGCTCAAGTGAATCTCTAGGTGTGTCACTTGTCTCAATGGCTGACCAACTATTGCTTGGGGAATCCTCATACAATGGGCTTGTCTCAGATTCAACAGCTTTATCCTGGCTTTTTCTGAACATGGGAAGATGCTGAGCGTCATTGGATGGGTTCGACAGGTAAAAGCTTTCCCTGCCCCTGTTGTATTTTTGAGCTTCCTGTCTCCGTGGGGATTGCGAAGGGGAGGTTACAGCCACCTGGAGGTGGTCATATTTTGTTGACCTCGTCGGCTCGGGCTTAGGGGATGATGTCCTCCTTTTGTAAGCTTTCTTACCAAGTTTTGAAGAGCTTTCAGGAGACATGCTAACAGTTGGTGAGAAAGTCCCATGTGTTTTTGAATTTTTGCCTTGGCTGAGACTATCCTCAGAAATGTCATCTTGTATGGTAGAGGCATCTGAATCTGAGGTTGGGGTCACGGGGTCAAAGTTCAGAATGTCTTTGAAGTTTGAATTCTGAGAGTCCACTGTGGAAGATGGTAAATTTTGGAAGCTGATAGAATTTGAAGCTTGTGACACAGGGCTGGTTGAGAGTTGCATTGATTTGGTGAGAGGTGACAAGTCATTTTGAAATGTTGTTGAAAATGGATCTTGGTCTTTCTCATGGTGAGGGTGATTGGGCTTGGACAAAGAGGGCTCATGGCGTGAAACGTTCATGGCCAAAGCTTGTAAGGCAAGAGAAGAATGACCATAGGAAGGGTCAGGTTTTCTGACAACCTCGGGTCCTTGAGCAGGAACATTAGACACAGCTTCTGTGTGGATAGTTGGTGGAGGCTTTGCAGCATTGGAAACTGGTTCTAACATCTCAGCCTCACTTTGCTTGTCTGTGGTGTCTATGGCAAACATGGTGTTACTTTTCAAACGTTGGTCATCACTACAGACACGGAGCTGTTGTGACATTGTTTCTAGCACTGACGAAGCCTTGGTCAACTTTGTCAAGTCTGTCTCTGAATGTTGTGGTCTCGTTAACTTTGTCAAATCTGTCTCTGAATGTTGTGGTCTCGTTAACTTTGTCAAGTCTGTCTCTGAATGTTGTGGTCTTGTTAACTTTGGCAAATCTGTCTCTGAATGTTGTGGTCTCATTAACTTTGTCAAATCTGTCTCTGAATGTTGTGGTCTCGTCAACTTTGGAGACACGAGTGTGGTGGCGAAATGAGAAGTTGTAGTTGTGGAAGATTTCTTATGAGAATCCAAGCTTAATCCAAGTGATCCATTACATAGAGCCCTGTCAGGTGGTGGCTTGACATCCAGCTTATCACAAGCATCTGGCAGTACTGCTGAAGCTGTGGTTCTGACAGGCCCAATGCTATTTTTAGACAACACATTTTTGGCCCTTGCACTCCTGGTATTTGGTGCTTGTATCTCTGTATAGAATGAAGGGATGTAAGGCTGCCCTTCAGTATAGGAGGGTTGTGTCCCCTTCTTGGGGTGGTTTGAACTTAAAGATGAACTGACTCTCTTAGTCCCAGGATTAGTATAAGATGAATTGACAGTTCTTTTTATGCTTCCTGTGTCTGGACTGAGGACAGTGGGTGAAATCTGTTCCCCTGTTTGAACATCACCTTGCTTGAAGCTCAAGTCTTTAGGTTTGGGAGATGGTTCAGGATGTACAGCATTAGCTGTTTGAGGCTTATCCAAAGAATGGCGCAACGGAAGCAGCTTCTCCTGAGTTACCTGCGGCTCATACGATTTAGTAGTGGTGGGCAGACTTTTGGGCAAGTATTTTTTTATAAGTTCATGTGCGGTGTCATGTTTATGGGATGCTGACAGGTCACTTGGCTTTGGGTAAGTACTTCTTTGTTCAGACTTTGCAACTGTTAAATCCAGAGGTTCTGTAGATGTCGGCTGGCTGTCCACATGATGAGGTAAAGTGGTTTTAATGTCAGTTGATTTGTGCTCAGATTGCCTTTTATCAAATATTTCATCAACACTTTTATGGTCACCGTTTCCAGGTGTTGTTGGGAATGTGGTTTTCTTAGGCAAACTTTTAGCACTTGAAATATCACTGGTTGGTGTCTGAGGTTGGAATGCTGTGCCTGATGATATATCACTAGCACTCGAATTGTTAACAAAGGTGTTTCCCAATTTGGATGAGGTTCTGTTATACAGAAGTTTATTTTGTGTGTTGTCAGCTTTAGTGGACCCATAATCTAATGTATTGGAGATGGTCCAACTGCTGCTTGAGACTGGAGTGACTGAAATAAAGTCAGAGCCATCATCACCGCTAGAGTCACTCTCACCGCTAGAGTCATTCTCACTTTCTGATGAAATAGATTTCATTTCAAGTTTGGATTCAGCATCACCCGACTTCCCATCATGCTGCAACTTTGTCACTCTCCATGCATTTGTTATGTTTTCATCTCCCTGAGATTTTATGTCGGTTGTATCTGTGTTGATTTGTGGGGCAGATGATCCCTGAGATTTTATGCTGGTTGTATCTGTGTTGATTTGTGGGGCAGATGATCCCTGAGATTTTATGCTGGTTGTATCTGTGTTGATTTGTGGGGCAGATGATCCCTGATATTTTATGTCGGTTGTATCTGTGTTGATTTGTGGGGCAGATGATCCCTGAGATTTTATGCTGGTTGTATCTGTGTTGAGTTGTGGGGCAGACGGTTCAATTCTCCACAGCAGAGAATCAGACACAGAATGAAATGTTTTCAACAGCTCCTGGTGAATAAATGGTCAGGTAAATGTTGTGATTTATGACTTGAGTTATTATATGGGAATGAAAGGTATGTTTACCAGGTTTAGCCCAGATGCAACACTTCACGTATAAGGTTGCATGGTAACCCAAGCCTTCATGTATCTGTACAGCTTTGGCTGGTACAAGGAAAAACACATTGTTGAACCCCTTACCACTCATTATGGAACTTTCTAGAAACTTCAAACATTTGGTTCAATCTGATTTCATAACATTTGAGGATAATCATAGAGACTAAAAGAAACATAGAAAGGACACTTATATTATCTTAAAACCCTTATTTCAAAAATGGAACATGCTTGAATAAGGCAGAAACTTCAAGAAACTTCGTTAAGACATAAATATTCACCATAGCGAGGAAATTTCCAGAAAAGTATAGAAATCTATAAAACTAAACTAAAATTTCCATAAACTTTTTAAAATGACTCTCATGTTATCATTATTTCAAGACTGAAATTTCTAAAACAAAAAGCCTAAAATCTAAACATTTCCATCAAAGTTAAAATAAGGCCTACGGCCGGGAACTGTTTTGTAAGGTGAAATTTTAATTATCAATAAGGCGGGACCTCCAAATAATTCATCATTAAAATAGTCAAGTTAAAATTTAAAAGTGGTCCCCATTAAAAAAAGACACATACATTGTATTGTCCTTAAGGTTTTTATTTACCCTGTGTATTTTTCTTATTGCTTTAACCTAAATGCAGTCCTCCCCGTATAAATGCAGTCCTCCCCGTATAATTGCAGTCCTCCCCGTATAAATGCAGTCCTCCCCGTATAAATGCAGTCCTCCCCGTATAATTGCAGTCCTCCCCGTATAAATGCAGTCCTCCCCGTATGAATGCAGTCCTCCCCGTATAAATGCAGTCCTCCCCGTATAATTGCAGTCCTCCCCGTATAAATGCAGTCCTCCCCGTATCAATACAGTCCTCCCCATATAAATGCAGTCCTCCCCGATCGAATGACCTCGTATAAATGCAGTACACCCCGTATAATTGCAGTCCTCCCCGTATAAATGCAGTCCTCCCCGTATAAATGCAGTCCTCCCCGTATAAATGCAGTCCTCCCCGTATAATTGCAGTCCTCCCCGTATAAATGCAGTCCTCCCCGTATCAATGCAGTCCTCCCCATATAAATGCAGTCCTCCCCGTATTAATCCTAAAAGAAAAACAAAATTTGGGCCCCAAAAAATTTCAAAGGGTCAGCTATTCCTTTTGAATAATAAATTGTAACAACTAAGTATCCCAAGTTTGATGCATTAATCCATGGATATAATCCATGTATAAATATGTGCGATACAAAAAGACATATTTTCTCACGTATATAGGAGATAAATATCATGCCAGAAATATACATGGATGAACATTTGAAATCTTATAAAGAGATTTTAACAAATATGTTTTCATTTAAGACACACCAGTAATGAAATCTTATAAAGAGATTTTAACAAATATATTTTCATTTAAGACACACCAGTAATGAAATCTTATATAGAGATTTTAACAAATATATTTTCATTTAAGACACACCAGTAATGAAATCTTATATAGAGATTTTAACAAATATATTTTCATTTAAGACACACCAGTAATGAAATCTTTTATAGAGATTTTAACAAATATATTTTCATTTAAGACACACAAGTAATTAAAATCACAATTTACATATTGATGAATAACGAACGGTTTCACCTTTTACTGTTTTTCATTGTTTAGTGTCTTGCACCGTTTTCAACTTTATCCCTACCGTGCCGTTATCTGATGTCAGTAAAAAATCGTGGCAGAAATTGATTGTGTGGGGAATTGAAGAAGCTTAAAAATGAATGTACATGTAAATAATTTACTTTAAACTACAATGGACCAAAACTGTTCCAAGTGTAACAAATTGTGCATTTGAGGCCCCATGATATACTTATAAAATACACCCACCCATTTAGTGACCATTTATTTATTTTTTTTATCGAAAGGCTGATTTGGGGATAAATAACATATTTGCGTTTTTCCCTTCCCAACGCACATCAGCTATATAAAGTTGGTAATAACAATGAATAAAGGAACCCACAGGACTGTAAACCCCTGGGAAAATTTTTTTAAAAACTTCATGCGCGCTCATGCACTATGTTCTAATTCTATTCTAATGTTCAAACCAACTTATACCATGCAATGGATTGTAGTTTCTTAAAATTGTACATTTATGTCCATACATATGAAGATTATGATTGCATTAAACAAGCTAATCTTTTGTTGAAAAAAATTATTGCATAAACGTTCTCAGGCACAAAGTTCTTTGAACATACAGTGAAACTCTTTTTAAAATGTGCATTTCAAACAAAAGCGCACCGAAAACTTTCTTTCAGTAGATTTTTTTAAAGCCCACTGAAGAAAGGCTTATTAAAATCTTATTAAAATCTTATTAACATTGTGTTGACCCCTCAAAGCCATTTTAAAATATTTGGTTTTTTCTCTTTACTCCTTCCATTTTACGATGTTTTAAATTACAACTTTTTGGATAAGGGGATTTCGACTAAACTTTCAAGCGACCAGGTGAAGGTCAGGAGGTGAGACCATGTCACTTGTGGTTTCTTTCCATTGTTTGGTTTTCTTTTAACAAAGTAGCAGATTAACAAACATACATGCATTTAAACAAAGTCACTATGAACTCTATGTAGTCGATTGATGTATTTAGAATGATTGAACTATGCAATTATTTTATGACCACCAGATTGTTCTATTAGCTCTCTACAATATTTCAATGTCAGACACAAGTTATTCCTATACACATTGTATTAAATCATCAAGAAACTTTGCATAAGAAAATAAAGATTTACCTTGAAGCCTGGCCTCACAGCAGGATTTGGATCCCATGACCTCTGTATCAGTTTGGTCAGTTCTGCTGGACAGCTGCCTGATATTGGGGGCCTCTTATTGACACGCACATTCTCAAGTATCTGCACACACAAATTATAAAACAGCCAAATGTTAGTACAACATAATTTATAATTTATGGATTTATTTCATCAGCTGTAAATTAACTTAAGTTTTTCTTTTGCTTGGCAAGACTATTTTGAATCGAACACTGAGATTTTTCAAATTCGCCTCAATCAAGTCCCTCCACCTGGCCTTTTACACAACTGATCCAATATAGTTACCCGGTACAACAACTGAGCCATAGTTACCTAGTACAACAACTGAGCCATAGTTACCTGGTACAACAACTGAGCCTTAGTTACCTGGTACACCGTCATGCCATCATAAGGTGTTTTTCTAGTAAGCATTTCCCACAACACAACAGCAAAGCTGTAGACGTCTGCCTTGGCAATGACATCACTTCCTGTAAGCAGTTCTGGCGCCATCCAGGCAGTGTTTCCCTGAATCTGTTTTGTCTTGTTGTTGCCCCTCGTAACTTTGTGATCCGCCTCGTGCCTGATTAATAAACATACTTTAAAAAACTTGGAGTAACCAAACTGGCCATGAACACCAGTTGAAACAGAGTTAACAAAATAGTTGAAAGAAAATGAATTTATTTAATCAAGTAACAAACATAACAAACATAAAACAACAGTTTTTTTAATAAGCTGAAGTTATAAATAATTTTTTTTACTTACATTTAACAAAACTCTAATGAATTACTTTAGGTAGAAATTTAATATTTGAATTAACATTAGGAGATCTGACTTCTCTTTGTACATTTTCTTGCAAAAACTTTCTTGAAGGAAGCTAAAAATGAAAATGGTAGCTTAACCTCTTTAATGAACAATACCGATGCACCTGTTTCAAGTTCTTATGTGTTAACTAGAAAAGGTGAACTTAATCACTTGACGAAACATGCATCCCAATCAGTGCTAACTTCTCGGAATTTTTATTTGCACGCCTTATGAAGTTTCCCCACACGATAACGACAGAGACTCACTTAAGTTTAGAGAAGCCAAAATCAGCAACTTTGGCATGGAGACCCTGTCCTAGCAGCACATTACAAGAGTTGAGGTTGAGGTGAAGCACTGGGGGTTGGCGCTGGTGCAGGTACAGCATCCCGGCACTGACGTCACGGGCGATTTGATAAAACTGTTTATGTTCCAGTGCTGTTCTGATGAGAGAAACCAAAGTACATGCTTATCAATCAGTGATCAAACTGAGAAAACTGTACCCACTTATAAACAACATACATAAAATTCTGCACGTGATGGATGTAAACAAACAACTGAAAATTAACATACACCAAGGCGGTGACCCTCACTTAAATATTGAACTTTCATTCCTAGCTCTGGCCTCATGTAAGATTTTATTTTCAAAATGTGAACCAACAACCTCTGAAAAACAAGAAACTGAACACTCCTGGAAACAAACACTGAACAAATAGAACATGGTTGAAACAGCAGATACCCTACCTGGAGGCAGCCAACTATGAAGTAGGTTCAACTTACCTGAAGGTATCATGCAACCAATTGTTTAATAAATACAACTTACCTGGAGGTTTCATGCAGTGAATTGTGAACTAGGTTCAACTTACCTGGAGGTATCATGCAGCCAATTGTTAAACAAGTAAAATTTACTTGGAGGGATCATGCAGTCAATTGTGAAGAAAATACAACTTACCTGGAGGTATCAATGTAGCCAAGTGTGAAATAGGTTCAACTTACCTGGAGGTATTATGCAGCCAATTGTGAAATAGGTAAAACAACTTACCTGGAAGGATCGTGCAGCCAGTTGTGAAGGTTACCAAGCACCATGTACTCAAGCACTACAAGTGGAAGTTTGTCAGTGGTGCAGACTCCAATCAGCTGCACCACATTGGAGTGACAGAGCTCTTCAAACATCGAAACCTTAGCAGACAGGGCAACAATATGTTAATCACAGTAGAACAGGACATGGGGGAAAACATGTTGGCATTATCAGAACACATCATTACTAATGCTATTACAAGCTTTTCGATACAACATGATTGTACCAGTGTATATGATGCCTAATGTGATCCATACCTTGACTGATATTGTCAGACATTCTATACAATGCCTAGATTTCCCACTACCTATAACAGGTAAACTCTTGAACAAAACATTGGTTAATGTTCCCAGTTGCATTATCCCCCCCCCCAACCCCCTTTCCCCACTACCGTCTGAATTCATGCAATACGGCAAAGAGAGCTTTTGTTACTATTTTTAGATTTAAGGCCATCCATTTCAGTAAATTTAATAAACATTGGTTAATGTTTCCCGTTGCATTATCCCCCCCCCCCCCAACCCCCTTTCCCCACTACCGTCTGAATTCATGCAATACGGCAAAGAGAGCTTTTGTTACTATTTTTAGATTTAAGGCCATCCATTTCAGTAAATTTAAACTAAGAAAATGCACAGACCTCTGCAGCAAAGTAGTTCCTGTCCCTGGGCTGTAACGGAGCTTTCAGTCGCTTTACTGCCACTTCTGTGTGCTGATAGGAGCCCTTGAAAACTTGGGAGTAAACATTGTCACCAAGAAGATCTGTGCATGAAGTAGGTAAAGTCAGATGAAGTAGAATGACAGTGCATGAAGTGGGTAAAGTCAAATGAAGTAGAATGACAGTGCATGCAGTGGGTATAGTTAGATGAAGTAGAATGACAGTCAGATGAAGTAGAGTGACAGTGCATGAAGTGGGTATAGTCAGATGAAGTAGAATGACAGTCAGATGAAGTAGAATGACAGTGCATGAAGTGGTTATAGTCAGATGAAGTAGAATGACAGTCAGATGAAGTAGAATGACTGTGCATGAAGTGGGTATAGTCAGATGAAGTAGAATGAGAGTCAGATGAAGTAGAATGACTGTGCATGAAGTGGGTATAGTTAGATGAAGTAAAATGACAGTCAGATGAAGTAGAATGACAGTGCATGAAGTGGGTACAGTCAGATGAAGGAGAATGACAGTGCATGAAGTTGGTAAAGTCAGATGAAGTACAAAAGACAGTCTGATGAAGTAGAATGACAGTGCAAACAGAAATGATCAGAAGTACGAAAAGGATTTAAAACAACCCGTTAGAAACACGAGTTCTCTGTGAGAAGTTTCTGGAAGTCATGGATGCATTCTCAGGATTATATTTTATCATTTGTCTCTATCCTGAAGCATTTGGGACAAAATGTCTCTTGTTTTGGTCAGTGGGACTTGGGCTCATGAACCCCCCACCCCATCCAGTCCCCTTCCCACAAGCCTATACCTCCTTGTGAAGTGCTTCAACAATCCTATGAGATCTGATGTTTTTGTTCAAGATACATGACTGAATATGGTGATTGCAAACCTCCTCCTGCTCACTATGGGACTTTGTTACAAAAAATAACTGGTGGTACTGAAAATGGCTCTCCCCCACCTTTGCGATTATGAAAAGTTGATGAAGCAAATCAGAATTAACTATCAGATAACTGTTTAGAATATTCAACAAAAAAACAATTTCTACTGTTATCTTAAACTACTCTGCTCATAGACCAAAAAATACATTTGACCAAACCATTCATCAATTTGCCAATGTCATTGATTTCTTCAAGTCATTCCTGCCATAGGCTAGCACTTCCATACAATCAATATTTTACCATTTTCAGAGAAATCAATAGCTTGTCTGTGCAGCTCCACTTTTTTAAGATTTTCAATATGAAACCCAGTGCTCAGTAGCCCAGGTCTTGAACTGTGAGAACAGAATGAAATGAAATGTCAGAAATAAGGAGCTAACACAAGGAAGAGGAAAAACAAAAATTTCATCCAAGTAGATAATTTCAGTTGAACAAAGTAAAATCGAATCAGCATGTGAAACCATCCCAACCAATCTCTGATTAATATCTGAACTAATGTGAGCATTGGGGCTTACTTATAGGATCAGATTTAATGACAAAAAGTATTGAACACAACCCGTAAGAAACATGACTTTTGAGTGAGACATTTCTGGAAGTCGTGGATGTATGCTGAGATTTTAATTACAACATATATAACACATAGTATTTGTTTCTTAACAGTTGCTTCCCACTTGTGAAAACTGAGGTGACATATTCACTCCATATCAGTAATGTTTAAAATGGACGTATAAGGGTGCATGAGTAGAGATGAAAAAAGTAATGAGCTCTCTTTCATACACAAGCCAAAGTAATCAGCATCTCTTTCATACAAAGACTAAAGTAATCAACTTCCCTTGATAAGTAGGCCAAAGTAATCAGCATCTTTTTCATACACGAGCCAAAGTAATTAGCATCTTTTTCATATATAGGCCAAAGTATCAGCATCTTTTTCTTACACAAATCAAAGTAATCAGCATCTCTTTCATACACAAGCCAAAGTAATCAGCATCTCTTTCATACAAAGACCAAAGTAATCAGCATCTCTTTCATATGTAGGCCAAAGTAATCAGCATTTTTTTCTTACACAAATCAAAGTAATCAGAATCTCTTTCATACACAAGCCAAAGTAAAACAACAAAAAACATATTAATAATGGGTCCAAAATGCGACCATGCATAAAATGACAAATGGATTTCTGCTTTAATGGTATATAAATTGAGGCATTTGGTTTCATGCATTATTGATATACCTTTGTTTCATTTCTGACTGGCTACTTACATTGGTGCTGGTTTGAAATGGCCTAGATTTTTAACTGGTGGCACAGTCTGAGCTGGAATTGCTTCCCTTGTTAATTCTGCTCCTGGGTCTCTGAAAACCCGGTCTGATTCAAATACATCTTCAGGCCCATTTCTTCCAGCTGTTTCTGAAGTGGATCCAGTACTCATGGGAGGTGGACTTTTAGTGTCCACTCCAAGAGCCTTTACAGCACTCATGCTCCTCCTCAGAGGAACTCCCTTTTCAAGTTCTCTGGTCATGACGGAGGGAGACAACACCAAACCTTCTCCGTCCTCATCCCCCACCCACCCCATGGCGGCCCGCTGACGCCTCCTCTCTCTCGCGGTCCTCCTCCTGCTGGCAGAGACGTGAGGGCTGCTCTCATCATCCGATGAGGTGCAGGAATTTCTAGACGGTGTTTTCCGTACATGAATTCCTAAAATCTCATCATGGCCAGAGCCTGTAATCCCTTCCAGTGGGTGGGGTCTTGGGGAGTAGTGGTGGGTGCCAGACCCTGTAATCCCTTCCAGTGGGTGGGGTCTTGGGGAGTAGTGGTGGGTGGGATTCTTTTGTTTTGGATGTGGAATTCCCATTGTGAGATGTTCAGCTCTTGAAGTTGAAGTGGTGTCTTTAGTAGAGTCACCCTTAGTGAAGGAAAGTTCATAACAACAGGTTCAGAAACATAACAGAAATAAAATTACCAAAGAACTAGCTATCATAGCTTGAACAGTACTTAAAGGCATTTTTTAATAATCTTTACTTGATTCGGCAGTTTGGTCAGGTGAATAACATAAGTGTGTTCAAAATGTCTAATATATTTATTGTGGGTGATTAATAGTTCAGACTAAGACATATTACTACAGGGGCAATAACAAGCATAATTCTTACCAAAGGGGAAATAATTGTGACAGGTCCACCAACAGTTTGCCTGGAAAGTGCTTCAGCAGATCTTCTGAACTCTAGTGAATCAAATAAATCATGGTTTTAAAAAGACTTGGATTCGTTGTGCATCCAGAATAGAAAATGAGATACTGTGCTTGAAACAAATAAGGGCACGTTACTTGGAGAACTGTGATACACTTGAGGATTCAGAGCTTGGGAAACTCATGAATGTACAACATTACAGGGGAAGTTTCTCTGTGACAGATCAAATATCTCACTAGAAACAACCTCAACTCTTCAAATCTTTGACAAAGCACAGTGAGATTGTTACAATATAACCTTCAATACACATTCAGCTAAACCATCTCACAACTTCTCCCATCCATGCATAGAAACTTAACAGTTAGATTAATACTCAAACATTGTTTGTGTGTCGAAGTTTTTATCTATGTCAAGCTACTGAATTTGCTAGAAGTTGTTCAAATGAAGAGCAAAACAAATTAGAGAACTGACCTATGTCACCTTGATCCCTAGCCAGCTGTTTGGTTGTCATTATGTCAGAAATTTGGGGCTGGAGGGAAGAGTTTGAGAATCAAGTTACACTATCAAAACATGAACATGCCAACATCATCAACTTTTGACAAGTAGAAACCAAGAAATCAATTAATTGTTTACATCTTCAAACAGCCCATGTCATATTTAGTCAAAGTTTATCATAATTTGAACTAAGTTCTCTTATCAATAAGTAATGCACAAACGTGTCGAGTCTATTGAAAATGTATACCATTAATCTGGTTCATAATAGCATCAATAAAATTTGGTTATTCCAAGTGCAAGTACTAATTTGGCCTACATAACTAACAGTTTAACATGCACATGACTAACAGTTTCACATCTAGCAATGGCCCAAAAATAATTTTAAAAATTAATTTTTTTACAGTTTAAAAAAATGATGGAAATTTGATGAGCTTTATAGGTGGAGATTAGTATCTTAAGGTTGAACATACCCCATCTAAGTCTAAGGCTGTTTTCATAGAACTTACCCCATTAAGTCTAAGGCTGTTTTCCAAGAACTTACCCAATCTAAGTCTGTGTTAACTGAACTTAACACATCTAAGTCTAAGGCTGTTTTCACTGAACTTACCTCATCTAATTCTAAGGCTGTTTTCACAGAACTTACATCTAAGCCTAAGGCTGTTTTCACAGAACTTACCACGTCCGAGACTGTTTTCAGAGAAGTAAATGATGCAGATCTTTCCAGGCCAGTTGGTTTTCTCTTCATGTTTGTTGTTCTGTCCATGCTCGCTGACCTCCTCAGAGTGTGCTTGGCTGCCATCTCATCTCGCATCTGTTGATCAAAGCAAATAGATTTCTAGAATTCCTATTTTCTTCCCTCTGTGTCAAATAAATATTTTCAAATCAACTCCCAGTGCTTACTTGAAATTGTTAAGACAATTTATGGATGACCAACCAAAAAATGTGCAGACCACATTCAATATGACAACAAGGTGAACAACAGATGTCATGTTCCATGACTGTTTTTAAAAAAAACAACACATATTATGATCAATGAATGTTCTAGGTTGAGGATCTTCAAACAAAGCCCCCTAATGAATATGTAATTAATGAAGTTGATGTTTAAAAAAAAAACTTGATGTTTTCCAGCTGATGGTTAATTTAAATTTGAAAATAATTGATATTAAGCAGTAATGAATAAATGAATATGTAATTAATAAAATGTATGTTAAAAAAATTGATGGTTCTTAAATGATGTTCCACACGTAACCGATTTGCACCCAGTTCCTTTGGGCAATTTCCCTGCGTCAAATCTCAGGTACCTGTTTTCTCTGTGTTGCATTTTTCTCCACTGCTTGTTGTCTCTGCCACTGCTGTTGTTGCTTGGCTGAATACTTCTGGGCGGCATGTGCAATTCCTGTGGTGGTCAAATGAACAGTCTAAATCAAACATTTGTCAGATTTTCAGTCCATTTTTTAAATGTTATGTCAGACATAAATCATCTTGGATAAAGAAACAATGTTATTTCTTCACTAAGAATTGAGGATTTATCAATGTTTTCTTATTTGCATTACAATTTAAATTTGACAAGGTGCAGGCTAAGAGTCAACAAAAACTTCATATCAGACTCTATAGTCATTCAGTCTACAGATTCAACAAAAACTTCATATCAGACTCTATAGTCATTCACAGGCTATAGAGTCAACAAAAACTTCATATCAGACTCCATAGTCATCCACAGGCTATAGAGTCAACAAAAAGTTCATACTAGACTCTACAGGCTAACGTATATTTCATTTGTAAACAGGCTTTTCTCTCTCTTATCTTATGTAACAGATGGTCTCTTTCGGCCTAACCACTAGGCTTTTTTTTTTACTCAATATAATGGGCCAAGGGTGCCCTACTGGATTAAATTTCGTTGCCCTCCTGCCGTACCACAAACTTATTTCCTCAGTAAATTAGTCCTCAATTTCCGCTCCCCCACACCTCCTTCATGGCTCAAAGTAGCACTGACAGGCATCTTTTATATCGATGTTATTCTACACATAATATACCAAATAGCTAAATTATTATTGAAATCAGCATTTATTTAGTTATGCGTGTGGAGGCATGAGTTGATGTTCTTTCATCTGATAATCGTGTGCATTAAGGATAAATAAATAACTGCGTCAATGGTTTATTTTACAGTTATTCCTCTTTAGGTTTAATGACATGCGATCTGCAAAGAGTTGACTCGCAATGGTCTGTGGAGCTATTTGGATTGGCCACCCCTGTACCAAGCTTTTCTCTTTTAGCCTATGAAGATCTGGTCAGCTTAGGTAGTACAAAGCACAGATCATGTCTTTAGATATTTGCTTGTGAAATTTCAGGGCTTGAAACAAAAGATTGAAATGGAATACAAGTAAGTAAAAAAGTATAACTTATACTGAACAGAATATGACAAATAAAATGTTTGATCTACCACAATTGTACGAGAGCCACTGACACATTAAAACAAAAACCACAGGTAAAATATTACCATCGTCAACAAGTCGACCAACAGGTGGAGGTTTCCCTGTGACCTTTGACATCTTCCCCCTGCCCTTGCCTGACTTTCTGCTGACCCTAGACGTCTCTGTCCCATTTTTTGGTTCTCTCTCAGTCAAACACCTATCTTCTTGGTGCAGTTTTAATGAGGCATCATTTTGAGAAGGATCTGAGTTGGGTTTTAATTTTTCTTCTGTTGACCTGTCATTACATGCAGCAGAGTTTACAGGTTTTTCCTCTGTTACCAACTTTTGGGATGATGCGTTATTCTGGTCACACTTGTCAAGAGCTTCCTCTTTGCATTCCCATTCTGATGGCTTTTGGTTGTCGGTGTCGTTGTCATTGCTGCTGTGTTGTGTAGATGTTTCCTTGGAGGACGATGACCTTTCACCCCTATGCAATACCTCCACACCTTTCATGATCTTCATGATGGGCCCCAGGGCGTTGATCCCCATGTCCCTCAGGGTTGTGGTTGTCAGAAGCTTGATGCTGGCCATGTCCATCTCGTGCTCTGAGAACAGTTGGACGTAGTCATCCACCGAGTGCAAGCCCAGGCCGCTGAGCCATGACACAACGTCTGGAGCACACAGCGTCTTGGGCTTGGTAATGGCAACAGTTCCTGAAATCATAGAAGGGTATACAATTTTACCATCACAATCGGAAAATTAAATACAGCAGCACATCGGTCAGGTGTCATAAAGAATTCAATAAAAAAAACTCACCTGTATCAGGAGGTGGCTCCTGTGTGGTCTGGGCTAAGGTTGGTCTGTCTGACAGCACTGAACTAAATGGCCTGACTGTTATAACAGTGGGCTGAGGTGTCGTGTGTGACGTCACAGAACTGTGAGAGAAGAGGCTGAATCCTGGATGTGAATTTCTGCTGTTGTGTCCTACCAGAGGGTAAATTGACCCTCCAACGGCTGGTGCAGTTTGTGGTACTGCTGCTGGTGAAGTTAGTGTTGCTGCTGCTGGTGCATATGATGTTGGAGAGCTGGGCAGCAGGGCTGTGCTGGGTGAGTCCAGTCTGTTCACCAGAATAAGAGGACTACTCTTAGACCCAGAGAAGGACTGGAATGGTTTATTATTGATTGAACTCCCATGGCTGCTGGAGTGTTGACTTCGTGCTGAATGAGCTCCCCTGTTCTCTGGGCTTTGTGGTAGATGTCTGTCAGATTTTTCCAGGCTTCGGGTGCTTGCCGATCTTTGTACCATTTCATCACAATAAAAATCATCGGGTCCATACCTCCATGTCTTGGAGGCTAAATATGATACGCCCTGTGTAGAGTCTGCCCATCTGTTAGAATTACCACCCGCGGTGTGCCGCCTATGATGTTTGCTGATCTCATGTTGGTCACTTGGAACAGCGCTGTCACTCCGTCTCCCAGTTTTCTGCTGAGATGTGTTGAACTGTGACATTAAAAACTCAAGAGTCTTTCCGTAACTGTCAAGAACTTGGTCTGAACTAGACTTATCAGCTGAAGTCTTGGTTGGGCTGCTGAAGGAATAAGAAGTCTCTAGGCTTGCCACTGGACTTGCAAAGCCACCATCAAATTTATGAAAGGGTCGACTGACTTCAGCAGTGATGAAATGAGCATCAGGCACGGGTGATGTGGCGGAAGCACTTCTGCGCATGACCTGCGCGGTTGCCTGGGCCGACTTTTTATCTTTCACGGCTGAAGAGCCTGAAGTATCATTTCTGTCGTATCTGTCTTCATTCTTAAGGTGTTTGATGCTCCTTGTATTTGGTTCTCTACTTTCGGGATTAGGTCTGTCATCTTTTTTGTTCAACTGTCTGTCTGAACTAATAACCCATGTTGTAGCGGGATCCAGTTTTTTCCAATTAGCTTTGTCACATTCGGCTCGGACCTTAGGAACTTCTTTATATTTTACTGATGTTTCTTTGTGTTCTTGTCTATCTTGTGATGTTACCCGTTGGCCTGACTGTGAATACAAAGGGAAAAAAAATTATTGGTAACAAACCTAAAAAAATTTTTTTTTTTTTTGAACTCCAAATTCATCTGGTAAAAAATAAAATCAAAAAGTCCTGCAGGGATTTTTAAAAAAGGAAGATTAAAAATAAACTGACAAATATTGGTGAAGTACAACCCAAACATGTATATTTTTGGGATGATTTAGTTATAGTACTACATGAACAACCCAGTGACTTATTAACCAGTAGCAGTGTTACGCACTGGCTTCTATTGTGAGAAATTAATCTCTTGTTTTAAGTTATCGCTCATTCAAACAGTGCCTAACAAAAGACGATACCACAGAGAAATACATTTAAAAAGTTACGACACCCAAAACAGTTGCCAATTACAATTAATAAGATTCAATTTAGTAATAATACAATTACAAAACAAAAGAAATATAATTACAAATCATCAACTTACAGTATGGTAGATCTTGTACCGGTACACAATTAGTAAAATGTGCCAATTAATAATGATGAATGATGAAAGAAAATAAACACATATATGAGCACACAAAGAATAATACGATTGTATCGTAAAGTTAATAATATCTATCTGAATCTCCGTCTCTCTCTGTGCCTGTCAATCCCTTATATATATGGGTCTACCGTCTAGAAACGCCCTTACTTTTCGAATTCAATCGAGAACCTTTGACAAGATACAAGTAGACCTACTAACCATGTTTAATTGGAAGCCGGTAGTAAACAAGATATATCAAACGAATAGGCCACGCCCATCTATGAACGTAGCGTGTGCTAGGGGTCAAGCAAAGTTCACGCACGGGGAAAAAGTGTCATACATAACAAGCAGCTTTTGTTTTTTTTAGAAAATGTTGTTATTTGACTTAATATAGCAATAACAAAAAGAAGGCATACAAATGTAGAATAGTGTTACAACTGTTAAGTTATTCAGCTATAGAGTTCTGATTATTTTTCCATGAATTCGAATTAACATCATAATATTTCTATTCAGGAACTGGACTTTATTCTTAACAATTTTTCTTTTTTTATAGTAAATGTTTATAAATATATGATTTGTACAAAATAATATTTCACCCTAGTTTTCCATATTTAATGACTAATTTTTACAACAGAGGACAATCAGTGACAACTACCTTTTTACTCTCTAGAGTTTGGCTTGCTGTAGCGGGCCGGTCACTTTTCTTGCCTGGCTGGCCCGTGTCTATGATATCCCTTCTGCTGGTCCTTATTTTCTTTCCTTGCCCTGCCCTCAGATGGCCAGCATCTTGCTGGATGAGGTCTTTGTTTGATCTGTATGTGGTCAGCTTGCCCTCACCACCATGCTCCCAGCGTGAACCTGCTATTTCGTTTCTGTCGATCAAAATGGTAAGCCGTTGGATTTAACAGTGTTGTAACTCATACCGTTTTGAAGTGATCATGGTCCACTTGATGAAAATATAGTGTACATAATAGTAGGTATTTCAAACATAGTTGTACTTACCTGATCATCCCTCTCACACTGTTTTCAGTTTCTGATTGGTACCTGTAGTGGAGCATTAGTGCGTTTTCAAGATTTTCAACATCTCGGCGAAGCTGCTGACTTTCTTGGGCAACTTCATGTCTAAGATGTAAACAAAAAGTCAGCTTTAAATAATTGAAATTAATTTTACAAAATAACTTTTTATATTTATGAATACTGATTTATCATAATATTGAGGTCAAGTTTTTGACATTAAAGATTAAATCATACTATAAATTCTTCATCAGAAAATAACTTGACTCTAGAATTATTATTTAATATTATGCAATCCTATGTTTTAAGTTTTTTCCTGCCAGATATCTTTTATTGTTTTGTTTGCTCAAGCTTTTTCTGCATACAGCACTTCTTGAATTTATCATGTTGCTGTGACAAGATTGGCTGATCTGTGTGACATCTTTATGCCATTGTTGCTTAGTTAGACTTCATAAAAGGCTTTTAATGTCAGCATTTTCTAATCAAAGCTTTTGATTTTCCAAATGACTGGTGAAAAGGTCAACGCCCTCTCTTAAATAATATTCTGATATCCTGTGACCTACTGACTCATGGATTCAATTTTAACAGACCAAGTAAACCACAAATAAACAATGTATGATAGACAGTAAAAAATTAATACTGTTGATAGACAGTAAAAAATTAATACTGTAACATTAAAATTAAAGATCATGCTCAATATTTTCTTCTTTCAAGTTCACCTTTTATTTCTGTCATGACCTCTATACATTTTGTGAGAAGACATTATCTTTATTTTTTCTTGATAGTTCTTGCTTGCATATTTGACATAATTCCTATTTTATTTTTTTTCAAAAGAAAGAATTTTTAATGTGTCTATTATTTATGATTTGAACTTGTGCAAAGCATTGCAGCTGTCAGAGTAATAGAATCTGTTGAAATCAGAAATAAATTCAAGGTTAAGCATAAATAAGTACAACACTTTTCCAACAGATTTTAGTTTAATTTTAATGTTTATGAAGCATAGTTTTAATAATTAATATTAATAGAGAAGATTTGATTTGGTTAAATATTTTTTTTTTTAAAACTCCTCCTAGAAAACAAATTTCATTGCTTATTAATAACATTTTTTTCAACAATAATTTAAGTAAAGGCCTGCACTATAACAATAGTGAAAATAGTTAAAAGTTTGTAAAATTTATCAGTTGTGAAAAAAATCAAAGAAGCCAACCAATTAATGGTGTAAAATAATGAGGAATATATATGAGAAGTGGTTCAGGAGCAATCACCTTTTTTTTTATTTGATTTAATTACTTAGCGACTGTGATTAATTATTTAGTAAGTAGGGCCCACTATGTCTCTCTGTCATGTTATTTGTTAACCCACTGCTCTGCTGGCTATTTTGGACTTTAAAATTGGGCCAGAGTCAGGTATAATTTGCCATACAAAGGCGGGACAATTTACGTCATACGCACCATGGTTGTTTATGTGTTCACTTTAAGTTTCCATGTTGGATTCACTACCCTTTGTTCATTTTTGGAATGATGCTAGAATTATTTTTTCTCTCTTTAGGAATACTACGCCAAAGGAATGTTTAGTAAATATTGTTTTTTTGTTGTTTTTTTTGTTTCTTTTCATATAAATTGAAATTTAAAAGGTCAATTCTTGCTTGCATACTTGACATAATTCCTTTTTGGAAAGTTACAAGAATTATTTTTTCTCCCTGCAGTATTAATAAGAAGGAATGTTTAGGAACATATTGCTTTTTCTTTGATTTTTTAGTTTCTTTTCAAATACAGTGAAATACGTTTAACGTGAAAACGCTTACCCCCGAAAATGGGTTAACACAAAATTATAATGCGATCCCGAGTACAAATGTATATTTTTTTTATGTATCGTTAAACATGAAATTCTTTTAGCATAAAGAAATATTTTGGTTCCCTCAGTTTGATATTAAACAATTTTCACTGTAAATGGAAAAGGTCAATTTTAAAAAACACCATACAATTTTAATTTATTTATTGAAAAATTTACATTTATTCATTGGAAGAAGTGACAGCGAAGGAATATTACTAGATTCACATGCAACTACAAAAGCTCACTTGCATGTTTAACGGATATTAAAATAAAAGTTTAATTTTATAATAATTATTAAGTGTCATTTTGCTTTTAAGTATTAATTTATTTATTTAGGCATTTTTTATATAGCGCTTACCTTAAAGCTCTAAGCGCTTTACAATTATTAAAAACATGTAAACTAAGTAAAATAAAAATGAGACACTAGGATAGTAACTACTATACTATAGAAACAATTAAAATGGCTATAAAACGAGGACACTTTGGCACGTTTTGGCCTATACTACAGGATCAACCCGAGATAGAAAATGAGGCAGGGCAAGGAGGGTGCATCACAGGTCATAGGCGGACCTAAACAGATGGGTTTTAAGGGACTTTTTAAAAGTGGACGAGGTTTCACAATGACAGATAAGTATCATTTAAAGTGTTTGAAAATTTACGAATCATTTAAATGTAAAATAAGGAAATTATTTTTTATATGAGGTACTCTGCCTCACATCTAGAGGGATACAATAAAGTAGCTACGTTCACCACAAAATTTATGTACCGGCTGAAATTATTAAATTAAATTTGCATCTTTTTTGCTAATTTTTTTACATTTTTATTCGTCAATTTGTAGAATTTTACACATCTTCCAATTATTTAACACATTGTCTTTTTTTTACATTTTTATAGAATGCACATTTTAAAAAATACTATTAATTCGAATTAAAAAAATACAAAATTTTGTATTCTAATAAATTTTCTTATTTCCCTTTCTTTCTTGGTAAATTTTGGGTTAATGGTATGGGTTTTGCCATGAGTTGTGCAGAGACATCACTTTGGGGATTCCCAACAACGGACTTAGCCTTGGAGTAAATAGACAGATTGTTGGATCTGAACAATGTGTGCGATAATTTTCCTGTTCCTTACTGAGCATTACTCAACTCATAAACTAAATCTGAAGATCGATACAGTTAATATTAAGTAAATTAATTATTAAAATATAACTTCCCGTTTCAAAAGAAATGAAAAAAGAAAGATATTCTTGCTGATACTCCATGACCCAACAAAGGTGGAATAAAAAAGACGCGCTCTACAAGTGCTGTCTTTTCATTACTTGAAAATTGATGTACCCTAATGTTAAAAATTCGATAACAAAAGGGAGACTACTGTTTAAATTGTATTGTAAATGGGCATTGCACAATAACTTAGGAAATATTTGATAACTTGTGGTATTTAAACCAGAATATTTTGATTTGAGGTTTAAAACCCGGTAGACCCCATATTATTAATTATTATAATATCCTTTGTGCAAAATGGCATAGTTTCATTCATAAAAGTTTGCCATGTGCAAAATGATCTTTTGGGGACTAGGACAAACTTTAAATACCAAAATAGGAAACAAAGAAATCTTCTGGGGAGAAATAAGAATACAAAAACTGGCATTAAGTGAACACAAACATACATATTGAAATCTTTATAAATGGGGCTGTAAGACGGAAGTTGAGCTGGGGGAACCCCCATGACCAAATAATATATATAGTGGAACGCTTTGATGGCCTTACCGCTAACCCAAAGTCAATACTTTTGGTAAGTAGTTGAAAGAACATTTTCTCTCCCTTACCCCTCCCCATTTTACAAGAAATGTGTTAGTGACCTTTCACGGGTCATGACAACCAAGATGGCAGCCACGGGAAATTCGATTGCTTAAATTTAGCCACAGTAGACCCACATTACTGACAATAGCCTTTTAAACAGGGTGTAAAAACAATTATCGGTAAATGTGACTTATGTGAAGAGATAGCACCTTGTTTGCTGCGACCCGTGAACTTATGTCCTAAATTTATCCCTAAACCCTAAATCTATCCCTAAACCTAACGTGGACCCTAAACTTATCCCTAGCCCTAAGCTGGGTTTTGACCCTATCGGAACCAGGGACAAAAAACGCAAATGTGCAATCTCTTTACATTAGCCCATTCATCATATTCATAATTCATACTCATACTATGACTTACAATATTCATAATTTTCATGACGTGTCGTGTCAACCAAGATGGCAGCCATGATGGGAAACCCCGGGACGACAGCTAATAATTTACCTTAGTATTTTTCTTATTCATAGCCATTCATCGCTATGACAATGATTCATAATCACACCCTATTCACTAAGTTACTAAACTAACAAGCCTAAGCCTAACTTGACTAAGTGACTTGTGGTACCTTTGCAGATGATTGATTATGTAACCGTTTATATTTCTTTCTTATTACTTCAATCTCAGTGCAATACTCCCCGTATTACACTAATACTACCATTGCAAGTATTTTATCCCTTGAAAAATCCAATTTTAACATATTTTTTATGTCAAGCTACAGAACAAAACGAAAGGCGAAAGTAGCCTGCTGGAATGTTTATTTAGTTCAACATGTATGAATTCTCCTGTGTCAAGAAAGCAGAAAAGGTAACAAACCAGTGAAGATATATTTATTTTAAGTTATGTTATGGAATAGTGCCAAGTAGTTATGGTTCATATTTATTTGTTAATTTCTTTCAGAAATGTAATTTTGAATCCCCCCTCCCCCAACCTTTTTTCTCCCCCCCAACCCACTTCAATAAAAAAATTGTAAAATACATAATGAGAGATTTGTCAGTTAGGCCCTACTTAAGGCATTTTACCCAAGCGTTGTTCCATTTTGTTTAATTAATAAATCCTTATAATAAGGCCACTCTTAGTCAATGCTTCCAGGCCAATGTCCTAGACAGTTGAAATTTAGAAGTCTACTCGATCGACCTGGGCGAGCTTGTATGATGTTTGAGAGACTGCATTGGAGGTAATATGTTTTAAAATCTTCAAGGTCGAGATTCAAAAGCTTGTAATCCAAATCAATGGAATCAATGTTAGCAAATTGAATATACAATTATTATTCCAGTTTCTTCCCTTTATAATAGACGTCTAATTTGGATATTTCTATTTCGTAGTGGTGCTACTTTTAAGGTTCTTTATCTTATTAGATTTTTATCTTTACTCATTTATTAAGTTTCAACTACACATTAAAAGTAAAATATTTTCTTCTTCTTCTATATATTAAGGGGCCACGATCAATTTATTTTACACCTTTAGCTATGATAATTCTGTTAGAAGAAAATAAACATTACATAAAAAAAAGAGCAAGTTAAGCTAATTTGATGTTGAGAGTAGGCTGTTTGAGCCATAGTACAAAGATTGGTTCAGAACTTGGGGCTATTGTAACCTCAATTATTTTCCTGTGAGATTAAATTTAGATAGTGTGCTTTAGGATTAGGATTACCCTTTGTTATAAAATGACATGACACAGCTACAAACTAACAAATATGACACATAAGACATGGCAACAGACTGACATAAAAAATAAGTAACTCCAGGAAAACTTGTGATGAAACATTAGAAATATTCTGTGTATTAATTTAGGGTTGGCATAGAAACAGGCAACAACATTTCTCAATGATTTAATGGCAAGAAAATGACCACACAAAATAGAATGGGACCAAAAAAAAAAAAAAGGCTCTGGAACGCTCATGCAGTTCAATAGGAAGGGGTGCTACCATTGAGTTAAACACAGTAGGCTCATACAGTATGTTATAAACAGGCAAAAACATTTCCCAATGATTTAATGGCAAGAAAATGACCACACAAAAAAGAATGGGACCAAAAAAAAAAAAAAGGCTCTGGAACGCTCATGCAGTTCAATAGGAAGGGGTGCTACCATTGAGTTAAATACAGTAGGCTCATACAGTATGTTAAAAAATCCAGAGGCGAAACATCAGCTCATTCATATAACATCAAAGCAAATTAGACAGTGCATCATTGTAAAATAATTTTTTTTAAAGTAAGTTACAGTAAATTTTTGACCATTTTGAGACATGAGAAAATATTCTATCACAGTTAATTCCTTGAAGCAAAGATATCTCTGTAAAAATCTTATCTTCAATTGATCAATATTGTTTCACAAGGCTTGGAACAGGCATTTAACCTTGTTGCTATTTCTACCACCCGTCATGTGAGGTAATGAAACAGTGGAACCAGATATGTTTAGACTTGAAAAGAAAAGACAGGAGAATTAAATGGATCTTTCGGCCAGATGCTTTCTTCAACAGACAATACAGAACAAGAATCAACAGATGCTTTCATTCAATGTTTTTATTTCTTTTCAGATGAAAGTATAATCTGCCGTTATTTTTTTTTTTTTCTTTCTGCTGAAGAAGGCCTGGAGCCAAAATGTCAGTTTAATTCTCCGGTCTTTTCTTTTCAAGCCTAAACATATTGTGTTTCACTATTTATTTATTTCTACCAACCATGAGGGGATTTTGAGAATAATCTTGAACTATAAACCATCCTTATTTTTGTAGGATAAAATGCAGATAACAATAAGTTTGATTACCTAAAAGAAATAACACACAGTATATTTTAACAACTATTGTTAGAATAGATGCCATTTGCAGAATTATGTTTATATATAGATACATACTATGTGCTGTGTGAAGCTGAGAGAGGCATTGATAATCACACAGTGGTCCAGTACAAATAAACATACTGGTAACTATATTCAGACTACATTTATGATTACATATGTTTGTATTTCCATAATTTTCAAGGAAATAAATTTTAAATTATTCATCCAGCCCTACATTTTTCTCCAGCAGTTTAATAGCCTGTTTTCACTCTGGTTAAAGGAAAGCATCAGAATTCTTACTGTTGGTCTAACAAATTTGATACTGTCAACTAGTAGGAACTTACTTTGATACAAAATATACATCTTAGAGGATAAGAAAAATCAAATGACAAAATAACATAGCAATTCAAATTAAATAACACTTTAAAAAAGAAGAAACGAAAAATCCTATGGAAGAAAGCAGCAAATGAAAAGAGAAACAAAATAAGGTATCAACTTTGGGTTGTAAAGAAATGATTTAATATGACGATAAAAAAATATCTGTATTGCTTAGTGCAAGTAAAAGATCTCTAAATGCTCATTACAAAAAAAACTACAAATTACCTCTGGGTTTCAGCAGCATTTTTGGGGAGACGAATGAAATAAATGACGCATGAAATAAACGACGGAGCGGAGCAAATGTTTTAATTTAGATATAGGTAACAACATTGTTGGACCAGCTGGGGACAGCACGCAACCAACGCCCACACAAACAAGTGCTACAGAAGGTGGAAGTTCAAGGTATCTCATTCAAACTTGGTCAACGGTCAGCATAAGGCCAACAGAAACGGTGATTAACTATAGTGGTGCTTCTTATTGGGGCCCTGTATATTATTTTAGAGCCACCGGTTGTTATGTGCTCCGGTATGTTTTGAAATTTTTGAAAACAAACATTTTGGTAGTGGGTTAGGAATTGATTTTAAAAAGTAAAAAAGCATTGGTACTGCTATAGAAAATGTTCAATGTGAAATGTTGACAAAAACCCACCAATACGTAACTGTTCATTATGAGCTTTTTTTACTGATAATGATCATTTATCACAGGCAAAAGCTCTTAAGGCTCCAGTGTTTCACCGAGAAAGATTTCCACAGCTCTTCTAAGGGTCAAAATGAGCATGTTATCCCATGTTAAACTTCTACTGCTAAGGAATAACATATTTTTTCTTCCATTATTCAAACAATTCTGAAGCTTAAAAACATATATAATAAAAATTTGTAGCTACTGGCCTTTGAGGGGAATTAAGTTTATCTCTTTAAAACGTGTGTAATTGAATAATAAAATTAAGTTGAAGAAAGTAAACAATATGTCCTCTACCGGACAATTACATCAAAATGCATATGCCGCCTTCCTTATAATTTCGTTCTGGTCTTTTACTGAATATTTACATAAAATTAAGTTTGTTTTTATATTGTGATCACCAATAAGCACAAGATAACTGCATCCAAACATGGAGGGGAAACAAGATCATTCCCAAAACACTTTTGGGCCATTCACAGCATATTCCAATGTCACAACATGAAATACTGTTAATGTAGCTGACAGGGCTTTCTAATGTAACACATTATATCTTTATGATGAAGAAATGAGAGCAATCTCGCAACATATACAATCAAAGAAATAACAAATTTGAAGAAAACAAAATCTTTCCAACCTTAATGTTGACTTAATCACATCTATAACAAAGCTTTTTTTTAAAAAAAAAAAAAATTCTTTACTATGTTACATATGTATATTTAAAATATTAGACCAGTCTACTATCTACATTTTTCTTGTTTTGAAAAGTAAAGCTTGCTTCCAAACACAAGTAGCATACAAATATATATACAAGCACAATGAAATGCTTTATCTTTCTCATATTTTTACATATCATTTCAGGATCTACTTCAACCAGAATATTTCTACCAGGAATTGAAAGACATCTCTAATTCAGAAACAGGGACATTTTATACCCTTAAATCTGCATGAATTTCTTGACTTTCAATTCTTCCAAAGATTTTTTAAATTGTGTACATATACCGGATACACTGTTATTTCTTTAGTTAAGACCTGACAGTGTATTTGAGTAAACTGGTTAAATTAAAGTCTTATATTCTTAACAGAATCTTCACCTACCTTCAACATTACAAACATGATAACAAAATATCTACAGCTTGTGTCTTTGGTATCCATATTTGATTCTTATTTTTAAATTGCTATGAAATATAATAAATCGTAAGGAATATATAAATGTTAAATTAGCACTTGGAGATAAATACATATCAGATTCTTTCTACTCACTCTTATATACATTTTTTTTTTTTTTTTTTAAAAGGAGGGGACGACAACAAATTTCTAATTTTCTTTGAAACTCTTCTCATTCTGCTAGTAAAATTTATGCATTTAAGTTCCTGTACAAAGCTGGTCAAACAGTAAATTTTTATTTTTTTTTTTTTTTTTTTTTTAAAAGGAGGGGACGACAACAAATTTCTAATTTTCTTTGAAACTCTTCTCATTCTGCTAGTAAAATTTATGCATTTAAGTTCCTGTACAAAGCTGGTCAAACAGTAAATGGTTCCCATGGAAAGATTCAAGGCACTCCCTACACTCCACAGCAACAATTATTACCATTAAAATAAAATGTATATAAATAATTTTTTTATGAAGCAACAAAAAAAAACCAATGCAAATTGACAGCAGATTTAGAACATTAAACCATCAATTACATTCTAGACTTTGTTAATGGTATTTTAGCAGTGTCCTTTTGTCTGTTAAAAAAACAAACATCAGCACAGAATTGGTATTACAACAGTTTCACTTTTAGCAGGTTATTATAAAGCAGCCCATCACCATACTATAATCACGTAGAGATCAACAGGCTCATCTAACACAAAATACCAACTCAGAAATTTTCAAGTGCAGACATACAGCAAAAGAAATCAAATCAATTTTTAGCAAATTCAGGTTCATAAATCTTTCAAGATGAACAGATGTGAAAACAATTTTGCTGTGTGTTAGTTGTTAAAAAACCTTCTGGTTCTATAAATAGAATTTTGTAGAAGTTTAAAATATTTTCCATCTCAAACTCATCGATTAATGTTCACAATTCATTGAAGCCAAAATAAAAATGGCTTAAGCCAAGAAGTGTTAATCTGAAAATTGGTGAAAATTTAATTGTTCATAACCAATATGGTCTATGACAATGTAAACTTATAGTTAAAAATGTTAACAGTACTTGGACTAAGTAACAGCCGATATATCTCTGCGGTATATGTATTGATAAATGAGGACTTAAGAATGGAGGTTGGGCATGTGTAATTTTTTATTTATAAAGTTTATCTAAATTTATAATGTTTTTCCAATAGACTTTGTATAAAGTAAGTTTATTTTTGTATCCTACAAAATAGATTTTGTAAGTAATATTTTTTAATGATAACTTTTAATATCTTACAAAACCATTCTTGGTAAAATTATTGCAACTTTCGGAAACAAATTTTTTTTTTTTTTTTAGTACTGCCATTTCTTTTTTACATTTCAAACATTTCTCCTTCAGATAAGCTTGTCTATCACGTATATTAACCTATTTGATTTGACAAGGTTCTATATGTTTGCAAGGACATAAAGTAAAAGATCATATCCAATTAAAATTAACACTTCAAATCCTCATCTCACACATTGAGACACACGAAGAACATTTTTAAAAAAAACCATCACATTGTCTTGCTGCTTCTTAATGATGTTTACTGCTATTTACAGATGAACGTTTTGGCTGTCAGTGACAACACTGGTAGGGCTCATCCTCTACAAACAACAAGACAGGTGATGAAGCACTAGATTCATATCATCGAAAGACAAGTTTTTGGGGTAATACATCACATTGCGATTGAAGGTTGTTATTTAAAAAAAAAAAAAAAATTTAAAAAAAAAAAAATTAAAAAAAAAGGTGGATAAACAAAGAAGTTATTTATCATAAATCTTTGAAAAATGTACACATTTATATTTGTACAGTANGTTATTTAAAAAAAAAAAAAAAATTTAAAAAAAAAAAAAATTAAAAAAAAAGGTGGATAAACAAAGAAGTTATTTATCATAAATCTTTGAAAAATGTACACATTTATATTTGTACAGTAACATTTGGACATAAATTGTTGTATGCAACAAATTGAACGGCAAATGAGAGACAATTAGCAGTATTATAATGACAAATCAGTTGCTACTTTAGTTGGTTTGTCTCACAGTCAATGCACCATTGTGTTTAACACAGTCAATGCACAGTTGCGTTAACACAGTTAAGGCATTTTAAATAAATGTATACCAGGATTAAAAAAACAACAACAACAAAAAAAAACAACCAACATATTTTAAGTTATTTTATACTAAGGTTTTTGAAACAGCCAGCATGTATTAAATTAATCTTATAAAAAATAATTACAAGTTTCAGCAGAATGAATTATTATTCATTGATGATATATATTTATTGTAATTCAGTGCATGCCTTTTCCTTTGAGATGATTTCTCAATCAGCCCTAATCTTACTGTCTGCTTAATGAATGGTATAAACTTTAGAAACACCACTAGCAATTAATGACCTCTGGTGCTGTCGATTAAACTAACTACTGTTTAGGAATTTTTAACTTGTTAATTTTTCATTGACGTCAACATTACATTTGTCTGTGAGTTACACTTGTCTCAGCGACAGGGTGTGGTGACATAAATATAGCATAATTAGCAATTTATTTCCCTTTAATTTAATTTCAGATAATAAATCAACCAAGTTAATTCAACATGATATTTAAATTAAGATTTGGGTAAAATGGAATTTTGTTCACAGCCAAACATTGCATCCTTATACAGCCAGGTATTAGGCCACAGGACAGAATATCATTAATTTATTAACTCTAAAAAAAGTTATTACATTTCTTAAATCCCTTTAATAACATGCAATAAGGGGGAAGCACTTCCCTTTAAAATCAATATATGTTGTGATCCTGCCTCCCAAAGGAGTTACCAGGCCCCATCACATCACATTTCTCTTTTTAAAAAAAAGTGACATAACATGGTATCACAAATCCCCCCCACCTGAATTTAAGACTTCACTTGATACCAGTATATTTTATCAGGAAGTGGAAGTCACAGCAAAGAAAAGGTGTGACAGTTGACTCGACTGTGACTTAAATATTGACAACAAACTATGGACAAAAATCTTTAATATCTCCTTACTAACATCTTTCAGGTAGAATCCAACAAATGAAGATGGAATCTGATGAGCATTGAGGGAAAACATGAATAGATGTATAGAAATACCTATGTATATATGTACATATGTAATAATATTTCTGTGTCCATAATTTAGGAAACTTGTCGTTTCATGTCAAATGAGAGGTGGTCAGACATGTCGTTTCATGTGAAGCGAGAGATGGTCCGACCTCGAGAAGGCACGGTCACAGACTTGGCACTTGAAGGGTTTGTCTCCTGTATGCTTGCGGTAGTGACGAGTCAGCTCATCTGACCGGGCAAACCGCCAGGTGCATCCTTCCCAACTGCATATATAAGGCTTCTCACCTGGAGATGGACAAAACAGTTCAATGACAATAATGAAGGGAATCGTTCCACTGAAATTTCATTAACGAAAAAAAAATTGGTTATTTCAAATAATTTTTTATGTGTTGGCTTGATTTTTCTAATGTAACTTATAATGACAAGCCATTTTCACAGTCAAAGCAGAATTCAACCATGGAATTAAGTAATACACTATAAGGCTCATAAACATTGGCAATTCTACAATAATATTAATATGTCACATTATTAAATTTTTTCTGACCAGATTCACTCCCCACATCAAAAGCAAACCCTCAAAAATAAACTCTACTTATGCTTTGTTGTTGCACAGCTCAATAAATAGTATTTTAATGGGTCCCATCCCAGCCCAAAGATAAATATGACCTATACATTTCCTCATAGACCCCCCCCCCCAGCCCTCATTTAACCCTGGGCTGGTCCATTAGCGTCTAGTCTTCCAATGCCCCACCTGTGTGTGTTCGCCTGTGGGCCTTGAGGTGAGAGCTCTTAGTGTACACCTTGTTGCAGCCTTCAATTATTTTAATGGGTCCCATCCCCGCCCAAAGATAAATATGACCCATACATTTCCTCCTAGACCCCCCCCCCCCCCAGCCCTCATTTAACCCTGGGCTGGTCCATTAGCGTCTAGTCTTCCAATGCCTCACCTGTGTGTGTTCGCCTGTGGGCCTTGAGGTGAGAGCTCTTAGTGTACACCTTGTTGCAGCCTTCAAAGTCACAACGGTGAACTCGCCTTGCCTTTTGGCTATCACTGTCCTCGAAGATTTCCTCCACCTTTGTGTGTATCCTGGGAGTTGGGTACCGTATCATCTTTGGTTGGCAGTCTATGGAGACGACACCGGTGCTTTGGCACTTGAACTGCCTGGGGAAAACGAAATGTAAGATTTGGAATTAAAATATTTTAGACGAGACACAATACAGTTTCCTTTTAAAATTATTATGATAAGGACTTTGAAATAATTACTGTACTTACCATCATATAAGAGTATATTTAAAAAAATACTAGTCTTAAAAGCTGATTTAGTTTTTTTTTAAATTTAAAATTAACTGAATGGGAAAAGGTCAATATTATTTAAGCCAATACTTGAATTAAGTGTTTATTATTCATTTATTTTTAACATCAGCAAACATCTGTTAAAAGTCTAAATAAAATTTTTTTTGTTGAAATAGTTAAAAAGTCACTACAGCTTGTCTTTTAATAAGAGTAGTGAGCAAGTTAAAAGCAACAGAGAGAGCAGTGACAGACAGCCAAGAGATGCTGAGCAGTGACAGAAAGCCAAGAGATGCAGAGCAAAATGACAGGCAGGCAAGAGATGCAGAGGAGTGACAGACATCCAAAAGATGCAGAGCAGTGACAGAGATCCAAGAGATGCAGAGCAGTGACAGAGATCCAAGAGATGCAGAGCACTGACAGACAGCCAAGAGATGATCAAAGACTCATGCTAGAGCAGGGTCAGACAGCAGAGAGTTGGTTAAAGACTAATGCAAGAGCAGTGACAGACAGCTGTCTGGATGGTCAAGAGATGGTCAAAGACTTACTCTGATGCTTCCTTTATCCTCTGAAGAGATAGCAAGGCAGCAGAACCAATTTTGTTCATAGATTCTGATGGTGGATCCTCTGGTTCTGAAACATATAATACATGTATAGTTAGTCCAGTAGGCTCTGTAAGAGTAAAATAATATTTTAATAGCAAAAGTTTTCAACCGTACACCTGAAGCAGAGCATAGAATGTCTTGAAAGGCAACTCACGAATGATCACCTCCCTGGACCTCTGCTCCACTTTTGCAACCATTATTGTGGGATTCAAAACCGGAGGCCGACCCGCAAACTAATTTTGTCGCCGCATGTATTGCCTGGCCCAGAGCGCCCCCAAGTTATATGGTCTTCTCTTTGATCAAATTGGCTGGTAAAAACCAGCGGGCAGAAACAGAATAACCTTCAGGGTAAGGTTCTGTACCCACCATTCAAAGTTTAAAGTGGGTCTCTATCAAGTAAACTGTACTAGATCTTGAAGGAGCTCACTGTCAACTTCTACTACATTTTACAGAAGGTCAAAGGTCGCAGTCAACTTACTTGTGCTAGATCTTACACAAAGTCAAAGGTTGTTGTCAACTTACTTGCACTAGTTCTAACAAGGACAGTGTCAACTTACCCCGTTTAGGAATCCGCAGGTCTAGTCCTTGGTGTAGATTTGGGTCAGGCCTGTCTTTGCGTTTGGTCAATGACAAATCCACAGGTTCACACTGGTCCTGAAATGAAAGATTAGATTTCTTCTAGACATTTATTACAACCACATTAAAAAGCTTTCCTGTCTTGAAAGCTTTGCACTCAATGATTGAAGAATATTGAAAGGTAAAAATGCATGCTCCTTTATTTTTGTTAGAATTTTTGACTTCAAATTTATTTTAAAGACTACTTTTACTGGAGACATTAAAACACTCTGGATTAAAGATTTTTTTTTAGCACTTTGTAAGCAACATATTTTTTTATAAAAAGAGGATAAATAAAGGGTTTAAAAAATAACCAAAAGAAAAGAAGAAAAAAAACATCATTTGAGAATAAAAAACAACAAAATTTGAGACTAGGCCTACAATAAATATACTGTGTTCAGTACCAAAATAGTTATCTCAGCAATGGCTACTACATTGGCCAACTATTGATCTGAGGTTTTAGCAGGTCTTTATAAAAAAAAGCGATGGAACTTTGTATTAAACTGCTCTTCTGAGAGCAGGCAGTGGCTGCTCAGTTAGTACAATGAAATTATTTAAATGTACACAACTAGTACAGTGACATTAGTAAAATGTAGTCACTTTGTACGTAGCAAACCATGGCTGCTATAAGCTGTTGAATCTATCCACTTAAGAAAAACACTAGTCGGTGGAGCATAAGCTCATAATAACCTTCCCAGAGTAACACCCCCACCCCACAGCTAGATATCGAGCTGCGAAGCTGCACACCAAGAAGCTCCCGGCCGCTAGCACAGCCCTCACCCAAATGACTTGCCAAGTGGGGGGCTAACGCAACCTGGCCATTTGGTAGTGTTGCCCTTTTTGACAACACTAGGAATCAAACATCCTAAAAACTGGATAGTTATATTAATGTCCTAAAATCCATCCCTTCCTATCCAAGACGACCTCTAATAGGCATTCTTTCACTTAAATAGTTTACGAGTAGCTGGAACTATATACTGTCCAACTAAACCAACCAGATATGTGCGATTTTGAATGAAACTGGGAGAGGAGGAAGACCTGACCTGGGGAAGCTGAATGCATAGAAATGTTTATGATGAATGCGTTGTATTTTCGTTTCAAATTGTAAATGAGAGCATGACAGATAAATCAGGTCATTAAGCCGCATCCAGTTCCAGGCTCTAGGTCAGGGGCCGGCAACCTTTTAACAATTTGTGCCAAAGTAGAAATTTATAATTCATTCAGCATACCAAAAAAACTATAAGCACACCTTAATAGGATACATTTATCATAAGTATACTTTATAAGATGAATTTATCATAAGCATACTTTGAAAGATGCATTTATCATAAGTATACCTTGTAAGATGAATTTATTTTAGACATTTATATTACTTTTTTGTCTTTTGCATTCCATTTACAATCGCGCCTGCTCAGCCTGGCCAGCGTTGCTTAGTTTATAAAACACTGCCCTAGATGACCCATCTCTGCATTCAGGTCTGTCAGTGTTTATACCCTCTTTTAAAGAACAGGTTTTTACCAATGTCTTTTTAAAAAAAAAAATATCTTAAGTTAATTTTAAAGCTACTAATACATTAAGCCCATCTGACCAAAGCTTTGACCCAAACTCTATGAACTATAAAACTACTTACTATATCATCTGACAAGTGTGAAGAGGCAGGGGAAGGTGAGCTGTAAGGTGAAGGGTCAAACTCTGTCTTTATGCTGACCTCCCCCTTGTGAGCCAACTCTGGGATGAATGCACCGTGCCAATGACCCCTTGCAACTGGGCTGTTTGGGCCCATCTTGTGCCCCATCTCGTGCCCCATCTTTAAACGACTGGCCAAAAGGTACAGATTTTCACCGGCTCCACGATCGGAATTATCGCTGGACAAATGGAGGCTGTCTTTGTTGTGTTCGATGTGGAACGCTAAGGATAATGGGGCGTGCGGTGATGAAGACACGGAGGACAATGAAGGTGGGGAAGACAACGGAGACACTGACTGTTTGCGATTGCTGACGTCATTGATGCTAAGGCTTGGCGAGTGGTGAGGGCTGTGCCGACTGTCGGCACTGCTGTGACAAGAACACTTGGTGTAAGTGACATCTACCCTGTGTGACTTTGTTGGAGACATATCATAATGACTACACAAACCATGAATTTCTCTCTGTCCATTCAGCTCTCCATCCCTTACAACTGGTATTATCTCTCCTCTGACACTTGCAAAATTCTCAAATAAAGAATCTGTCAATGGTGTTTTGTTGTGACGGTGTTTAGAGGATGTCACACATTTTTTCACGGCTGGTCCTGAGTTTGTAGCCCTGCCTGTCCCGTGGCACCTCTCGCAACCACTGTCCTCTCCATCACCATCACTGCCACTTCTGTGTCTTTTGAGAGACCTCTTGTGAGAGCTCCTCTCGTTACTGAATTGTGAGGGTGGGGGAGATGATAGGGGTGGCACTCCCTCTGGGGATGGACTGGGTGTGACAAATGCAGAGGATGAATCTTGAGTCATTCTTTCTTCTACTTGCTGTTGAAGAATATTAAACAAAAACAAGTTAGTATGAAAACGGTAAAAAGAATTTAATGAAATATGTAGGTAGTAAAGACTTTATTTTTCGCAAACTTGCCGATTTAAACTATGTACATATAGGTCATAGAGCAGTAATTGTATTTTTACAATGTGTACTTTCGATTGAATTCCCTTTATTAGGAATTTTTTTTTATTTTAATGATCCAAAAAAATTTTTCAATCAAAAGTATTCAATTCTGTACAGAGTAAACTATTTACAGAGTAAACTATTTACAGAGTAAACTATTTACAGAGTAAACTATTTACAGGCAAAATTACCGAAGTGTTAACTGAACAAAGTTTTACATCATGTGCAGAATAATTACTGAAATTCTAATAAAATAGTGTGTACTAAATTAAACAATTGCTTGCACATTAAATTAACGTAAGTATTCAAACTATTTTATGTATGATGTATGAATGTATGAACAATTGAGGAAAAAATCCTTGCATATGATCTGCCAAAAATAAAATGTCTAAATTCGTAATAATAACACCCTCATACTTATATATATCTAAATTTTCAATCTAAATTTTGTCGTATTTGCAAAATACTTTTATATTTGTATAAGTTATAAGAGTGCACATTTATATAAGTGCGTTTTTTTTTATAACCTATAACTTAAATTAATTGTACCTCCTGTTGACAGGAAGCAAAGTTGAAGGAGAATTTACCTGCTAATTTTATTTACAAGGGAAGGTCGTGAAGAAAAAGAGCGGGTATTTTCTTTACTCCTGCTCTCCAACATGGCTTAGGCTATTTTTAGCTGAGATCAGATCATGCCCTATATTACTCCACGTTGCACCCAACTGCTCTCTCCCCCATGCACATTTCGTTTAGCCCCCCCCCCCCTTTTTTTTTTCACCACCACCACCAACTTTTAACCTCCCTTCCAACGTTTTTAGCTGAGATCAGATCATGCCCTATATTACTCCACGTTGCTCCCAACTGCTCTCTCCCCCATGCACATTTCGTTTAGCCCCCCCCCCCCTTTTTTTTTCACCACCACCACCAACTTTTAACCTCCCTTCCAACGCCTCCTCCCGTTAAGTGAACCACTTGGAGCGTTTGGGTTATGGCCAGGTCATAGGGTTACTGCCACTATCGGAAAGTGGCCTATAGTTTGGTCTTTCCTCTAAACCTATTGGTTTGACATGGTCCTGGTAAGGTGACATGCGCGAGGGATTCTAAAGATCAGAAATGTCTCGCAATGGGTACCTTCTACTTCTACAGGTTGTGAATTTTCACTAACGGAATCTTGAAACCCTGCTGCAGAATGTTAACACTGTAACAAACATGATTGTTAAAACTTCGTTGTCCAACATTATCCGCCATTTGACAGTTGCTAAATTCGGTTGCTCTTTCCCCCCCCCCTCCCCCACCTTTCTTTTTTTCAGGATGCATTAAACCATGAGTCATCACTCTACGGAAGTACAGTTAAAAACAGCAGGCCTCTCTATAGGGGTGGGTGGGGAGGAGGATCGGTCATGCGAAACGGATATCTGTGAGGAGTGGCGACTGGCTTGTGACAAAATGCAGTCAAAAACTGGGACAAGGAAAGAAAAATAAGTCAAAAGATGGGAGTGACAGTCTCTGAAGTGGGAGGGGCATGGACCGTGTCCCGAGGGGGGAGGGGGAAATGATGAGAAGGGGAGAGAGATGTAACACAATGTACATCAAGGCTTTTTCAACCAAGGTAGACCTACATATGGGTAAAATGTTTTGCCAGAATTTGGTGCTTACGTCATGAAAGGATGAAGGGGGGGGGGATGGGTGAAGGTAGGGAGGGATGGGGGGATGGAGAAGAGGGGGGAGTGGCTAGAGATGGGGAGGGAAGTCGGCATGGACACTTAAGTGTAGGGGATGGGTGAGAGCAGGGGCAGTGGGTTAGGATGTAGGTAATAAATAGTGAAACGAGATGGGTCATGTTTAGGCTTGAAAAGAAAAGACATCACAATTAAAAGAAAGTTTCGGCTAAACGCCTTCTTCACTAGACAATACAAACACGAAAAAACAAATTATTTGAGAAACAAAGGATGTAGGAATGGTGACCTATCGGAGATAAAATCGAATGAGGGCGTGATGACTGGTGGATCTATGGTGGTTAAGACATAGTCAATATAAACTTAGCCATCTTTGATTTCAAGGTCAAACTCTATCACTATCAACAGAAACCAAGCCACCTTTCATTTCAAGGTCAAACTCTATCACCAGAAACCAAGTCAGCTTTCATTTCAAGGTCAAACTATATCACCAGAAACCAAGCCACCTTTCATTTCAAGGTCAAACTCTATCACCAGAAACCAAGTCAGCTTTCATTTCAAGGTCAAACTATATCCCCAGAAACCAAGCCACCTTTCATTTCAAGGTCAAACTCTATCACCAGAAACCAAGTCAGCTTTCATTTCAAGGTCAAACTCTATCACCAGAAACTACTTCAGCTTTCATTTCAATGTTAAACTGGATGTATCACAACACTGAAAACTCAAATTCCCGCACGTTATTTCGGGGTTCAAATTTTAACAGTAACTCGCGAGAACCTATTTTTATTTTTTAAAGGATGGTCCGTTCAACAAGCTGAGAGAGTATCTTTGGGACCAGTTTGGCAGAAGCTGTTGTCGACTTTCGCTTGGAAACTAAATGTTTTGATGGTTGCTTTACAAGTAGTATTATTATGTTTCATAATGGGGAGGGGGTATACCACAGCTGTATTATGACAAAAAACAAAGAACCCGTCATGAACAGCGCGTGCGAGACAGTGAGGGAGATGACCACGTGAGAGATGTGCACATCCACTGAGCAGTCCGGGTAGTGCAGTCGTCGGGTTGAAATGGCCACATCCAAATAGAACGTCTCACAGAGAGAAGAGTTCTCCGTCTAAACGCTAATAATTTTTTTTATGGGGGTTGGGGTGGGGAAGAGACTAATGGCACTAAAATGGTTTTGGTCCTGGTTTTTAATTTTAAAATGTCCATGTTTTCGATTTGAAAAATTGGTCACCTGGGCCACTCTATACCTATATACTTTAAGGATCATATATTATTTGTCTTTAAGGTTAGAGTGCCCTTGAACCTGGACTACCACTCATTTTTTTAAAAATTCCCAAGTTTTGTCAAAATATTTCCCAAGATCATGAAAATATAGACTATAGGATTTTTTTTTTAATCTTGGGACACTGATTTTATTTGGAGAAATGAAGGTGATGCCTATAACTGAGTACATGATTATCAATTGTGTACAATAAATCAAATTGGATCAGACGAGATCTTTTGTGTGTACAATACATGGGCCATACATATGGCAGCATGTGGTGTACAATATGTGAACCACGTGGCATCATATTGTGTACAATACATGAACCACATGACATCATAGTGTGTACAATACGTGAACCACATGACATCATATTGTGTACAATATGTGAACCATGTGATATCATATTGTGTACAATATATGAACCACATGACATTGTGTACAATACATGAACCACATGACATCCTTTTGTGTACAATACATGAACCCCATGACAGATCATGAAAACCTGTTGTTTCAGCCGCGCCTACTCCTGGCATCAGATTAAAACGGTGCACGGCCCTCACATCTAGCCGGGGTGGATGAGTGTATGATGGCGGTCTGGCATGTTGTGTGTGTGTGTGGATGGCTGGTATGGAGGCGTGTGTGTGGACGGCTGGTATGGAGGCGTGTGTGTGGACGGCTGGTATGGAGGTGTGTGTGTGGATGGCTGCTATGGAGGCTTGTATGTGGATGGCTGGTATGGAGGCGTATGTGTAGATGGCTGGTATGGAGGCATGTGTCTGGATGGCTTGTATGGAGACGTATATGTAAATGGCTGGTGTGCGGGCGTATACGTGGATGGCTGGTATGGCTGTGTGTTTGTGGATGGCTGGTATGGGGGCGTATATGCAGATGGCTGGTATGGGGGGGGGGAGTTGGGGTGGTGTTTAATGGAGTGTTGTAAAGAGGTGTATATGGATGGGATAGGGCTTCTACCTTAGTGTGCATGGCAGCATGACGCAAGGCTGCTGGAAGGGTTGTGTGGTTAAGGCCTTCTAAGTTGAAGGAGGTGTTTGATCGCAAGGTCTGTGTGATTAAAATACATCCATAGCATGTAAGCCATTCGTGTGACCGTTCAAAGTGGCACTCTGAATGCAAGAAATTTGTTGCACAAATAAGACACTTGTCTAGTTACAACCATAACGTATCATAAATACAGTGGGGGTTGTGGTGGCGTAGCTGGGCCCCCCTTACAACCCCACCCCCTCACTTGGCCAGTGAGTTGAGTGTTAACCTCTCACTATGCTTGTAGCACAGCGTCTTCTACTCAATCAACGGATTCGATACTTTCACAGTTCCGTGGCTTGTGAGACAATTTGAGGAGGTAAAATGAACAATCCACATGGGGGTCAGTAAGAATTAATACCTTCAGAACTATTTTCCCCCGCGCGCCCACAGTGACAAGACTGAAGATGCCAACTTACCGCCATGAAGACAAACTGCAGCGCCCCCTCGCGGGAGAGATCCTGACACCAGACGCCCCTGTACCCGGAAGGGACCTGCCAGCAAGGGTTTGGGCTATGTTCCAGCATCGGGTAGCGTTGTGCCCCGTAGCAGGCGTGTAAGATCCGGCAGCAATGACGTGAGCTACTTCAGAATATTACTCTGTCACAATATCCAGTGCGTGATAAATCACAAGGTCGATGTAAGTCAACAAATCACTAGATCCACAATAATGTTATCAACACCAAGAAGACGGACTGTTTCAGTTCAATTCACTGACGTTAGTTCCCCATCGGTTTTGTTTTGTTCTTTGTCTCGAGGTAGCGTTTGATCTATTACGGCATAGATATGGTAACATTTAAACAACAGTATAGAAATAAAACAATCACCAGATACTAACTGCGAAAAATCCCGCCTCGACGGTGGTAAATTTAACAACCCGGTGTCATATTGGGATGGTGAGGAGTTTTGAGTGAACACCGTGCAACGCTACATGTCCAGCTACTAAGACACCGTTTCAATGAGCTGTGAGGTGTTGGTGGAAGTCAGAAGAAGCAACCCCAATGATGCAGACAACGCGGCTGTGGCGCAACTAACAAGTCACCCAACCAACCAAGCCATAGAACATGCTCAAGTGAACCGAGTAACATACATGTATCACTTTCGTCAGGCCAATGCGATCACCGGGGACTTTGGTTACACGTTTATATAAGTAAGCGAAGACGGCAGACACTCGAGAAATGCGACGACGACACTAGACACACTTCCAGGCGGGAAATCGCACAACGAACAAGAGGACGATGGTCACATGCGCAGTAAGCTTCCACTAAAGTGACCTCTTAATGAACCAGTTAAATTACATATTCACGAGCTACGTCACACTGGTGGACTGTTACCACACTGGTGGACCGTTGTCACACTGGTGGACAGTTGTCACACTAGTCGCCGTTGTCGTCACACTGGTGGCCCGTTGTCACACTGGTGGACCGTTGTCACACTGGTGGCCCGTTGTCACACTGGTGGCCCGTTGTCACACTGGTGGCCCGTTGTCACACTGGTGGCCCGTTGTCTTCAGTTTAAAGTCGTAGGATATTATGAGTGGTGTTAGCTGGTTGCGTTTTTTTTTAAACATCAAATAAAAGCGTTTGGAGAATTAGAAGCGCTATAAGGTCACAAATAATCAGGTAATGGAAATAATGGGACAGAGACGTCCAAAAGAAGAGTTCAGCAAACCTCAAAGCGTTGACGTTGGGGGAAAGGCGAGGTGGAAACCTATCATTACAATGAAGTATGGAGGATGTGCCAACAGCATGTCCATGTCTCTCATGTCCATAAATCGAGAGCATGTCCACATCTCTCACGTCCATAAATCGAGAGCATGTCAATATCTCTCATGTCCATCTCTCTCACATGCACAAATCAGACCTGCGGACATTTGTCGTGACGACCCATGTTTGGGTCATGCTATTTATAGTTTGAGACGGTTTATTTGGCTTGTTAGCAGGGCCGGGGTGGGGGGGGGGAGGAGGGAGGCCTTCTCACATGGAGCCCTTTGAGTACCACTTGACTGACCGCACTTGCGGTGGTACGAGGCGCGTGGCATAACAAGAAGAACAGTGTTCTCAAACTGATGGAACTCGAGTCAAATTTAGTTGGCACCTGCCATAATCGCTGTTATTTGAAATGGAATACGATCTTCGGTGGATCAATATGTTCAGCCAAGAACGCCGCAGTGATCAAAGATACAAAGAGCAGACATCGGGATGCTGCAGAAAGTGCTTCCAATTCATTCTGTTGTTGGCCAGATAGGGATTGTCTGGATGCGGAAAATCTATGAATGAAACGATGACCCAAATGCTGGGAAATAAATAGCCAAAGAAAACAACATTTAAGTCATAACATTTTTTTTTTTTCATTTTTTTTTTTTAAATATAAAAAAATACCCCTTTTTTTTTTTTTCTTTTTTTTTTTTTAAATATAAAAAAATACCCCCCAATGGTAGCCTCTTATCTCTTAACGTCAGGTGACGCAGCTACAAGATCATTGTGGTCAAGGGAAGTAACTAGCATGTCTTGACAACACCGCCCCCCCCCCCACTTCCTGTATGTCCAAGATAGTTTCCCTTGATTTACAATACACCTATTGCCTAAAATCTGTTATTGACGTTCAGATAAGGAAGACAGTGAATTCAAATTGAATATTGAACAATATCTAACTTGAGGGAAGTTAAGTCCTGTAATGGCATCGAAATGTGTTCTCCCCAAGGTGAATCATATTTTTCATAACGGTATATTAACAAGACACAAACATTCGGGGTGGGGGTGAGCACATAACAAAAAAAAAATCCTCGCGTGTGTAATCAGCTCTCCTAATAGCCCATCCATACTCCACATGACAACCCATCCATACCCCACATGACAACCCATCCATACCCCACATGACAACTCATCCATACCCCACTGACAACCCATCCATACCCCACATGACAACCCATCCATACCCCACATGACAACCCATCCATACTCCACATGACAACCCATCCATACCCCACTGACAACCCATCCATACCCCACTGACAACCCATCCATACCCCACTGACAACCCATCCATACCCCACATGACAACTCATCCATACTCCACATGACAACCCATTCATACCCCACATGACCACCCATCCATACTCCACATCACAACCCATCCATACGCCACATGACCACCCATCCATACTCCACATGACAACCCATCCGTACTCCACATGACCACCCATCCATACTCCGCATGACAACCCATCCATAGTCCACATAACCACCCATCCATACCCTACATGACAACCCATCCTTACTCCACATGACAACCCATCCATACTCCACATGACAACCCATCCATACCCCACATGACCACCCATCCATACTCCACATGACAACCCATCCATACTCCACATAACCACCCA
>CAXITT010000195.1:381266-428019 GCA_964033795.1 Lymnaea stagnalis | reverse complement strand
TTTTTTTTTGGGGGGGGGGAGGGGGCGAGAAGTGAAGTATTGAGCAGCATCGGGTGTTTGGGGTAAAATATTTTCAAAAAGGTGAAGTGGTGGGGAGAGACCGGTGTCGCAATGCAGAAACACACCACTGGAGGTGTGCTGAAAGGGAAGGGGGTAGCCATGTGGAGGATAGAAGTGACGAGTCTGTGTATAAGGCACGGGTTCATCACCTTTGGCACTCGCTCAAACCCCTCCCCCGTCCATCCCCCTCCCCCCCCCCACATCCCCCAGAAACCATCGGCATCCCGTGTGCATGTAGTGGAACCCTCAATATTACATTTTGGTTTCATTTAATTAAAGGGTAGTTCTCTTATGTGCAGCTCCAGACCCTTGAACATTTTCTACGGGACCTAATCATTACGCTAATGTCACGACCTTTGAGTTACCTATGGGTCAATTGAGGTGTATTGGGGTCAGATCGGGTTGTGGTAAGTTATACTGGAAGTACACTGAGGATATATCACTTGTAGTAAAGTATACTGGAAGTACACTGGGGATATATCGGTTGTAGTAAAGTATACTGGAAGTACAATGGGGATATATCGCTTGTAGTAAAGTATACTGGAAGCACACTGAAGATATATCGCTTGTAGTAAAGTATACTGGAAGTACACTGGGGATATATCGCTTGTAGTAAAGTATACTGAAAGCACACTGAGGATATATCGCTTGTAGTAAAGTATACTGGAAGTACACTGGGGATATATCGCTTGTAGTAAGTATACTGGAAGCACACTGGGGATATATCGGGTTGTAGTAAAGTATACTGGGGATATATCGGTTGTAGTAAAGTATACTGGAGGCTTTCGGGAGAGAGACACACATGGAGTTTTCCCCTTTCAGCTTTCCTGACAACGTCAACAATTTCGCGTTTCACCATGAAACGATGTGGTGGCATTTTATTGTGAAAATAGATGGCAGAGTTTTACTATGAATGGACATGCTGGTTTCATTATCAAAGTATCATGGTGGAGTTTCACCATGAAGATGCATGGTGGAATTTCTCTATAAAATGTATGGTGGAGTTTCATTGTGAATATATGGTGGCGTGTCATTGTGAATATATGGTCGACTTTTATTGTGAATATATTATGGTGGACTTTCATTGTGAATATATGGTAGAGTTTCACTAATAAGGCCTCGGTGATACACAATATATTAGAAGGGGGGAAACTGTAAGTAATGGAACAGAAATATAAGAAAGAAAAAAAATGTGGGTGTGAGTGTGTGTGGGGTTGGGGGGAGACTAGCCCACAATTGCTCATTTTTCTTGTACACACATTAAAAAAAAAAATGTTGCTATGCGGCAAGGTGATATATGGTATCGTGGTGCCGCCCAGTCATAAATAGACGTTAGCACCCCGCGCCCAGTTTTTTGCTGTCTGGATCCGCCTCTGTTTGGGACGGATGGGACGGGTCTGCAGCACGGCTGTTCACAGCATGCGGTGGTGAACAGCAAGGAAAGAAAGAGTGGGTGAAAGAAAGAGGACGAAATAAAAGATGGCAAGCTGCACAGGTAACGTACCTGGATATTCTTCATTAGGGGAAAAGAATGTAGGAGGGGGTGAATTTGGTGGGGACTGAAGGATGGGTGTAGGCGGGGCAAACCATGGGGTGAGGCCGGTGGTGGGGCCATGAGGTTGTGGTGCGAGCTGAACGTATTTCCACCCACTCACTGCCTCCCCACGGTTATATATTATATACTTTTTTTCTTTTAGTATATACTTGCCGCTCGTCCGGGTTGATGCGGACTGAGAGTGGAAGGATGGAGTTAGGCAGGTATTTTTTAGGTGGGGGCTGTACATGGAGGGCAATGTTCCCTTTAAGCTGCGCGGCTGCACGGCCGCGCAGCTATCTCACAGACGCCGCGCAGCAGTTTTGAGTATCCGTGATGTAATTGAGTAATTGTGATGTGCGGGTGGCAGGACTGTGTGGCAGGACTGTGTGGCAGGACTGTGTGGCAGGATTGTGTGGCAGGACTGTGTGGCAGGACTTTGAGGCAGGACTGTGAGGCAGGACTGTGAGGCAGGACTGTGAGGCTGGACTGTGAGCCAGGGCTTGGAGGTAGGGCAGGGAGGTGGCAGAAAATCAAATAATAGATCGCAACCAAAATTGACATGGTCATTCTTCGTGGCCTACAGATAGTTACTGGAAAGTTTGGAATCTCCTAATCCGCTCCTAAAAGTTTGGTTAAATGCCCTTATCCGCTCCTAAAAGTTTGGTCAAAATTCCCTTATCCGCTCCTAAAAGTTTGGTTAAATGCCCTTATCCGCTCCTAAAAGTTTGGTAAAAATGCCCTTATCCGCTTCTAAAAGTTTGGATAAAATGCCCCTATCCGCTACTAAAAGTTTGGTCAAAATCTCCTAATCCGCTCCTAAAAGTTTGGTCAAAATGCCCTTATCCGCTCGTAAAACTTTGGTCAAAATGCCCTTATCCGCTCCTAAAACTTTGGTCAAAATGCCCTTATCCGCTCCTAAAAGTTTGGTCAAAATGCCCTTATCCGCTCCTAAAAGTTTGGTCTAAATGCCATAGTCCCAAAAGCTGTAACAAAACCATAGTAAAATGTAGAAGGTAAAGAGAAAAAAATAAAAATATTTATTGTCAAATGACTTCGAGGGACGTTCTAGTTAAGTTATTTGTGGTCTACCCATTTTTTAACAAGTCTGTATTCCTAAAGGTGTGCTTTCAAACAACTATTTAAGGAAGGTATTCGCTTTGGTTTGGTGCACGAATTTAAGATGAGCTCCAAATGAATGCAGAAGGTCTTATAATGTATTTCCTTATTATGGAATAGCCACACATATACAAGAGGGACAAGGGTGTAATGCAAGCTTCTACATAAATGGTTGCATCTAGGCAAAACTTGGTAAATATACCTTTCATAATCCCTATTAAGATATGGGGTGGATGTCAAGCTAACAACATCCAAAATTTGTTGTGCAAAAAATTGTGCGTGTGTGTGTGGGGGGGTTGCGCCCAATATTATAACGCTTTATCACTTGTATGGGTTTTTAATGGGACAGTTTTTAATGGGACAGTTTTTAATGGGACAGTTTTTAATGGGACAGTTTTTAAATTTAAGTTTGTTCGATATCCAACTTGAAATACTCACTGCTGTAAAATAATTACGATTAAGTTCTTTCGGCGCCCCCCCCCCCCAAAGTAAACATTTCAAAGGCAACATCTTTCCCAATGCCCTCTTATTTTAAACGGGATGCATTTGAAAAATTAACTTGAACTTCATCGGAATAGTTTTTATAGCGACCCTATCTTAGGGATAATTAAACATTGCCGCTTTTGGAATGGGGGTCCTTTTTTCCATTTTAATTAATACACTTTTAAAAGTTATATTTGTCCTTAAACCGTGGTTGTTTGGCTGAGCCGAGCTTGAAGATTTACTGAAACGGGATGTTTAAAAGAGGGGGTATAAATCTGGCTTTTTTATAGTAGAAAATTGTCCATTGACTTGGTACTTTAGCCAAGTGTTTTTGACGGGATCCTGAATTGACGTGTAGGCTGACACCGCTTTAGACGTTGGTTTTTTTTCTCTTTGTGGTCCAAAATGCAAACCCGAGCAGAGCAGAGCCGGGTATATTGACTATTAATATTACAATATACATGACAGGCAGTTCCGGCTCATAAAAACAATAACTCAGTACAGGAACTCCTCATTCCTGCAAAAGGCAACCAGGGACTGGAACAAGCTTTCAAAAGAAACAGGTGAGGCGACTGCACGTGCGTCTATTGCCTCCTGTATTCCAACCCCTAGTTCATAATACCATCGCCGAGTAGCCCTTGCAACCAGTGAAGTATCCCCTTCGAAACCATAGTTAGATTGCGAACCCCTCTACAAACATAGGAGCCAGAATGATCAATACATTGATCGTGGGACACCAAAATATAGAAGAGGAAGAAATACTAAAACTGAACAGTAGTGGTGGAGTAAATTTTTGTTTTTTTAAATCCGATTCCTCGATGAAAGTGTGGTATCACGGATGTAGTGCAATTACAAGGCCAGGGGGGTCGCCCCCAGAGGGGTTGGGCGATTACAAGGCCAGGTGGGTCGCCCCCAGAGGGGTTGGGCGATTAAAAGGCCAGTTGGGTCGCCCCCGAGGGGTTGGGCGATTACAAGGCCAGGGGGGTCGCCCCCCAGAGGGTTTGGATGATTACAAGCCCAGGGGGGGTCGCCCCCAGAGGGAGTTGGTGATTACAAGGCAAGCTGGGTCGCCAACTAGAGGGATTGGGTGATTAGGTACCGCAAGGTACTGACATCACAAAACGTGTTGGATGAAACTTCAGATGAGCTTCCTAATCGTGTGGGGTGGGGTCCTCTGGGGCGATGGATATTAGAACAACGAAGTAGTTTGAACTTCAGGCTGTTTAGTAGGTAGCCGAAGATAAGATAAAATAAATAAATAATTTCGACCCGATTACGTTGAGATGTATTCGATTCCAAATTGTTAAACGTGTTGTTAATTACCGGGTGTTTATTATTTTTTGCGTCTTCAGGAACGCACCGGCGAATATCAAAACAGATATAAAACTTAATTTAACGGAATACCCTTGAACTTCAAACTCTTTGCGGACAAGCACGACGAACACATACTTTCAACACGCTGACTACAAGTAGCACTGTTTGGAGTCCGACTGCCCGGTACGATCATTAGTCAGCGACCGAGTGTAAGAGTGTGGATGACCTTTGGACCACTCGCAGTGATAACATCCCCACAACAACACCGCTATCGGCCCGGGTTTTATCTCTGCGACAAATGTGAAGAATGTATCACTAGACCACACTCTCGTCCTTCTTATCGACGGCCCGCACCACTCCCACCCAACAGCGGGGATTCTCATCACCAGGGGCGTCATTTCAGGGTTTTTTCAGGAGGGGGGGGGGGGGCTAAAACCAAAACTTGGTCGGCTTGTTAAGTTGTTTATTGCTGGAGGCGCCACAGTACATAGCAATTTAGATAAAACCAGAAAAATTCAGAGGGGAGGGGGCAAATGCCCCACCTTGCCCTACTCAAATGACATCCCTGCTCATCATGGTGGTTAAGCTGGAGTATGTGAAACAAGTAACGACGAGCCAGTCAGAAACTACAGGCACCAGTGCAGCTCTGCCTGAAGAATACGCCTTGCGCTAGGGGGGTGATACACCTGTCGGTCGCAGTGATATCTCCGCTGGACGGTTTGAATAGAAACAATGGTAGGGACACTGATTCTGAGAATTTGAGAACCTTGAAAAGGCATGTGATGTGACAACGAAGCGGGGCATTTGAAACGGTGACGGATTTAACCTTAGGTTTGGCGAACCAGAACGAATAATCTTGAACATTGTAACGCGTATAAAGAAATCTGACCACATCACCCAGTTCCTAAAGATTTCCACTGGCTTCCTGTGAGCGAGCGAATTGACCACAACTTTCTGTCCCTGGCTTACAGCTGTATAGAAGGCTGTGCGCCTGTATATCTTCAAAAACTGATTTCTAAAAATGTACCCATACAGAACCTGCACTCTTCAACACAGTCTTTACTGAGAGTTCCCAGTATGGAGGGACACATAATAAGTCATACGGGGCGCGCTCTTTTGAAGCTATTGAACTCAAATTGTGGAACAGTTTGCCTCAATCTTTGAGGGACATTGAAAATGATAAAAAGTCATTTAAGGAACATTTAAGGACTTTTTTCTTTAAATACATTTTAGGACATCAGAACGCTGTAAGCATGCTAGAGTGGAGTGGACACAAGCGCTATAAAAGTACTCAATCATCATCGGAGCGTTTTGAGCATGCTAGAGTGGCGTGGACACAAGCGCTATAAAAGTACTCAATCATCATCAGAGCGTTTTGAGCATGCTAGAGTGGCGTGGACACAAGCGCTATAAAAATACTCAATCATCATCAGAGCGTTTTGAGCATGCTAGAGTGGCGTGGACACAAGCGCTATAAAAGTACTCAATCATCATTAGAGCGTTTTGAGCATGCTAGAGTGGTGTGGACACAAGCGCTATAAAAATACTCAATCATCATCAGAGCGTTTTGAGCATGCTAGAGTGGCGTGGACACAAGCGCTATAAAAGTACTCAATCATCATCAGAGCGTTTTGAGCATGCTAGAGTGGCGTGGACACAAGCTACTCAATTATCATCACATAATATGTTACTCAATTATATCTTATATAGATTTGTGCTTCTGGTGTGTCCTGCTTTCTTTTCACAACCGGGCATCCCCTTACTCTTCTTCTTCTTCTTCTATATCTTAAGGGCCCACGATCAATTTATTGATCATTTTGGCTCCTATGCATGTAGATGGGATTTGCAATGGTTCTGTTACTGGTGGTGATGAGGAAATTATGCACTAGGGGTTTGAAGGCTTGACATGTTTTATATTAATAACACCGATTTGGGAGGGGGGAGGGGCAGGTGACACGCAGGGAGCATCATGCGTTACGGTTGAACTCAGTTGGTGTTATAATTGTGTGTGTTCGTGTGTTACACAGTGAGCTTCAAGCGTGACGTCTGAATGGAGGCAAATGGGTTGTTTTTCTTTTCAGAAAGGAATTGTTTCAAAATACCGTGACCCGGTTTAGCCCTTGTTCAACATAATTTACTTAAAGGAAACAATGAATTTACCGGACAGTACAGAACGACATATTTACCGGACAGTAACAGGGAGACACTAAACAAAAAATGACCACAAGGAAATCTTGTTATAACCTGCTAGGACTCAGTTGACACAATTTTTTTTCCGCCTTTTTATTGAAATAGAAAAAGTACACGAGCCTTGACTCCCAAATAGATCAGTTCACGTCTGATGACCTTTTAAAAGCTACAGGCGTCACCATTATGAAACATTTACTTTTCTAAGGGTGACGAAATTCCTCAGACATTGTACTTCACACAATTTATACATTATTTCAATTTCTCTAACAGCCAACCTCAGAGGCGTGCACAGTGTTAAAGCCGCCCAAGGCGGGCAAAATGATTTTTATAGGAAAAGGGTTTGGGGGGGGGTTGGGGGGGGTTGGGGGGGGGTTGGGGTGGAGTGAGTCAAGAGCTTACAATTTTGCGCCCCCCCCCCCAAAAAAAAAGAAAATACTCTGCGGTTTGCATAAAGTGCCGCCCGGGGCGCACCGTTCCCCAAGCTCAACCTTTCCCACCTCAGTGACCCAAGTACCCCATTATCCGACTGGTGAAATGTCCTTAACATGTCGATACAGAGTGGACAAATGTTATCATTACGGCCGCAATATCAACAAAAACAAGCCGTGTAATAGATTTAGGACCATCGTAGATAAAGTTCCACTAGAAGTTTATCCCACTAAAATTATATAATCTTTTAATTTTTTTAATTGAATAATAAGTTATTAATAATGTCACTAACTGGAAGTGTACAAGTATTCTTTTGTTTCAATCTCAGCTGGGTCAAGGTCATGTTCCGAATTTTTTTTTTATTGCCTTCTATTATGTTTTTTTCTCTCCAAAACTTGTTTAAAACAGGGAAGGATATTTACATTGTGGCTAATTGATTTTTCTCTCACAACCAAGTTCGAGAGAAGATACATGCTCGTGGAGTGATGGGGCTTTGCTGCGAGTGGGCGAGTCTTGCATGCATAAAATGTAATGTGTACAGGGGGCGAGTCTAGTATGGATGAAATTTAATGTGTACAGGGGGTCGAGTCTTACATAGATGATTGTATTGTGTACAATGGGCGAGTCTTGCATGGATGAAATATATTGTGTACAGTGGGCGACTCTTGCATGGATGAAATGTGATGTGTACAGGGGGCGAGTCTTGCATGGATGAAATGTAATGTGTACAGTGGGCGAGTCTTGCATGGATGAAATGTAATGTGTACAGGGGGCAAGTCTTGCATGGATGAAGTATATTGTGCACATTGGTCGAATATTGCCAGGCGTGAAATATATTGTGTAAAGTGGGCGAGTCTTGTCAGGCGAGAAATATATAGTGTACATTGGGCGAGTCTTGCAGTTCAAATTGAGTTCATTGGTCTCTAGGTGAGACGTTTTCTACATGAACATGAACTATTTTGGGAGATTTTTCTTTTCTTCTATAACCTTAAAAGGTGAAATCAGTGGCTTACAGAGCTAGATACTTCCTGCCGACACGTTCGTTGTTCTGTTGCGTTGCTTTTTGAGGTTTTCACATACTTTGTTTTACTCACTTGCTTCCGTTAAAATGTTCAGTCATCGTCCTTATGGCCTTATGGCCACAACATCCTGTCGGCCATACGCAGCCCAGAAAAGTTGGTCAGTGACAAGCGCACTACGTTCATGTCCTGAATGGAAGGATTGCATCTCGGGGCGCAGTGTTAACCGATCAAGTACTTAATGAAACAATGGCCTGATTGTTGGGACCAGGCCTATGAAGTCCTGGGGAATACCACCACAGAAAAGAAAACACAACAAAATAAGCTACGAGAATATCTAATGACGACGTCATATATTGGAATGCTTAATGAAATTTGAATACCTGAACTATTGTAGTTTCTATCACCAGCAGCACCAGTGGCAGCCAGCGGCGACGGAGAAAGTCGCCAAGTCAGAGACCAGATTAGACTAAACTATATTTCAGGAGTCATCCCACTTCAGAGTCGTGTCGGTGAAGCACGTGCGAAGTAAGAGTCTTGTAAAAATGGTGGACACACTTTGACCTCGTACTTAGATGGCCCTCAGTACTGTTCTTTGTTTATACATTGGATAAACCAGAGGCGTCTGCCTATTTTTTTTTCAAGTGATAATTGAGAGGGCAACATTGCTATTCTTGTTTAATAGTGTCAGGTATAGTGGAGCTTTGCGAGAATTGTTCAACTTTCAACAAAAGTTTAACGTATAACCTTGGAAGAATTGTTCAACTTTCAATAATATGGCGTCCTTCCGTCTTCGTGAGACGATGGAGTAGCTATGTAGTCCTTCACATCGTCGAGTGGCTCACTAGGCCAATCCTAGAATGACAATCTCGACTGCATTTCTAGCAGGAGAATATTGATTCCTGGTAAGATCTTGACTTCCGTATTGTTCTTTTTAGTGCAAGGGCCTCGTTTCGCGCATCTTCTGCCTTTTTTACTCCATCATACACTGCTGTTCGCCAGCTGGAACTTTTTTCGACAATGTGCTCCCATTCGTTGTTTTCAATATTGGCTTCCCTCATGTTACTTTTGCAAACGTCCATAAATCTCAGACGTGGCCGTCCAATAAGTCTTGTCCCTTCTGCCAACTCTCCATACAGCAGCATCTTGGGATACGGCCTTCCTCCATTCTCCTAGCCAGCGAAGGCGCCTCTTGCTAAGAAAGGAGAATATGCTAAAACATGTGTGCACGTTCCAAGACCTCCGTGTTAGGCACCTAGTCCTGCCATTAATAATAGTATACTATCAGATTTAATGGAGGTATCCAGATATTGTTAGATTTTTAATAACAGTTTCTTGGTATTTTTTTACATTTTTAAGTGTTTTTTTTTTCAATTTTCAGAAAGACCCAAACAAAATTTAACCAATTTTTTAACATGGGGTTGGGGTGTGGGGGTGTGTTATCATCCTGTTCAATATAACCGAAACTCATGGGCCCGTCTGCACGCTTACCGGGGTGAGACACAAGATGATCCCTCTCATCTTCAAGTACCCTCTCATTATCCTTACTTCTAATGTGCTCTACCATCACCGGACTTTAACATGAACATAATCTGAAGGGAAAAAAATGTGTAAACCTAAATAAGCTAACTACTTCAAACTGCTCATGTGATCGTGTGACGTCACAGGGTTGGTAGTGTGTGTGTGTGTGTGCTCTGAAAGCAACATGACTTCCAAGTTGGTAATTTAGAGGTTCTCTAATAGACGTCACAGTTCATTGAGAACGTGTCCGAAATAAATGTCAATCACGCACTATGTCGGCATGACTTGAGTTAATGAGGTGGGGGGGGGGGGGTGGGGTCAACTTCAACGAAGGGTTATGTAGAAAAAAAGGGGATGGAAAGAAATGACCGGAAAGATAAAAACTTGTCAGGGTTAAGGGGGTGGCCATCTATGAAAGCAACATGACTTCCAAGTTGTTAATTTAGGGGTTCTCTAATAGACGTCACAGTTTATTGAGAACGTGTCCGAAATAAATGTCAATCACGCACTATGTCGGCATGACTTGAGTTAATGAGGTGGGGGGGGGGGTGGTGGGGTCAACTTCAACGAAAGGTTATGTAGAAAAAAATGGGATGGAAAGAAATGACCGGAAAGATAAAAACGTTTCCGGGTTAAGGGGGTGGCCATCTAAAGCTAATAAAAGAACAAATCGATGCTATAGGGAGAGAAGTGCGAGCTCTCATTGAATGACATAGGATAGTTACATCTTAGTTCCACCCATTGCTTTTCTCCTGCACTGAAACCTTCAGCTCTTGGTCTCCTGCACTGAAACCTTCAGCTGTTGGTCTCCTGCACGGAAATCTTCGGCTGTTGGTCTCCTGCACTGAAATCTTCGGCTGTTGGTCTCCTGCACTGAAACTTTCGGCTGTTGGTCTCCTGCACTGAAACCTTCGGCTGTTGGTCTCCTGCACTGAAACTTTCGGCTGTTGGTCTCCTGCACTGAAACCTTCGGCTGTTGGTCTCCTGCACTGAAACCTTCGGCTGTTGGTCTCCTGCACTGAAACCTGCGGCTGTAGGTTTGCACTGAAACCTTCGGCTGTTGGTCTCCTGCACTGAAACCTTCGGCTGTTGGTCTCCTGCACTGAAACCTTCGGCTGTTGGTCTCCTGCACTGAAACCTTCGGCTGTTGGTCTCCTGCACTGAAACTTTCGGCTGTTAGTCTCCTGCACTGAAACCTTCGGCTGTATGACCCGTCATAGGAAAGGGGAAAAAGGGATGAAGAGAAGGTTGGAGACGATGTCATAGAGGAGGTGGGAGAGCAGGTGGGAGACGAGGTGGGAGAGAAGGTGGGAGAAAAGCCGAATCTTCACAGTGGCGGAGTAAGGGAGGCGGGGGGAGGCGTTTCGCCCATGGCGGAACTTCTTTTCTCTACATAGGGGTGAGCGGCACTTTTGGCGCAAAAGACGCAAGGCAAAAACTTTATTTTACAATCAACAACTTGTCACTGTTGGGAGATGGTGTAAATCTAATGGGTTGACCCAGTCAAATGGAAATATAAGGTTGAAAAAAAAAAAAACAGAGCCAACAACAACACCACCATAACAACCAAAACAGCAACAAGAAGCCGTGAACGAGGGGACAGTGATCACAGGGATGAATCTGAAAGACAGTTTCTTTTGATGACGTGGGATGACCTGAAATAAGAGGCTCATGGCAGTCCCGTGCCACAGACGGAATGATACAGGCCCATAATTTCTCAGCAACCCCAGGGGTTACGACCATGTGATTGAGCCATTCAGTTAACTAAACTTTGAATACAGCCATTGTTATCGTATGAATTCAATTGTATTAAGTAGCTTATAGTTTATTATTATTAGTCTAAGTTTAATAAATCTCTTTAATATTTTAATTATGACTTCAATGATTTGATTGTATGCCCGTGATCGGAATTGTTACCCGAAAGGACTAAAGACAAAAGACGTGGTTTCGTTGATGTTATAAGTAAATCCACCACTAAAACTGTGTCTGTTAACATTATCATATTTTTGTGACGGGATGCACCGCTATGTCACACCGAAAACTTTTTAAAAAGGCATTTACTAATTTACTAAGTTTAAACACTGTGAATAGTTAAATAGTTTTATAATAGTTCAAATAAATATTATAAAACAACATTACTATATTAATATATAACCTTTAAAAAAAAATCATAGCATTTTTCTGATGCTCTTTGATTTAGTGCAGATTAATGCAAACCTGAATTCAGGTATGTTCCAAAATGAATCCCTTTAGTTTAAATTTATCAAACTTTTTTTCGGGAGAGGGGCTCAATAAGCCTACCCCAGCCCCCTGTCCCCACTTTGGCGCCATTTGATTTTCTTCTCTCTCTCTCTCTCTCTCTCTCTTTCTCCCTCCATCTTTCTCTCTCTCTCTCTCTCTTCCCTTTTATCTGCCCCCATTCCTTGTTACATTCTGTGACGATTTAGCGCAAATATGCCTATTTCAAGGTTCGTTATTTTCAGGTTTCTCTGTGCCAAAAATCACTATATTATATTTTTATGTGTAGTTCTTTCCTAGTTCGATACCTTTTCTTAACATCTTGATTTATTTAACTCAGAAACATTTTCATCTATTATTTTATCCAATAAATTCATCTATTTATTTCGTAACATTTTTTATTTCTCTAATCCTTAACGGGGGTCAATCGTTTCTTAGTATACAGGCATATGTTACAGATATATTTTGTTTCACCACGTAACACACGCGTGAGCTTTTAAGTTTCCAGTTGAGAACGTAAACAAACCAGCCGTGCGTGGGAGCCACTTCAAGAGAATATTGTGTCAACAGACAAGCGTTAAGCGCACCCTTCCTGTCCATTTCACTTGTAGTTTCCTCTCCCCGCCAGACAACCAGTTAAAACAAAGATACTGAATACATTACCATTAAGCTTTTAAACAAACCACCAGTTATTTCTCATGGATTGATGCCCGCGGGTTCAAACTCAAAACCTACGTTCATTCTCCAAGCACTTTCCTTATTTCCAGGTTTTCCAGGTTCGCAAAATGATTGGAGCCAAAAGTTGTACCCTAAGAGGCAGCCCTAAAATCAGTTTCTATTCTGCCATAGGAGAATAAAAAAAATAATTTTTTAGACAAAAAAAATGCAATGTCGGCACAGTTAAATGTACCTTTGATATAGATCGGGATTTCTATAAAGTTCAAGAGATCCTCCACAGAACGTTTCCAGGAAATAATGATGACAGACACAAAATATACACGAGGAGAGGACATCAATGCGTGTGGGGGTGGGGGGGAATCATTGTGGAGAGAGGAGACATCATTGTGAATGGAGGCGAAATGAGTGAGGAGGGAAAAAATAATAGCTCCCCTTCACAAAAATTGTCCTGTAAGCCTTCCTTGTCAACAAACATGTCCAGTAATCCGATCCTCTTCACCAAACACGTCCTGTAATCCTGTCTTCTTCATTCTTCATGTCCTGCCTGTAATCCGGTCCTCTTCACTAAACGTTGCCCTGTAAGCCGGTCCTCTTCATCAAAGATATCCTGCCTGTAAGCCGGTCCTCTTCATCAAACATGTCCTGCGTGTAAGCCGGTCCTTTTCACTAAACGTTGTACTGTAAGCCGGTCCTCTTCACTAAACGTTGTACTGTAAGCCGGTCCTCTTCACTAAACGTTGCCCTGTAAGCCGGTCCTCTTCACTAAACGTTGTACTGTAAGCCGGTCCTCTTCACCAAAATGCCCAGCCTGTAAGCCGGTCCTCTTCAACAAAAATGTCCTGTAAGCCGGTCCTCTTCACCAAACGTTGTCCTGTAAGCTGGTCCTCCTCACCAAAAATGTCCTGTAAGCCGGTCCTCTTCACCAAACGTTGTCCTGTAAGCCGGTCCTCTTCACCAAACCTTGCCCTGTAAGCCGGTCCTCTTCACCAAACGTTGCCCTGTAAGCCGGCCCTCTTCACCAAACGTTCTCCTGTAAGCCGGTCCTCTTCACGAAACGTTGCCCTGTAAGCCGGTCCTCTTCACCAAACGTTGTCCTGTAAGCCGGTCCTCTTCACCAAACGTTGTCCTGTAAGCCGGCTTCTATTATTCAATGTGTACATGAGAGTGAGCCAACGTCCTCCGTGACACAAGCCATCCGATCCAGGTTTGATATTTAATGCCCAGCACGGCCAGTGTATAAATAATAGGATATGTGTGCCAGACGTTAATGGCAGCCCAGTCAAGCTAACCTTTCGACGCACCTTGTGGCACTTCAGAGGAGCCAGGCGTCGCACAAATGGAATGGAGACAATGAACAATGCTCAACTGTCCTTGGCGTGTCCCGTGGTAGGTTGGGGGATCAGGTATATACTGAATCCTATACTGAATCGTGGGGTCGCATCGTCTTTATGGAGGATAGTCCACGAAGAATCTTGTCGCAGGACGGAAAGGATGTCAGGACGGAAAGGGTGTCAGGATGGAAAGGAGGTCAGGACGGAAAGGGTGTCAGGATGGAAAGGATGTCAGGACGGTAAGGATGTCAGGACGGAAAGGATGTCTGGACGGTAAGGATGTCAGAACGGAAAGGATGTCAGGACGGTAAGGATGTCAGGACGGAAAGGATGTCAGGACGGAAAGGATGTCAGGACGGAATGGATTTCAGAAAGGTAAGGATGTCAGGACGGTAAGGATGTCAGGACGGTAAGGATGTCAGGACGGAAAGGATGTCAGGACGGAAATGATGTCAGGACGGTAAGGATGTCAGGACGGAAAGGATGTCAGGACGGTAAGGATGTCAGGACGGTAAGGATGTCAGGACAGAAAGGATGTCAGGACAGAAAGGATGTCAGGACGGAGGAGAATTATTTATTTTTTAGATTTGTAAAAAAAAAATGTTTGGCCATCTAGGACTGGTTTTATCTTACTAAACTGGTTACAAGAGCTGAGACGCAAGACCAGAAACTGGAAAATCGTTCGGAAATATGACATCATGTCGTCATTGGCCCATGGGTTTGATCAATCGAACATATAAATATGACTTGATGTCGTCATTGGCCCATGGGTTTGATCAATCGAAAATATAAATATCACTTGATGTCGTCATTGGCCCATGGGTTTGATCAATCGAAAATATAAATATCACTTGATGTCGTCATTGGCCTATGGGTTTGATCAATCGAAAATATAAATATCACTTGATGTCGTCATTGGCCCATGGGTTTGATCAATCGAAAATATAAATATGACTTGATGTCGTCATTGGCCTATGGGTTTGATCAACCAGAAATATAAATATGACTTGATGTCGTCATTGGCCCATGGGTTTGATCAATCGAAAATATAAATATGACTTGATGTCGTCATTGGCCCATGGGTTTGATCAACCAGAAATATAAATATGACTTGATGTCGTCATTCGCCCATGGGTTTGATCAATCGAAAATATAAATATCACTTGATGTCGTCATTGGCCCATGGGTTTGATCAATCGAAAATATAAATATCACTTGATGTCGTCATTGGCCCATGGGTTTGATCAACCAGAAATATAAATATGACTTGATGTCGTCATTCGCCCATGGGTTTGATCAATCGAAAATATAAATATGACTTGATGTCGTCATTCGCCCATGGGTTTGATCAACCAGAAATATAAATATGACTTGATGTCGTCATTCGCCCATGGGTTTGATCAATCGAAAATATAAATATGACTTGATGTCGTCATTGGCCCATGGGTTTGATCAATCGAAAATATAAATATGACTTGGTGTCGTAATTCGCCCATGGGTTCGATCGACCGGAAATGAAAATATGACTTGATGTCGTCATTCGCCCATAGGTTTGATCGACCAGAAATGAAAATATGACTTGATGTCGTCATTCGCCCATGGGTTTGATCGACCGGAAATGAAAATAATGACTTGATGTTGTCATTCGCCCATAGGTTTGATCGACCAGAAATGAAAATGTGACTTGATGTCGTCATTCGCCCATGGGTTTGATCGACCGGAAATGAAAATAATGACTTGATGTTGTCATTCGCTCATAGGTTTGATCGACCAGAAATGAAAATATGACTTGATGTCGTCATTCGCCCATGGGTTTGATCGACCGGAAATGAAAATAATGACTTGATGTTGTCATTCGCCCATAGGCTTGATCGACCGGAAAGGAAAATATGCCTTGATGTCGTCATTCGCCCATGGGTTTGATCGGTGTATGATAGCTCAAAATCAGTTGTATCATATGACACATACATCGTATGACAATTAAATCGAAACTAAGATTGATTTCGGTTTTGGATATGGATTTTAAAAAAAAAGTCCGATCCACGTTCAGACAGACTAACTCGATAATCTCAGTCAGAACAAATGGACCCTCCCACAAAACAGATTCTCGGGGATTCTAACACCTTGACATATGACCCCGTTAGTATATGTGGTTCTTTAGCTAAGCTTGTTAGTGGAACCCACATTACTAATGGGATAACGTGTTAGATCAGAGTGCAGTGGAATGAAAGTTTCTAACTAATATCCGCAAAGAACTTTGAGTCAAGTGTTCTGTGTATTGGTGAACAGTTGTGTTTTGAGCGTCATACCTTGACAACTTAGACACAATAATCAATTCTTGACAGGTGGGGGTACACAAAAAAAAGGAGAGGGGGGGGGGTGAAGTTCCGAATAAACAATGGGTCACGGTCTCCTAACAGTTTTTTTTTTTTTTGTGTGGTTTTTTAGTAGGTCATGGTAAAAGTTTATTGGGCGTTAACCACTTCAGTTTGTCCTCAATGGGTCACGGTCTCCAAACAGTTTTTTTTTTTTTTGTGTGGTTTTTTAGTAGGTCATGGTAACAGTTTAATTGGCGTTAACCACTTCAGTTTGTCCATTCCGCCATAATGAATAATATCTTTGTGTGAATCTTACTACATGCGCTTACAATGTGATAGTTATAGTTTTAACAAGGAGATTTTTAAACGTCCCTTATTATTGATTTCAATCAATTCTATCTTTGTCTTCTAAGGACACGAAGGCAATGTTTTACACATAAAAGTAATGGTACCCCCAGAGCATCATTGAAATCCCCTGCTCGGAATGGTTCAGACCTCTACACAATAACAAAAGCATTTGAAGCACTTTGAACATTACAACTTCACTAAATGAACTATTTGAGAACGCGCGCACTTTCCCCTGTTTCAACATTGTTGGACAGCAACATTTCCAGGTACAGCCTCTTCTCACGTACTTGATGATACCGTGATTACTCGTTCCACTGACGCCGTACCGAACATTTAAGAGAAAATACACCCCCCTCCCCCACTCCCGGAGAGCAAGCAAACACACACCCTACAACTTAATGCCCCCCCCCCCACCCCATGTCGTGTACACAGCACAAAAGAATGTTATTGACCAAATCTTTTAATTTTTTTATATTAAATCTAATGTAATATTGACTATCACTTTGTAATTGTGTGTATGCTTTGTAATATAGTAAAGGGATGTTTGTTCTGCACCGGGACATTTAGCCGAACATAAAAAAAAATTGAATGAACAATTATTAAGCTTGTTGCTGATGTTTTCATTAAAAAAATGAATGATAACAATAACGCTTTTTTGTATGAAGCCAACTGTTTAAAAAAACTCGATCCATCCATAGAAGAAACAATACAAACAAGATCTAAACATTATATAAATGTACATACCAAACCAATGAACATAAAACATATCCCCATTTTTGATGAGCATCTTTTGACGGGTTTGACGATAGCAGTATAGGGCGCCATAGGGCGCATTCGAATGGAATCGTGCACCTTGCAGGGACGTCATTTCAGACATTTGGGGTGGGGGAGGGGGGGGGGCGCAAAAACCAAACTTGGCCGGCTTCTTGAGTTCTTATTGGAGGCACCACAGTACATATCCGATTAAATTAGAATAGTCCGATTAGGATATATGTTTTCTTTTGTTAATTTAAAATGAACGAATAATTTTTTTTCTTCATTGTTTTTTTTTCTGCTTTGTTTGATTTTCTGCTGCCATAGATGCTGATACATAGTGGGAAAAATATATTGCTAATTCGGAGGAGGGGGGGGGGGTAATGCCCCCATCCCTGGCCTATCCAAATGACGTCCCCGCACCTATGTTATTATTACTGTGAATTACACCGCCCAACTGATTATATAGCTTTGGAACCTCTATGTGAAACGACCATGGTATACAGAAGGATGCTAAAGAGCGAGACATGATTGGCTGAGATCAGCTCCATGTGTGGCTATTATTGGTCTCAATGTGTACAGTGTACACGATTAAACACACCATTGTCTCTCTAAACTCCTAACTTAAATATCGTGGGCTAAAGTGGTAAGCACGGTGGGTTGGTGTTGTATTTAGATGCCTTTTCTTTGCTATGAACGCCGGCTGCATGCCCTCACTGGTGACAAGATGCACATAGATTTTACTACTCGCGTACACGTGTATGGATCCAACGACCTACTGCATTCTCTCTGACAAAGAGCCTCCACTTTAACTTTCGGGGTACGAAGACGTGGCGTTGCCAAATATGAGAAGAAACTGAGTTACGCTGCCCTGGTGAAAATGAGCCACCCCCCTCCCCCCCCCCCAACCCACAAAGGTGAGGAATGTAGGCGTGGTAGTCCACCAGCGTACAGGTAGAAATCGGAACAGAAAGGTGGAGCCTTACTGGCTTATCTGCGCATGTAGGTGTGCTTTGGGGGGGGGGTGGGGGCGGACTGTTGGAGAGGCGAGATGGTGGTGGTGGAAATCTGATGAGTGGGGATTGGGATGACTTAGAAGTGAGGGCTGGGGAAATAAGAGGCTGGTAACTGAGAGAACTATGGGGGGGGGGGGCGCCGTAACTGAAAAAATAAGGGATGGATAACCAGAGAAGTCATTTTGGGTAATGCAGGGGGCATTTGCGACCTTCTTTTTTTCTTCAATAATTCGCGGTAAGGGTCACTTTGCTTATAAATAAATGTGGTGGCGTCTTGAAAACGCTTAAGATCATGTGCACTAGCTCAACTGAGCTTAATAATTCAGCGCAGTTTACTAGATTGTACTGGCCCTGGCTTGCAGCGACAATTTATGACAATCTGTCACTGACTTGCTGAAATAAAACTATATGTAAAGACAAGAAAATTGTAGTCTAAAAGTGTGTAGCGATGATGAGATCATTCCCAGGGAAGTCTTCTGTTGACTAAACAAAAAACAAAAAAAAATCGAGCTGAATCTCCTCCTACTACTAACTCTCCGTTTAGCACACAGCTTTGGTCGCATTGACACGTCCAGAGAAAGAAGTCTATTCAATGTCACGGCAGCCGTCGACAGGACAGAACAAAAAACAAACGTGACTTGAGAAGGGGAAAAAAAAGACAACTTGAAAAGTGGCTTAAAAAATAGGTGGCGTTTGAATTCAAAATGGGAAAATGGGGGTGGGGTGTGGGGGAGGGAGGGGGGGTTCGCGACTTCAAGGTACCCCCTTCAGCTTTTCAAGTCTATAGAGGAATTGATACGGTTCCTACAGACACAGGACTCCAAGATGCACGTTTATGCCATTATTATTTTATTAGGAGTCTAGTTACCACCGACACAAAAGTTTATAGTTTACCGGAAATTCGAACGAAAGAAATTTCGTCGACGGAAAATTGACAGGCGGAAATTTGATGGAACGGAAATTTTGTCAAATTTTTTTCCAGTTCACACGTTAAAATGTTCGTATTTCTTTTAAAGAAATTTAAAGCAAAATTTTAACTTGTGAACTAAAAACAAAAAAAAAAGAAAAAAAAAAAGGAAAGACCAAATTTCCGTTCGATCAAACTTCCGTCGGTCAATTTTACGTCGACGAAATTTCTTTCGATCAAATTTCCGGATACGCATTTTATATTGGAATAGCAATCGTCCATAATTATACACCGCTTTAGTGTTGTGGGCAGTCGCGTAGCGAGAGTAACTACCGCCCGGGGCGCACCGAGATTTATGCCACCACCTACCAAGAAAAAAAACTATTCAACTGGCTGAAAATACCGTGCCATATAAAGAGCAATAAATGCTTCACGTGCGCCCCCCTCCCCCCCCCATCCCTCCCTTTCCTACGCCACTGGTTTTGGAGGCTTTCTGGCCAAACAAAAAACAAAACTCTCGTATTATTCAAACAAGACAACGGCTCAATGAGGTCAAAGTTAGTCCAGTTTCTGGCCACGTGGAACTCACTGCTATAAGGAATTTTTGATGGAATATCTCAAACGACGTCACATACAATAACTGATATGTGATAAATTCGTCAAACTTATAAAATACGATCAACATGTCAAACTTGTATACTATGATAAATATGTCAAACTTATAAACTCCGATCAATATGTCAAACTTCTATACTACGATCAATATGTCAAACTTATAAACTCCGATCAATATGTCAAACTTCTATACTACGATCAATATGTCAAACTTATATACTACGATCAATATGTCAAACTTGTATACTATGATCAATATGTCAAACTTATATACTACGATCAATATGTCAAACTTATATACTATGATCAATATGTCAAACTTATAAACTGCGAACAATATGTCAAACTTATATACTACGATCAATATGTCAAACTTATATACTACGATCAATATGTCAAACTTATATACTACGATCAATATGTCAAACTTATAAACTGCGATCAATATGTCAAACTTATATACTATGATCAATATGTCAAACTTATATACTACGATCAATATGTCAAACTTATAAACTACGATCAATATGTCAAACTTATATACTACGATCAATATGTCAAACTTATATACTACGATCAATACGTCAAACTTATAAACTCATCAACGACTAACATATCAATAACTTCCTCGCCCTCCGTCAACTTGCTTTGACGTCACCAATACACACAGAGTGTGATCCGCTGTTAAGTAAGGTCTTGAAAAGGGGTCACGAATTTTCCAAAGACCTTTTTGGACCGTGCACGCCAGGTCAAAGAAGATCTGACGAGGGTTGAATAGTCAGTGAAAGTGTCAACAAGTCGGTCTCATTACCCAATCAGACACCCAACAGACCCCACCCCACCGTGTCATTTAAAACGTCTGCTACACTTGTGATCTATTGAACCTCCTCTCCCCCTCCCCCCCCCCCTTTTTTTGTTCTCACTCGAAGCTGCGTGACAGAAGTGAAGGAGCTGTCCCCGTAACGGGACCTCACACAAATGATCTGTGAAGATCGGGGGACCTTGACATTGAACAGATCCATCTTTCATTTAATGTGCGCTTAAAGTTGAAGTTGTAAATAGACATTTTAAGATTTAATCTGTCTGAAATCAATGTATGGATTTATGGAACAGAAGAGGACAAATAAACCTGCTTGCACATATTTAAGGAGTTGCAACGTTCCTATAAGAACTGTACATTCAGTATGGATCCTTTTTCGAAGGATCTTCAATGCGCAATGGTAATAGGTTGAGCTCAATGGTAACAGGCTTGGGCCAAATGGTAATAGGTTGTTCTCATTTGTAATAGGTTGATTCCAACGGTAATAGTTTGTGCATACAGACCACCTTGCACTACAAAGATAACAGTTAACGTTGCCTTTCACTGACTATTGCCATGCACACCAAACCGATTGAAACCTATAACATAACAGCTAACATCTCCAGTCCCGTCTGGGCAAGGATCTCCCGACCCCGAGCATGACGAGTACGTTACTTATATTTGAGCTCTCTAACGTGAACAACCCCATGAATGATCTCATCCAGCCTGTTGGCAAGTGCCCCCCCCCCCCTGAAAACCTCTTGTTCCGACTCGCCATTCTTCGTGTATGTTCTTCGTCCGTTAGTTTAGCTCCATGGCATGCGGGCAGGTGCCGATTCTAAGATCGGGGCTGCCTTGTGCGGCCATTCGGGGCGAGGTCGTCAATGAAAGAGGAATCACATAACTGACGTCACAGTCTCCCGGTAACAATGTCGGCTCCGGATTATATTCTTCTAAGACAGTGGTTCTCAACCTTTCTAATGCCGCGACCCTTTAACACAGTGCCTCACGTTGTGGCGACCCTTAACCACAAAATTTTTATCGTTGCTGCTTCATAACAGTTGGATATATGTTTTCCGATGGTCTTAGCCAACCCCTCTGAAAGGGTCATTCGACCCCCCAAAGGGATCGTGACCCACAGGTTGAGAACCGCTGTTCTAAGACTTACGGCAAATAAACAAAATTCCATCACGTGACGTGCTGTAAGTAGAAACAAACTGAGAGACAACTACAATACGAGGAGCCACATCCCGCACATGACTTCAAGGAAACTGGTCTGCACATTGTTGCCATCCACCCACCACCACCCCCTCATTTGATCACAGAAACTGGTCTACACTTTGCTGCCATCCACCCACCACCACCCCCTCATTTGATCACAGACCTATTAAAGCTAGCCGGGAAAAACTCCCGGCATGACGGCCTTCTCCGGGACACAATTTGTAATCCGTCTTCTGCCATGATGGTTTGGAGAGTTGTACTTAATGTTCGCCATCACGAATAAACAGAGTTATATTTACATCCGTGACACCCTTGCGGGGGGGGGGGGGGGGGGGGGAGGTGTGATTACCAGAGTATCGAGTATGTCGAGACTGGCTCGCGCCTTTGCTTGTTTGCGAGCTCCCCACGACGTTTGCAAAAGACGCACAATTCCAACTGAAGTCTTAGTTCTGAGTTTTTGTTTTGTTGCTGTTTTTTTGTTGTTTTTGTTTTGCTCAACAGTAGACAACAGGCTTATAGGCATGCGACTTCGACTCAGTATCTGAGCAAAACTGCGATACCGTGACCAAGTTACATAACCCCGTAACAATGATTAAACCATACAATGTTAGTTTTCAAAGAGTCGTCATTCATCAAACCATCACACTTTTTTAAATTTCTTGTAGGAATCACTGCCAACCACTTCCAGGCTAAGCACTCGGCGTCGCCACTTCAGGAGTCAAAGGAAATGGTGACGCATCTACTAACCGGGACGCATGCACTACCAGTGACGCATGGCAATTGTATTTCTTTCACTTACCCTGATAGGCGAGTCCCCTGTCACTTACCCTGCTCTGCGGGTTCTCTGTCACTTATCCTAATGTACGGCTCCTCTGTCATTTACTCCAATGTACAGGTCCTCTGCAGATTACCAGATCTTCTTTTAATGTATGTCATGGGCTCATTCGGCAGTCATTTGAATAATAATGGAATTTTTCTCCTATACTTTGGTCCAAACATCAAGTTCCACACGATGAGCTGGGTGTGACCGGTTGATAATTAACACCGTTATGTACCGTGGAAGACCAAGTTCTCTGACGACAGATGTTTGCTCTGTGATGAGTCACCGTCAAACCAATCCGTTCCACCACCTAGTCCCGCCACCTTGCCCCACCACCTAGTCCCACCACCTTGCACCACCATATAGTTCCACCACTTTGCCACACCACCTAGTTCCACCACCTTGCCCCACCAGCTAGTCCCACCACCATATCCCACATCGTGTCCCATCACCTCGATCCTCCGTCTTATAGTAGTCGACGCCGCTTACTCGAACTTAACAAATGCCACAAACTAGTCAACGGGAAATGTTTTCGATTGACGGGAAAACAAATTTAAATGTAACTTAATTTTAACAAAACTGAAGGGGACAAATTTCAAATGATTTTGGGTTCATTTTGGCGTGGCTCCATTGGTCGGTCCGGCGTTGCCATCAAACTTTACCCCACTCCCTGGTGAATCTGGTGATGTTTTCCCCTCAGTGACTTTACCCCACTCCCTGGTCAATCTGGTGATGTTTTCCTCTCAGTGACTTTACCCCACTCCCTGGTGAATCTGGTGATGTTTTCCCCTCAGTGACTTTACCCCACTCCCTGGTGAATCTGGTGAAGTTTTCCCCTCAGTAGTTTACTAAAAATAGTTTGGGGAGAAATTCAACAAATATAATGGGAATAAAAGATTCTCAATGATTGCTTAAATATTTTCCTACTTGAATGTGCAACAACTGCGATTGTGTTACGATTTAAAAAGCATTTTAAAAAAAATAATAAAGCATCACTGCAAAATCGTAAATAAAAGCCTAGGCTCAGATTACGACATATGTACATGAAGTATTGTTGCAAGCTAAAAGTGTTATTGAAAATGGCGTCATTGACTCAAATGTAAAAGAAATGAACCGTGCCTTAATGTGGAATGGCAAAAATGTGTGCGACATTTATTTTTCCAGACGTATTTTGTCTTGAATTCGTCTCCCGACAAGCTCGTTCCGATAAAAAGGTCAGCGACATAAGAGCACCTGTCAATAAGGGCCCCGGTTATTTAGGCCCCCCCCCCCCAGTATAATAAGAGCCTGTCAATTAGTCCCCGGCAATATGGCTGACAGATTCTTATATTCGGCTTTTATTGGTTGTTTGTTTTTTTAATTTAAAAAGGTCAGCGACATAAGAGCACCTGTCAATAAGGGCCCCGGTTATTTAGGCCCCCCCCCCCCAGTATAATAAGAGCCTGTCAATTAGTCCCCGGCAATATGGCTGACAGATTCTTATATGCGGCATTTATTGGTTGTTTGTTTTTTTAATACAAGGTGTCATGACATGCGGCCCGCCAAAGGTTTACTCGCTATAGAAGTGGCCCGCCAACGGTTTACTCGCTATAGAAGTGGCCCGCCAACGGTTTACTCGCTATAGAAGTGGCCCGCCAACGGTTTACTCGCTATAGAAGTGGCCCGTGAAGTTTTTTGTAGGCCCTTAAGATATATAAGAAGAACCATCTATCTTGTCCTACTCTTCTACCTGCTATGTTGCGCTACTCTTCTACCATTCATGTAGCCTCGCTCTAAAACATCTATGTTGTCATGCTCTTCTACCTGCTATGTTGCCCCATAATAATTGATATACTGCATTCAAGCTGTGTAAAAGTATAACAAGAGTCAGACCACAGTTTAAAAAAAAAAACTTTAGAGATTTCCTTCTTTCGCCAGAAGTAGGATTACAGGAAGTGAACGAATATAAATATTGGTACTGTGAAAAATAAGGGAGAGAATCTTAGCGGACCAAAATATTCTGGGATACATAAAATCTAAGGAATAAGAGGGGAAAAAAAAAAGAAGAAATACATGGAAATTGAGAAAAATTAGTAAGGGAGTAGTTGATTCATATCATGTGGAGATATTGAATAAATTTGTTTTCCATTTTCACTCTCTCTGGTGTGTTTGTGCAATAAATTAGTGCCGTAATGGATACATCTCATGCACCTTTATGTTGCCCTCTGAAGTGTGAAGAGACTGGTGAAAGTTTACCTTGTTCAAACTTCTCCCTGTTTTGCCTATATAACTAGAATGACATCTACGGCAGACAATATATATATATATCACATAACGACATGTTTTGTTTGGAGTATATAGGGTCACGTCCTACATCGGCTTCTTGAGCGAGGTTGAGTCCCAATGTAAGATGGGTCAGCTCGTAGGCGACTATGAACCAGAAGTACCCCATGTTGCTCCACCATTCTACCAGCTATAATATGTTTCGCTACTCTCCTATATATACCATCCATGTTGCCTCTCTCTTCAACCATCTATGTTGCCCGTACTCTTCTATCGGCTATGTTGCCCTAATCATCTACCAGCTATGTTGCCCCATTCTTTTGCCATTTATGTTGCCCCACTCTTCTACCAGCTATGTTGCCCTACTCTTCTACCAGCAGACCTGTTTACTCTTACGAGTTTGGCGTAAAATGTACAATTTGAGGTGTATACATTTTATATACCGGTACTGTATGTTATTTTTTTACTATTAAGATAAGGTATCGAACGATTTTGTAATGACATTGTACGATTTTAAGAGTTTGGGGGTAAATAGGTCTGTACCAGCTATGTTGCCCTACTCGTCTGCCCGTTACGTTGTCCCAATCTTCTACTAGCTATGTTCCCCCACTCTTCTACCGGCTATGTTGCCCCACTCTTCTACCGGCTGTGTTCCCTGCTCTCCTACCGGATGTTGTCCCACTCTTCTACCAACTATGTTGTACCACTCTCCTACCGGCTATGTTGTCCCACTCTCCTACCGGCTATGTTGCCCCACTCTCCTACCGCTTATGTTGCCCCACTCTCCTACCAACTATGTTGTCCCACTCTCCTACCGGCTATGTTGTCCTACTCTCCTACAAACTATGTTGTCCCACTCTCCTACCAACTATGTTGTCCCACTCTTCTACTAGCTATATTGCACCACTCTTCTACCGGCTATGTTGCCCCACTCTTCTACCGGCTATGTCGCCCTACTCTCCTACCGGCTGTTGTCCCAATCTTCTACCAACTATGTTGTCCCACTCTCCTACTGGCTATGTTGCCCCAATCTCCTATCGCCTATGTTGCCCCACTCTCCTACCAAATTTGTTGCCCCACTCTCCTACCAACTATGTTGTCCCACTCTCCTATCGGCTATGTTGTCCTACTCTCCTACCAACTATGTTGTCCCACACTCCTACCAACTATGTTGTCCCACTCTCCTACCAACTATGTTGTCCCACTCTCCTACAAACTATGTTGTCCCACTCTCCTACCAACTATGTTGTCCCACGCTCCTACCAGCTATGTTGCCCCACTCGCCTACCAACTATGTTGTCCCACTCTCCTACAAACTATGTTGTCCCACTCTCCTACAAACTATGTTTCCAACTCTCCTACCAACTATGTTGTTCCACTCTCCTACCAACTATGTTTCCCTCTCTACTACCAACTATGTTTTCCCACTCGCCTACCAACTATGTTGCCCCACTCTCCTACCAGCTATGTTGCCCCACTCTCCTACCAACTATGTTGTCCCACTCTCCTACCAACTATGTTGTCCCACTCTCCTACAAACTATGTTTCCCACTCTCATACCAACTATGTTGTTCCACTCTCCTACCAACTATGTTTCCCTCTCTACTACCAACTATGTTTTCCCACTCGCCTACCAACTATGTTGCCCCACTCTCCTACCAGCTATGTTGCCCCACTCGCCTACCAACTATGTTTCCCTCTCTCCTTCAACTATGTTGTCCCTCTCTACTACCAACTATGTTGCCCCACTCTCCTACCAACTATGTTGTCCCACTCTCCTAAAAACTATGTAGTCCCACTCTCCTACCAGCTATGTTGCCCCACTCTCCTATCAACTATGTTGTCCCACTCTCCTACCAACTACGGTGTCACACTCTCGTACCAACTATGTTGTCCCACTCTCCTACCAACTATGTTGTCCCACACTCTTACCTGCTATGTTGTCCCACTCTCCTACTAACTATGTTGACCCACTCTTCTAACAACTATGTTGTCCCACGCTCCTACCGGCTATGTTGTCCCACTCTCCTAACAACTATGTTGTCCCACGCTACTACCGGCTATAATATGTTGTCCCGCTCTTCTACCGGCTATGCTGCCCCACTCTCCTACCAACTATGTTGCCCCACTCTCCTACCGCTATGTTGTCCCACTCTCCTACCAACTATGTTGTCCCACTCTCCTACCAACTAATTTGTTCCACTCTTCTACCGGCTATGTTTCTGATACCTGTATTTCTATTTACTAGTTAATAAGATGGATTAAATGACACAATAGTGATAATAAAAACATGTCATGAAACACTTAGTACCCCCTGAACCAACCCTTGGACAAAAAAAGCCTGCTTTAAATACTTTAAATCCTTTGTGAATATAGCTATTTAATGGCAAATTAGCTATAAAATGGTAAATTAACTATGTAAAGGCAAATTAGCTATATTATGGCAAATTAGCTATAAAATGGTAAATTAGCCATTTAATAATGGCAAATAGCTATAAAATGGTAAATTAACTAAATAATGCTAAATTAGCTATATATTGGCCACTTAGCTATATAATTTAAAATGAGCTATATAATGGCAAATTAGCTATATAATGGCAACATCTATATTATGATAAATTAGCTATAGAATGACAAATTAGCAATAAAATGTTAATTTTAACCCATACATATTAAAACAGCGACTCTCACAAGAGTATCACTAACATGTTCTTCAGAACTTTATCCAGTGACACTCCCAGATTTGAAAAATATAAATAAATGTAGTTGAAATCTTGTAAACATAAATAGTTTAACCAGTGCAGTAGAATATTTGACACACAATAGTTTGACCAGTGCATTAAAATATTAGTGACACAATTAATGATATTTGATTCAAATACAATTCATGCAACATTTAGTACAATAATTTTCACGGCTGAATCCAGTGTGATTTTCTGTTATCGGTGGCCCTTTATGAACGGTGCCCTTTCGACAGGGGCCACCTTTTCTCTAGCCTTACTGACGGTGGCCCCTTTTTTTCTAGAGACCCTTTGACGGGGATCTTATTGTCGATGCCCCTAAATTATGGGGGTCCTTTGCCTGGGGTCTAAATGACGGGGGCCCTTTCGCCTGTGGCCTTAATGACGTGGACCCTTTTGTCTGGGGCTTTATGACGAGGGGCCTTTTGTCTGGAGCCTTAATGACGAGGGGCCCTTTGTGGAGCTCCTTTTTGTTGGGGGTAAAATTTTCGAGGCTCTTTAGTCGGGACTGTTTTGACGGGGCCCTTATCTCGGGGGCCGATATGACGGGGCTGATTTGTCGGGCCGATTAGTCGGGACCCTTTTTTTACTGTGCCATATTGACAGTGCACCAAAACTGGACAAATGTGTGTAAATAACCGGCAAAGGGCAGTTTGACTAGATTAACCGTGAGCGTCACCAAGGAAGGGAGTCGACCATAGCAAACATGACCTTGTCGTAGTACGCTCTGTTGGTTCTTGTTTTATCCATGAAGTGTCGCCTAGGACTAGGTGTGACCGTCGGCCTCTGGGTTCTGTTAGAACAGGGATCTCAATTATGTGCACACTGCACACATCTCAATTCTATGCACACTGCATATATCTCGTTTGCGAAGAAAAATAAACTCGAAAAAAAAAACAATAACATATTTAAAATAAAGAAAAAAAAATTCAAAAATAAACTTAAAAGTATTTCGAATGCAAATAAGGCTAAGGAGGTGACCAATGTCCGGTTCAATTTTATCGCTGCAAGCCAGGTACCCTTACAACGGCCAGGCGGGTTGAATTAAGGACCACTCAGGGCCGAATGTGGCCCGCTGGCCTAAGTTTTAGGAACCCATCATCGAAATTTGAATCAGATATTATGTTATAGTTTGAAATTTAAAAAACAAAAAAAAACAAAAACAAATGAGTTTCTCTAAGCGATACACAGGCGAAAAGCCAAAGGAACCTCAACAGTTGTTGTTTTTTTTTAAAGTTAGTTGTATCATAGTTTAGCCAATATCAAATAATCGCATACTAAATATAACCAAACCGTTTGAAAGGTATACAAACCCTACAGCTGCACAATATTTCTTATGCAAAATGCAGGGCATTTATTGGTGCCCCTGTTTCCCATATGATGCCAGTACGAATGGCCTTCAAAGTTATAACGCTAACTTGACTATTGTGGTTATGTTATTATATCTGTTATAGAGAGCTTGTTTACATCATATTTCTCGTGCGTGCCCTCTGATTGACCCCGCATGAGACGCTGTGTTCACAAAGGGGTGTGGCTTAGGCCTTTGAAGTATCTTGTTTACAATCGGCTTCCAATTACGCATTGGGTATAATGACTCCGGGTACCTTCTGGAATGTACTCCTTAACCCGAGATATGTAAACAACACGTCATAAGCCCTTCTGGAAGCGTCTTACTCTACATGTATATATAGGGATTGACAGGCACGGACGAGAAGAAGAGGGAGATTTTTTCAGATAGATTTTCTTAACATTACGAGGCGTGTTTTATTCTTTGTGTATTTGTGTGCTCCTACTTATATGTGTTTATTTCGCATTATTTATTGGCATCATTATTTCTAATTGTATTAACTGTGTACCGGTACGAGATCTACCATACTGTTGTGTTTATTTCGCATTATTTATTGGCATCATTATTTCTAATTGTATTAACTGTGTACCGGTACGAGATCTACCATACTGTAAGTTGAAGATTGTAATTTTATTTTATTTTATTTTGTAATTATCTTTAGACATAATAAATCTTAATTAATTGTAACTAGAAACTGTTTTGGGTCGTATCTTTAATATTGTTGATTCCATGGTATCGTCCTTTGTTAGGCACTGTTTACAACGAGCCAATTAAAATTAAAATAGGAGATTAATTTCTCCCCATACAAGTCAGTGCGTAAAAATATCGCTGTAACCTAACGGGCTCATTACGCTAAGCAGATGACGTGTTATCATTTATGCCTAAGGTCCTATTTCCAGATCTTGCTAAAACAAACTTCAGGGCAAAGAAGAAAACAAATTTAGAATCCCTGGTATACGAGGTGGAATGAGGAAGAAATCTGTTCAAAGGCACTCATTCAAAAAAAAAATGTGAAAAGAAAGGCGTTTTTAAACGGTCCTGCGTTATGGTAATCTGGGGCCACGCTTCACCGGCCGGCCGGTCGAAAGTATGGCAACCGTAGAGCAGAAAGGTGAAGACACAGCCGTTATCGTCACGAAGGGGGATCTCACACCCAGCACGCCATTGGTGGGCCGTACAATAACGGTGACGGGGGAATAGATCCGGAAGGAGGGTCTCAAAACACTAGGGGGCAAATGTTGGGTCGTAGAATAGCGGTGAAGGGGGTTAAAGATACCAGAAAAAAAAATTGGGAAAAAAAGCGGGGAGGGGGGGTCTGAAAACACACGCCAATGGTGAGCTGTAATCCCAGCTTTACAACTGGTCACTCTAAGGAGATATTTGGACTATTCCTTGAATTCATATTGGGAAGAAAAAAAATCCTAATTTCTAGGAGTCGGAATGGTCAAAATACGTAAGGGACAAGTTAAGTTAGTGACGGAACCAGCCAGTAACAACCAGGTATGATAAATATATGGTCGGCGCCGCCTGGCAGGAGATCCGTGTCTGGCGACAGGTAGAAAAACCGTGTCTGCCGACTGGCAGGAGATCCTTGTCTGCCGACTGGTAGAACAACCGTGTCTATGTGGAACGTGGGTCCATGGAAGAAATGCAACAGTTTTAAAAGCTGAAGTTTACTATAGGGTCGGGTAAACTTGGGGGGGGGGGGGGTTTGATAAAATTTAAGGGCTGTGGAGGGTAGGGATGGAGTGGGTAAATGTACACATTTAACAAATAGAGCGTATTACGGCAGCGGTTCCCAAAATTTTGCTATTCTCGGTGCCCCTTGCCGAATCCATTTTTTTTTCCAAAAGAACCATAAGAAAACTCTAAAGTACACAGAGAAAATAGGGAAGAAGTCTAAGTTATTATTTAACAGTTCCAAAACTACTGACGAACGCACATATTCAGGCGGAGCTCTGAGATTACTCTCTAATGACCCCGGCTAGCTCCATCTGGTGAGCTGAGCCAAATAACAACCTCCTCACGTAGGGCTCTCCCGCCGCCCCGGCCTCCCCGGAAACATCTAGCGAGGGACATTCGGTCAACAGGTGCGCTAGTGTTTACTGGGACCAGGCTGCAATGCCGTCAGGTAGGGCCCCTGTTATTATCTAGCCTGTTGAAATATGTGCCGATGGGACAGTGCTCGGTATGCATCAGTGACACCAGACTCTGCTGTCGGCGACCTAACCCCCCCACCCCCCCAAACCATGGGTTTTGTCTGCTAGGAGTCAGCGAGTTAGGAAACACACATCTGGCTGTCTACTAAAACGATCTTTTAACTTAACTATGTTAGAAGTGTCTTACGTAACGACGCTAAGTGGTTTTGAAATTTTAATCTGTATTAGACTTTGGCTCGTAGAATGAACATTACATAAGAAAGGACAGGACAGCAGTGTACAAAGAAAACGATCACCAAAGATCCAAAGATGGTGATGCTACCAATATTGAATTTAATTATACTATAAAATTTACATAAAGAATACAAGTTAAAACACCCCCCCCCCCCCAAAAAAAAAAAAATATATCTTATTAAAAGTTACAATCTTTGAAAAATACAAATATTAATTTACACACACACATAAAGAGTAAAATCTTGCCATTATTTGACGTCTCGTGTATGTCTAGGAAAATTATTTTTAAAAAAACATATTTTTGCTAGACAGCTGTCGGCTGATACATCATAATTAAATAAGAACCCTCTAGACCAGGCCTGCACAACTCAAAATGGAAGGCGGGCCGTAATACTTTATGAAAAACGTGTGCGAGCCAAAAACAAATAGGACAGGACTTGCGCGGGCCAAAAGAAAATTGGACAGTTGGGAAAGCTATTAAGAAAATAATAAAAATAAAGAATATTTGGTTACTTCGCGGGTCGCAAAGTGGGTGCTGGCGGGCCACTTGTGGCCCGCGGGCCGTATGTTGTGCAGGCCTGCTCTAGAATGTAAATTCCAGAAAATGCATCACCTGATAGCATTCTTTAGGGGGGGGGGGGAAAGAACGCATTAAAAATCAACAACCTTTTCCCAATCAAAGGAGAGGTGGGTAATAAGGGGCACATTCACTCGGTGTCGTCAACATCACAAACAAAACCAAGGAGAGACGAGGTGATAGCCACAACGCTAAAGCTTGAGTCTACACACATGCCATGAAAAGTGACATTCGCACACGGTCACTGCTGAACTTATTGCTAGACATCGCGCCCTACCGCACTGAATAAAATAAAACGGAAATAAAACTATGACATTCATATAACTTTATCGTGGGAGCACTGTAAGGCATACACTCTGAGTAACCCCTGTGTAAACACGAGCCACGTTATTTTATTCAAAATATGTGTTAGCATTCTCTTGAATGTCGTAATCATTATATGAGACAGTAACGATAATAGAATTTGCATACAAAGATTTTATCACAAGGATAAAACGGGGGGGGGGGGAAGGAAAAAGCGGGGGGGGGGGGGGGGCCCGTGGGGGGGTGACCGATATGGGGGATGGGGGTAAAGAATGGAGAGCAGTTGCCAGACCCAATAGCACTGGAGCTTGTCTTATCCATAGTTATCGCGGGTAACGGGGGTAAGGACTTAATAAATCTGGGTAGGGGCCAGGGGTTCTCAATTGTTTATAAAATATTTTATATATTTTACGACACACGATAAATTAATTCGTATGTTACGACACACGAAACGATAGAAGGGAGGAGCTAAGACACAAAACAAATGATATGAGATTCTACGTCACCTGATTACTGCAGGAAAATGGTCATGCTTTTATCATGCTGTATCATTATGATGGGGAGGGCTAGACAAATAATGAACATCTCTGACATACAATGAAACATGTAAACAAGGAACCTTTAAATAACGCTGTCACTGGCATATGCGCAAACTCTGACATACATTCATGCCCTGTAAATAAATGACAAACCTATAAATAACACTGTCGCTAGCATATGGGCTAACTCAACGCGAAACGGAACGACTTTTTAACACTTGATGAATTTGCAAATAGCACCACTTTTGGGTCATTTCCTTGTTTCCGTATACCAGTTATAACTTGAGAAGCACTGATGAGGCCTCTCTGACATACCAGTTATAACTTGAGAAGCACTGATGAGGCCTCTCTGACATACCAGTTATAACTTTAGAAGCACTGATCTATACACGTATACCACACCGATGTAATGTTAAGTTCCAGAATTTGGACGAGACTTTTTTTTAACCTCTCCTTGCTCCCCAACCTGGAAATACCTGGCTTTAGTGGAACAACTATTTTGCATCTTCCCCGCCCAGCACCTGTTCATATTTCTAACTACCCCATCCCCATAAACCAGCAGCGGATCCAGAAGAAAAAAGCAAAATCTGTCTGTGGGGGTTTTATAGTTGTATTTTTTGATATATCACGTTTCAAATGTTCAAATGGCGGTCATTCCTCTTTTGATGTCACAATATCGACTCGGCCAATCTGAAAACGTTAAGACATAATTAGATCCTTTTACTCTTTGCAACCCAACCAATACACCCTCAGCACCAATGTTTGCAACCCAACCAATACATCCTCAGCACCAATGTTTGTAACCCAACCAATAGATCCTCAGCACCAATGTTTGTAACCCAACCAATACACTCTTAGCACCAATCCTTTGAAACCCAACCAATACATTCTCAGCGCCAATTTTTGAAACTCAACCAATACATTCTCAGAATCAATGCTTTGCAACCCAACAAATACATTTTCAGCGCCAATGTTTGTAACTCAACAAAAACATTCTCAGCAGCAATGTTTGTAACCCAACCAATACATCCTCAGCACCAATGTTTGCAACCCAACCAATACACTCTTAGCACCAATCCTTTGAAACCCTACCAATACATTCTCAGAACCAATTTTTGAAACTCAACCAATACATTCTCAGAATCAATGCTTTGCAACCCAACAAATACATTTTCAGCGCCAATGTTTGTAACTCAACAAAAACATTCTCAGCAGCAATGTTTGTAACCCAACCAACACACTCTTAGCACCAATCCTTTGCAACCCAACCAATACATTCTCAGCGCCAATGTTTTTCTAACTCAACCAAAATAGTTTCGGCAGCAATCTTTGTTACTCAACCAATACACCCTCAGCCCCAAACTTTGTAACTCAACCAATGCACTCCCAAGATTCAATCTTTGCAACTCTTGGTAAGGTCTAAATGAAACCGATTCGAATCTATTACAGCCAAAGACAACCCAAATGATCAGATCCAACCTTAACACCCTATGTCAAAAGGGAAAAGGTCAAACGTTAACCAGGGTTCAGGTGACACGCCACGATGACATTGTCGAACGCGTGACCCTTACGACAGACTCTAACATATTTGGCCACAACGATCAGAGACTTTTTTTATGACCGAGAAAGCCAAGGACGTCAAATATATTAAACCATAAATCGTTCACTGACGCGACCCTTAAACTGGTTAGCGCATGAGACAGAACCAAAATAGGTGTCCAGGATATGTGATAGCCTTGATGAGTGCGGGTAGTGCATGCATCGTCCAGACATTCGCGGGGTTTTGACTGAAGGGCACCAGGGGGTTTTACGGTGATAGTATGGAATACGTAACGAACTACGCTGAGTTTCAATCAAAAGAGATACATATCTATTGTTTAGGAGGATTTCGAGTTTTTGCCGAATTCAGTTGATAAAATATATCACTCAAATGTACGCGTCTTTCTCTCTGCCTTCCCCTACCCCCACACGCTTCGACAACCCCCCCCCCCTTCCACGGGCTGTTTTTAGGCGTTGTTTAATTTTAGAATCTTTACAGTTCGTGAGATCTGGGTGAAAAATGACCGACCACAAACCAAAGCCAGGGGGACAACTCTCTGTAGTTCGATAGCGCCTTACGCGTCCCTCTGGGAAAGTTTAGAGACCAGGGCTCGCTGTGTCATCACTGGAAAGATGGAAGAGTCCGCAGAACCATACTGAGAACACTACACTGGTTTAATGATTGTGGACTGGCAAGTTAAGTAGGGCGGGTCTTGGCTTCCCAGGTAAATATAATACGTGCGTCACGGCTTCTTGTCTGCTCATGAGCCCGTGCAATTTAAAATGTTCAGGGGTGACTTTTAACCTTGAGAACCACTGAAGACATGTCACAAACAGGGCCAGAATATGGCTCCGATGTGTTATTGGTTGACTCTGACAGGCAACATTTGTAAAGTGTGTGGGGGGGGGGGATCACTGCTCCACTTTCTCTGAGGACCGGCCGATACTTCTCGCCAGCAGGTCAGAAAAATCAATGCGTGGCTGATAGGGCTGGTGAACAGGTTTACAATACCTGCCCGGGGACCGGTCCTACCACGAAGCCGGGTACCCGGTCGACAAACGAAGTCGGGTGCCCGACGGACCAGAATTGTTTTTGAGTAAATGTAGGCAATCATGTCAGGGCTGTGAAAAGTTGTTGTTTTTTTAAAATGTGTAACAAACACACAGTACCGTTAATGAAGTTTTACTCTGTGGAAACGGTGTAGTCGATTAATACGAACTGTATTATTTAAAAATAAATCAATAGCATTGGTTTTTTTTAAAAAGGTTCTTCTTTTTGTTCTTAACAATTACTATCAGTAAAAAGCCTGTACTAGAATATGAGCACCAGTTAAACGTGAACAAAGACAAAAGGAGCTAGATGAAAGACACTAGTTGCTGGATATAAGCCAATAGATGCTAGATATTAGCCGAAAGGTGCTAGATAAATAAGACTAAAGTACTAAAGCGCACTTTGATTGAAAAGCAAAATCTTACAAAGTCTTCCTGTTTTCCTCGCCAAAAAAATAGAACAGCAATGTGTCACTGGTTCCCTACCACCGAGCACTATTATATGTGTGCTCTTGACACTAGTTTGAGAACCAGCCAAGACATCTAGCCAACAGGTTAGAGCCGCAATGTGTCACTGGTTCCCTACCACCGAGCACCATTATATGTGTGCTCTTGACACTAGTTTGAGAACAAGCCAATACATCTAGCCAACAGGTTAGAGCCGCAATGCGTCACTGGTTCCCTAACACCGAGCACTATTATATGTGTGCTCCTGACACTAGTTTGAGAACCAGCCAAGACATCTAGCCAACAGGTTAGAGCCGCAATGTGTCACTGGTTCCCTACCACCGAGCACCATTATATGTGTGCTCTTGACACTAGTTTGAGAACCAGCCAAGACTTCTAGCCAACAGGTTAGAGCCGCAATGTGTCACTGGTTCCCTACCACCGAGCACTATTATATGTGTGCACATGACACTAGTTTGAGAACCAACCAAGACATCTAGCCAACAGGTTAGAGCCATAATGTGTCACTGGTTCCCTACCACCGCGCACTATTATATGTGTGCACCTGACACTAGTTTGAGAACCAGCCAAGACATCTAGCCAACAGGTTAGAGCCGCAATGTGTCACTGGTTCCCTACCACCGAGCACTATGTGTGTGTGTGCGCCTACAATAAAAATATATGAAACCCGATACCTGGCTATCGCCGGCGATCTACGGGCATTTATCATTATGTGGGCCTCGGGGGGGGGGGTTGTTTCCCCCCCCCCCCCAACCTTACCATAATGTATTCCACGATTCTAAAATATTATTACGAGCAGTGTTGATCTTTTTTTATAGTAAGCCACAGTGCACAGGGAAACGTGGTCTCATTAAAGATACACAGCTAGAAGCTAACTGTCAGAAGCTAAGTGTGTCGGAAGCTAACTTTTGCAGAAGCTGTTTCAGAAGCCAACAGTTGCATAAGCAATGTCAGAAGCTGACTGTGTCTGGAGCCACTATAACTTTTTCAGACGCTACCCGTGCCAGCAGCTAACGGCGTCAAACGCTGGTTAACTGTGATGGAAACTAACTTTTGCAGAAAGAACTGTGTCAGAGGCTAACTGTGGCAGACGCTAACTGTGTCAGACGCTAACCGTGGCAGACGCTAACCGTGGCAGACGCTAACCGTTTGAAGACGCTAACTGTGGCAGACGGTAACTGTATCACAGCCTAACTGTGTCAGAGGCTAACTGTTGCAGGAGGTAACTGTGCCAGAGGCTAACTGTGACAGAAGCCAGTCAACTGAGACGATTTTTTAAAAGTGTACAGTTTCCTTTTTATTAAGGTCGTGTATTGTCGAGAAATTTCATTGACCTGACTTCATTGAAGTTTGTTTCTAAACATAACCGTTTGTCTCAACTTGACTTAGAGGCAGTCCTTGGGACCAAAAACGTAGTGAAAATCTATGGGTATAAAAATCCATGCTACAATGTTACCCAAGATTAAACTAGGAAGTGGAGGAACGATTTGCCCTAGTCCGAAGAAGTCAACACTCATTTGTCTCTTCCTCTTTCTATTACGCCTAAATCTGACGTCATTTCTGTTATCTACATTTCAATCTGTCAGTAGTATTTATCTGATATTTTTTTGGTCCGCACAGTCTCACAAATGCCACAGAGTATCTTTCATTGTCAAGGACCTCGGTGCTTAAATTCAACCTTGCTTGATCCTGTTTAAACCCCTGCCCCTCCTACATTTCCTGGCCTTTTTCGTCTCGTACACAGTGAACATGAGTGGCTTAGGTCTGAGGAGACTTCAAGCGTTTGTTTAGAAATAGAGTCGTAATAATACGTCCTACCCTCGTTTTAAATGGTTTCAAAAGTCTGCAAAAACTTTTTAAAAAATAATAATACATTTTCTTTTTTAAAAAAGCTTTCATAATACATGTAAAGGTGCCATAATGGTGCACGCGTTGTTATCTAAACACCCCCCTCCCTCACACAACACACACACACACACACACACACTAAGATTAAAGAACAAGGAAGTCTGTCCACATTTCATAGACTCGGAGAAAGAAAAAAAAAACAGTTTGTTTGTGTGTGTGTATATATGTGTGGAGGGGGAGTCTCAAATAAAGTTGATCCTAAATGTTGAAAGGTTGATCCTAAAGGTTGAAAGGTTTATCCTAAAGGTTGAAAGGTTTACCCTAAAGGTTGAAAGGTTTACCCTAAAGGTTGAAACAATTGTGTTGGGCAATTCAAAATAAAGAGACAAAAAAAATTGATGAACTTTTCTGGAAGTTCAAGGAACAATATATGCAACATTCGCTCCAGATGGCTAACGATTCAAAGTTTATTTTAATGGACTTCCTCACCCCCAATGCCAAACCATACAAAGTTTATGTAATAGCCTCCCCCCACCCAAAATACCACCTTGTACGATATGAGATTTATTCCAGTCATACTCTCCATACCACCATGTACGTTATGAGATTTATTCCAGTCATACTCTCCATACCACCATGTACGTTATCAGATTTATTCCAGTCATACTCTCCATACCAACATGTACGTTATGAGATTTATTCCAGTCATACTCTCAATACCACCATGTACGTTATGTGATTTATCCAGTCATACTCTCCATACAACCATGTACGTTATGAGATTTATTCCAATCATACTCTCCATACCACCATGTACGTTATGAGATTTATTCCAGTCATACTCTCAATACCACCATGTACGTTATGTGATTTATCCAGTCATACTCTCCATACCAACATGTACGTTATGAGATTTACTCCAGTCATACTCTCAATACCACCATGTACGTTATGAGATTTATCCAGTCATACTCTCCATACCACCATGTTCGTTATGAGATTTATTCCAGTCATACTCTCAATAACACCATGTACGTTATGAGATTTATTCCAGTCATACTCTCAATACCACCATGTACGTTATGTGATTTATCCAGTCATACTCTCCATACCACCATGTACGTTATGAGATTTATTCCAGTCATACTCTTAAAACCACCATGTACGTTATGAGATTTATCCAGTCATACTCTCCATACCACCATGTTCGTTATGAGATTTATTCCAGCCATACTCTCAATAACCACCATGTACGTTATGAGATTTATTCCAGTCATACTCTCAATACCACCATGTACGTTATGTGATTTATCCAGTCATACTCTCCATACCACCATGTACGTTATGAGATTTATTCCAGTCATACTCTTATCCAGTGGTTTTTTTTTTCAACAAAACCCCCAAAACCCCCCCCCCCCCCGGACACTTGATGTGTTTTACTCAAGCAATACTCTCCTACTCATTGCCCAAAGATTCACTCCTGATTGCCGCTCATGTCAACCACAAAAAAACTAAACAAATATGTGGCACTCATCGCCTCTTTGTCACCGGACCCTCTCATTGCTCCACATTCACCGCTTGCCCCACTCGGAAGCCAAGGCCTTCCCAACATCTACTCTGTGGTATCCGTCAACAAGTAGTTGGTTATCAAAACCCGCGGCGTCCTTCATTGACATCTTGTAGTCAGGTCTATAACTGAGTCACACCTCATTGGTCGGTATTCCCCGAAGCTCTATTCTTAAGGGCGGGAAAAATACGCACTCAAAACTTGGCAATAATAAACAGGAATTTGATGAGCTGAGTCCACTTCAAATTCATCTGTCCCAACCCCCAAAATCGTATAAATAAATATGCTAAACCACGAATAACGTGTGTCTACATCCTTCAACCCTACGCACCTTTCTTAATATCGAGAAAATGCTTTACCAAAACATAGTTGTTTTAAATGCACAACATCTTAAAGTATATAGATTACCATTAATATCAGTCGAATTATTGAAAGTAATATTAATCATGGGGGGAGGGGGGTGGTCCGTGTATTGTCAGCAGCTATTATGTTCTTAACGGTTCTTAAATCGCACAAAAATTCTTTTAATATTTAACAGTGCCACCAGAAACAAGGGATGGGGACAAGGGGGGGGGGGCGTTTCCAAACTTAAATTATGTGTGTGCTGAAATTCTGTGAGTGGAGAAATTCTGTGTCTTCAGAAAGTATGTTTTCAAATTAGAAACAACCTATTCATCCTGAAACTAGGAACAACCTATTCATCCTGAAACTAGGAACAACCTATTCATCCTGAAACTAGGAACAACCTATTCATCCTGAAACTAGGAACAACCTATACATTAACTTCTAACAAAATTAACTCGTTCACCTGCTCTCTCCTTAAATGCCTCAGATTTTGAGTTTGAGCAATAGTTGAAATTGAATACATTTAGGCACAGACTCCCAACCTTTTCCGAGTTGCGACCCCATTTTATAAAAGCAAAGTGATCCCCGATCCCATTTTATAGAAGCAATGCAAAGACAAAAAAGTTTTAAAAAGAGTACAAGAAAACATATTGGAAATAGATTTTTTGGTGTAATCTAATTCTAAATAATTCAATTTACTGCATAAATAACGTGATGATTAAAATTGAATCTCCGTAAAAAGCTTTCAAAATTGGCGGCTGGGGTTAGAGGTTAATGTCGACTTCATGTCATTCTCAACACTTCCTAAGGTTGTTTTTTTGTTTGGTTTCGACTTTTAAATGAAGAAGCGATGAGGTATGTAGACGCACACGGGAACAGTATGATATGCACTTTCACAGAGATGTGTAGAGGCAAACGGGAACAGTATGATATGCACTTTCACAGAGATGTGTAGAGGCAAACGGGAACAGTATGATATGCACTTTCACAGAGATGTGCAGAGGCAAACGGGAACAGTATGATATGCACTTTCACAGAGATATGTAGAGGCAAACGGGAACAGTATGATATGCACTTTCACAGAGATGTGCAGAGGCAAACGGGAACAGTATGATATGCACTGTCACAGAGATATGTAGAGGCAAACGGGAACAGTATGATATGCACTTTCACAGAGATATGTAGAGGCAAACGGGAACAGTATGATATGCACTTTCACAGAGATGTGCAGAGGCAAACGGGAACAGTATGATATGCACTGTCACAGAGATATGTAGAGGCAAACGGGAACAGTATGATATGCACTTTCACAGAGATGTGCAGAGGCAAACGGGAACAGTATGATATGCACTTTCACAGAGATATGTAGAGGCAAACGGGAACAGTATGATATGCACTTTCACAGAGATGTGCAGAGGCAAACGGGAACAGTATGATATGCACTTTCACAGAGGTATGTAGAGGCACACGGGAACAGTATGATATGCACTTTCACAGAGATGTGCAGAGGTACACGGGAACAGTATGATATGCACTTTCACAGAGATGTGCAGAGGCAAACGGGAACAGTATGATATTCACTTTCACAGAGGTATGTAGAGGCAAACGGGAACAGTATGATATGCACTGTCACAGAGATATGTAGAGGCAAACGGGAACGGTATGATGTGCACTGTCACAGAGGTATGTAGAGGCAAACGGGAACAGTATGATATGCACTGTCACAGAGATGTGTAGAGGCAAACGGGAACAGTATGATATGCACTGTCACAGAGATATGCAGAGGCAAACGGGAACAGTATGATATGCACTGTCACAGAGATACGTAGAGGCAAACGGCAACATTATGATGTGCACTGTCACAGAGATATGTAAAATCAATCGTAAACAGTATAATATGCACTGTCACAGAGATATTAAGAAGAAAACGGAAACATAATGATATGAAATACCCCAGAGATATTTAGAAGCCAACGGGAACATTATGCTATGAACTGTCACAGAGATATGTAGAGGTAAACGGGAACATTATGCTATGAACTGTCACAGAGATATGTAGAGGTAAACGGGAACATTATGCTATGATCTGTCACAGAGTTATGTAGGGGTAAACGGCACATTATGATATAATTCAAACTTGAAGACACCGATTAAATTAGAAAACATGACATTTTCTTTAGTTTCCTGTCTCAGCCAACCGATTCCAATTAAATCCATTGAGAACCCCTGCGTTTCAGCGGGGAGAATATATAAATAAATTAACAGCCAGAAATATTTAGGGTTTGACCTCTGGCCGCACTCAACTCATGGATACCCCCAAAGGTCCTGGGAGCGCAGCCCCCATAACGCCAAGACGAGGAACCATCAAACGAAGCACATCAGATGAAAGCCAGGTTTTTACAATAGCGAACTCCGTCCAGCTATCGTACAGATAACGGGTACAATCTTAACAACATGCAGGAACCACCACCCCCACCCCCAACCCACCCACCCAATCCCACCAACCACCCCTCCACACCCCAACTTCGGGGTTTTCATGTTATGTCCCTAAGCTCCATGCCAGTGTTTCTAAAAATGTCCAGTATGAGAGACCCCATTATTCACTCATCATAGAGACCATTTTTTTTCTTCTTAATACACTCCTTCTTTTGTCGGTGAACAAGAATCTGGGCTCCATATGCACGTGAAGGGCTATAGCTGAGCTAAAGAGACTGCGACACACGTCATGTGATATGAGAAACCTCGTGTGTCAGTTGGACGTGTCATTTTTGTCGCGTGGCATGAACCTTGTGTGACAGTTACTTATGTCATTCTTCCCGCTTGATATGCGAGTCTGTTATCGTTTAGCATCTGTTATTGTAAAGGGCCAGTTTACTTCTCAGCAACTAAATGAAGGTGCCAGAATGATCAATACATTCATCGTGGTCGTCTTAAATGGTATATAACTTGTGGGCATATAATATATGAAATGTGCTGGAATTTAGAGTTTACCTTTATGAAATGATTTATTTATTGATTTGGAAGACGGTGGGAGGGGGGGGCATTGGTTTTTAACAAAAGAGAATTTTATGTTTATTTTTTTGCTGAACACCTATAACATTGCAAATAACATGGCAATATCATACTACATGTATAGGAGCCAAAATGATCAATAAATTGATCGTGGGCCCTTAATATATAGAAGAAGAAGAACTCTACAGCCCATTTTTAACGTAAATACAAACTGCCTCTCTATGAAGCCCATCCTCTGTGCAGGGAGAACCCCTGATGAGAACCCCAAAAACAAAAACAAAAAAAAGCTATTGTATAAAATCTCAAAATAACACCCACATTCGCTGTGTTGCGCCTGGTCGGTGCAAGTTGGTGCAGTTTGCGCTGCACGTAAATCACTTCAACCTTGTCTTAGTAACGAAAGTGGTGTGCCCAAAAGTGGTTTGCAACCCAAAAGAGCACATCTGTCCTGAATATAAGTTAAATAAGTCCGGCCACTGTGATGGGTTGTTGTTGTTTTTTTTCTCTCTATTTTTGACTTCTTGTTGGTATATCAACTTAAATGTTTGTATTTGGTTTTTGGTTTTAACTGGCGGAGCAATTTTATTTTATTCTTTTAAATTTCGTTGTTATTTGTAATTTTAAAAGATCGCCATTAAATTCAACTACAAATTGATGTCATTAAGGGGGCGTCCATAAAGTACGTAACGCTATTTTTGACCATTTTAACCCCCCCTCCCCCTGTAACAACTCGGAACCCCCCCCCCCTAAAGTACGTCGAACTTTCGAACAAATTTTTTTTTTTAATTAACACCTGCTTAAAATTTAATCTAAAACACACTTCACTATTAAACTGTATTAAAATATAAAATTTCCACTTAATTTCCACTATCACATTATTAAAATGACTTTAATAGTAGAATAGTTAATTGTCAACAGTTGTCACAGTTATTCATTGAAGCAGTAACTCAATCTAGATTGAATTTGAAAACAAAAATTGATAAATTAGACTATACAAATATATAATACACATCATTTATCTGCTGCTTTTTCATTTACAATAGATGAGGTCAAGTTTTAGATAATCTTCCGATTATGCAATGTTTTTACGCAGGTTAAGAAGTATATTAGAGAAACTTGACGTCACCCAGTGATTAAATAATAAAAAGGACAGTGACATAATTATGCAGCGGACAACATAGAAATAATAATACTTCAGGAAAGACGAAAGCAAGNGGAAGGGACTGTGACAGGGCATTTCGGCAGTCAGATTCTTCACAACAGACCGCAAGCATTTCATTGTACGTTTTAGTTTATACCTGGTTAAACAGCTAGAAGCTAAGTGTCTTATATCCGGTATGACGTAAGCTTTCGTTGTCATTTATTGTTATATTTTTTTTTTTGGTCGATAATTTGCAGATTTAAAATTTCATACTAAAAAAAGAAGAAACAAAATACCTAAAAAAGAAAAAAAAAAAAAAAAAAAAAAAATTAAGAATAAAAATTAAAAAATAAATATGTGGCGTCATATATGGCCTGGCCCCCCCCCCCCCTGTCACAAACTGTCACACTTTCTTACCCCCCCCCCCCCCGCCTGGAGCGTGACGTACTTTATGGACGGCCCCTAATGCATATAGTTTCACAATCATATAATGAATCTTTTCATGTTCAAACGCCGGATTTCGTGTTTTATTATTCGTTATTAGATTAAAGATTGCTATAGAAATCAGTTAATCGAAGAACTCAAACTATTTTGACAGATTCAAATGTGTGTCATGGAAATTTTTTATACCACGTAATCGCACTCGGCTAAGGTATCTACTAAAAAAATTAATGTTCACAACTGAAGAAAACAATAATTGTCAAAAAGATGATAAAGGCCCAACAGGTAGCCCACGGTTTTCCCCAAGCCTTCTGTGCCCCGTGGGTCAACAACCAGCCACACCTGTACTGTACAATCACCAGACGGGACGAGGTGCTAACATGAACGAGGTGTGCTTTGTTTCACAATCAGGGCGTGGTTTTGTTGCGTTCGAGAGCTGGACCCAGGTCAGGTAAATATGCGAATTGAGGGGTAAACATGTAAACATAAGGTGTTACTATCGCTCGCCCAGACAAGTGAACACCTTCATTACCATACTGACCTACAACACCCAGACAAGTGAAAACCATCATTACCATACAGACCTACAACACCCAAACAAGTGAACACCATCATGACCATACTGACCTACAACACCCAGGCACGTGAACACCATCATGACCATACTGACCTATAACACCCAGGCACGTGAACACCATCATGACCATACTGACCTGGTCCATGACATCCCGATCCAGATACGTGAATACAATGACGGTGAGAGCGATGAACAATTTCTGGTGCACCGAACAATGTCAAGTTATTGGTGCACTGAACAATGCTGAGCTATTGGTGCGCTGAACTATGACCAGTCATTTGAAAGAAGCCAAACAAAAAGATACTAAGCGTATTGAAGATGATGACAATGTTACTCGTCCTTGAGTGTGTCTTGTATACATCTCCCAATGTAAGGGACGTGCAGGACGTATGTAGCAGATAAACCAATTCGGATGAACGTCTCCCAAAGCTACATTCAGTTCTTCCAGTGGAGTGCCTCAGTTCATCAACGCTATCTTAATACGCTAAGAAATGTATCCCACTTCACTGCGAGGCTCATCAAAAGAGTTAATGTATGTGAAATACAGTGAGTCCGCATCAGGTGGAGGGAACTGGTGTTTTTTTTTTTTTTTTTGTTTTTTTTTTTTTTTGGGGGGGGGGTTGTGGGGCAAGATTTGAAATATGGGCCTTATTTGTTGAGCAGACATCACGTGACCATTAACAAATGAGAAACATGCCCATGTAGCGCATCAAAGAACATGCAGATTTAAGCTAAGTGGTATGATGTTGAAAATGTGGACCCAAAATTTGACACACAATCCCGATGATTTTTTTCCCCCCTCCAATCGTTTTCGCATGCATGGCAAAGCGCAGTGGGGTGTGTCTGGACTGGTGGAGCGAGTTAGGTCACTTTGGACCACGCCCTCCCTCCCCCCCCCCGGCACACTGGTACACTATTATGCGTTGATTCGAGGCACAGAAAATATTGCCTTTCTATTGCACTGAGCTTCACTCTGTTCTTTTTTTTTTTTAAGCCTGCAACTCTCCCATTATAAACCGGTTTCTTTACACCAAACTCCCATCTGAGTCTATAAAGGTATCCCTTATACAGTTCTATAAAGAACATGGCCTGAAATGGATGCTAGCAGCGACATATTTTTTTTTTTTTTTTTAAAGAAATTATTCGTAATTTAAAATAAATGCGACTATGTTGAAACTCCGTGACCATCCTGTAGCAGTGTCAACCATCCAGACCTGCCAACCCATCCTGTATCAGTGTCTAACACCCAGGCCTGCCTACTACCCATGTTTCATATGTTTACAATTTTCGCCCCTGAATATGAAAATACGATTTCCAAACAAAACTTACCAAAATTGTCCTCCCCAAAAGCTTTGCCATAATGTGTGAAAAATGAGAATATTTGCTGAATTTTTCGGAGGTTGTGCACCTTCAATTTTATCTTCAGTATTGCAACCTCTGACACAGGTTCTTTCATCTGGGGCACAGGTTCTTTCATTCTTAGGAATACGATGACAATATTAAAAAAAAAAAAAAAGAGACAAATGACCATGCAGTAAAGACAATGAATGCCCCGTTTTGTCGTACCTAATCTTCTTTTATTTAAAGTCTCTCCGTTTGGAATTTTCGAACCGATGTTCCAGAAATAATGCATAAAACCTGTTAAATTATATATTGAATTACAAGGGCATTAACACACCTTTCGACATCACTTCCAAACATTCTACATCAATCAGTCCCTTAGATTTGTTTCTTTAAATAACATTATTTACACATTTTCATTGAGCACTACTTAAATTAATGGAAAGCTGACGCGTAGAGATTTTGTTAAGGCCAGCTCCATAAAAGATTGTTCAAACAGAACTACTTTTTTGTTACTTAGAATACGGGTTGAGTGGGGGGGGGGGGGG